>OX596074.1:121384292-121996643 GCA_951394005.1 Protophormia terraenovae
CTTTTTCAAATTTTACGTTATATGGAAGAGTCGGTAAAGTGGGCGGTCCAGGCCCATTTTTTGATTACGAGTTTACATTTTTCCTTGAACTATTTGAAAACAAATTCGTTGATTTTTACCTTATATGGGCGGTAAAGTGGGCGGACCACGCCCGTTTTTGGTTTCCAAGTTTATATCGACCTCCGAACTATACAAACAAAATTTCGTTGTCGTACGTGCTTCTATTGAAGAAATATCAGCAGAAAAGTATGAAATGGACACCCTGTGTTTCTAGTTTTCAGCTCATAACTTTTTGTTTATTAACCGATTTTGTCCATTTTCAATACCAAACAAACCTTATATAAGATAAACATTTGTGAAAAATTTCATAACCCTACGTTGCCCCTCTATCCTGCTTTCAACAGACAGACGGACGGACATAGCTAGATCAACTCAGAATCTAACCAGGACCCAGAAAATATATACTTTGTGGGTTCTTAGATGATTCCTTTGACATGTTATGCACGGAATGACAAAATCGATATACCCCCCATCTTTTTGATGATGGATATAAAAATGATTTTTTGTTAAGTTGGAAATATTTTGTAAAAAATGTACCTGCAATGTTTTTAATGTCAAATAAAATTATAATAAAATATATCTATCAAAAATTCGAAAAAACAAACAAATACATACATACTGTGAGCGTAAAAAAAATGTAAACAGCAAGTATTCTTAAAAATTAAGTTATTTTATATTTAGATTAAAAATGCTATATAGAAAAAATTTATACACAATTATTTGGTAACTAACTAAACATGAATTTCATAAGAAAAAAATTTTAAAACAACAGCACATTAAAAAATTTTGCACTTTTTGTGAATAAATATCTTTTTTACGCGTCAAAAAAAAAAAGTAAACAGTTTTATAATTAAATGCAAAAAATTTTATTTAACACTTTGTTTAAGTGTATTTGACTTTATTACATCCTTTTAAATCCTAGGCAATGAGTCGACAAGTTTTTTTGGCAAAATTCGGTGATATTTTGCGTTACACTTTCTGTAATGCCAGCTAGAGATGATCACTGTAAATAATGGCACTTTTTCTAATTTTTTGTCAATATGTTCCAACAGATGCCCGATTGGATTAAAGTCTGGGGACTGCAGAGCATTACAAATAGGTTTGGGAGTACGAAAAGGCAACCAATCCCTCACAATTTTGGAAAAATGCTTGGGATCTTTATCATTTTGGAATAAACAGTTGTGCAATAAGTTAAATTTTTGCACACTAGTATCCATATTATATTTAAAACTATTTATATGATCTTCTATTACGTTGTCAATTCTATAAATATGAAATTACTGATTCCTGAAGCTTCCATACGTCCTCAGACCATTACCGAGTCTCGATCATGTTTAATTATCTCAACCACACATGTGACATTGACACTTTCATTCCATCTTTGCAATATTTTTCGTGTTTTCAAATTCAAACAATTAGTTTGGCTGGCTTACGATATGCAGGGTGCATACGAGATGTTTTTCTATGGAAGCCTTTTTTGTGTAGTGTTCCTAAAATGGTACTAGCCCTAAAATAAAAAGTGGAAATCAACGTTACTTTCAGCTTTTTTCTTAAGGTACTAGCAGAAGGACTTTCTTTGACTTCGCAAACTATAGCTTTCTTCTTTGTGTCTGTAAATGATTTGACCATCTTGCCCAAGGAAAATTATCTGCAGTATAATGTTTGGTATGCATATATATATTACTCCTTAATAATTCCTTGAAACGATTTTTGTAATTTCACGCAAGGATTTTTAATTTTTTATATAAATCTGATATTGTTTTCCAGTTTGAATTGAAGTTTGTTTTTCTATTGTTAAACAATCACTTCTTTGCTTCGTTTTTAAGGCAAGAAACACATTTAAGATTACAATTTGGTTCTTTCCTGAAACCCAAACTAAAAAAAATTTTAATTTTCTTAGAAATTATTACAATTTTTTCCCGCTAAAAATTCATTTATTTTCACTTTTTTGGGAGTAATTTTTAAGAACTTCCAAAAAAGTTTAAAATATGCACTTCGTTCCACTTTTGAAGTTGTGAAAATGTTTTTTTTTTTTTTTTTTTTGGGAGAACATCATCGTTTTTTCTGGGTTGTGATTTGCCTTTTTTATTATGCACAACAAATGATATAACAGTAGTTATGTCTGTTTTGGTATGTAATTGTTTAAGAGTTAAAATAAATGAAAAAATCAGTAGTTTTTAAGGCTTTTGTAGGTAGAAATTTGTTAGTTAAAACTACTGACAAAACATTATTTTTTAACGATCTGTATTTTGAAAATGTGTAAGTTAAAAAAATTAAAAATCATTAATTATTAGAGAACTTGTGAGTTAAAAAACCAACATTTAAAAATAATAGAAAAAAAATATTTGATTCAACTGAAATGTAAGCGATCCGTTTTTTAAATGAAATTATATTTGTTTTTAAAGTTTTTTCTATTGAATTTACCTACATAATTTGTTGAGTGTATATAAACTAAGTACTTTAAATTTTATGCCCAAACAATTTAATGTTATTACGGGTTACCGTTTTTTAATAGTAAGAGGTCAAATCGAAATTTCATATTTTTCCTGAAATTTTTTATTTATTATTACCAGGGCAAGTTTAAATATGCATGAAAAAAATTTAAATATACGTTTGAAAAAGCACGAGAATATGGGAAAAAATGCACAGAAATATGCAAAAATAGCATGAATGTGCATGGAAAACCAACGTTTTTGTGCACTTTTATATATTGATATGTAAAATACATGCATAAATATGCATTTTTTAACTTTCAATCTCTGATAGATTTCGATTTTTATAAAAATAAAAATATATTAATTTTAAAAGTCATATTCGACACGTCTGAATTTTTTTTCTTTACAATTTTTACAACGTACTCAAAATAGTCACAAAAAATTTTTTAGAAATCATTAGATTAAATTACTAAAAAGATTGCGTTTTTGCTAAGAAAACTAGTTTTTATTTCCATTATATTCAAATTTATACCAATATTTAAAAAAACAAGCATTTTTGTGAAATTCTTTTAAAATATGCAAATGCTTACTTTCCAAGCGAAAAGCTTGAAAAACTTGCCCTGATTATTACTTAATTAATAATTACTGAAAAAGGTGTTTGGAAATGGTCTCAAGTAAAAGAAGTGAAAACAAATAAAAAATTTTGACATTATAGGGCATTTCATATGAGGCAAGGAATTTTCAGAGCCTAGCTCCAAGCAGATCCAAGGGATATTTTCATACTGGTGGATTCCCTGAATTGGTTTCTATCTAAGTTTATGAACCGTTCATATAATCTTAAGATATTTTAATCAAAATTATGAAAATACGAAAATGGACTGTTATCTTAATTTATGATTACTCCAGATCGAAAAATGAAAAAACAAAATGGCGAATCCAATATGGCGTTAATCTTAAAGTATTTTTTTATTAAAATAAAAACAAATTTAAATTGCATTTTCAAACCCGTGAACTTAAAAACTATAATTAAAAATCTATTTAATATCTATGTAAATTTTGACTGCCATATTGCATCCGCCATTTTGAATTTCCTTTTTTTTTGCGTAATCAGCATCCTAATATTTTTATGTATTTTTTTATATACACAAAGAACTCTAATTATGTAAAGAATTTAGGATCGTGATCCAATTTGATCCACTATATTGCTTTCGCCATTTCGAACTCAGAAAATCAAAAAAAAAAAAAAATTGTATTCATGGACTCCAAATCCGTCAAATAGAATTTTTTTAAATTTGATCAAGTAATAAAAAACAAAATTTGGCCGCCATCTTAAATTTTGAATATTCCTTTTTACAAATTCGTAATCAGCGCTTTCGCCTTTCCGAATTCTGAAAATTAAAAATCATATTCGTGTTCAGGGACCGCGAATCTCTCAAATGTAATTACTTAACATTTTTTACGTAAACCAAGTATTCTAATTACCTAAAATATCTGCCTTAACGTATGAGTATTATTTATTAACTCTAACTATTTATTCAATACAACTCTGCTACAGTTCTGGTCAAATATATAATTATAAGAATATACAGTTTTCTGCCACAATTATATATTTTTTTATAAAAGTCAACAACAATTTATGAAGATATTTTTGTTGTAACTTTTGAAATTGAGTTGAATCTTATACATATATATTCGCATACTTTTGGAGATTTTTTTTTTCTATCTGACTTATTAAAAAATGGAATAATATTTAATAATTTAATTGCAAATGATTTGAAACTTTTTTATTTCTTTAAATATAAATTGAATACAATCATTTATTTTTAACAAATATTTTGAAAATATTCACAATGAACAGTTATGATTGTAAGCGTAATAAGATATATAGCCTGTTTCTCTATGTCGAACGAAAATCAAAGCGAACGAAAGCAAGTCGAACGAATTCGAATAATTTTGGGTTTCTGTATTTCCTACACTTTCGTTCGCATGGAGTTACGTTTTTTCGTATTGTTTTTGTTTTATTTTGCTTTCAGAGTAACTTTTGTTCGTAAAAATATTAAAACTATTACTAAATTGTTTAAACGTATATACAACCAAGTAAATAAACAAACAAAATTAAAATAATTAAAAAATAACAATTTTTTTGATTTTTTTCAGAAATTGTTTTTTAGACACAAAATGGCCATTTATGTATACAAAATACATCAAAATGAATAATAAACATGATTAAGGAACATTTACAATGTCCTTATTAGTATTTTTCCTATTTTTCTTAAAAAAAATTAACCAGTCGAAAGCAAAATAGCAAGTGACCGATTTTGACATTTTTGTTCTTATCGTTCGAAATACAGAAACCCAATTTTATATGAAAACACTTACGTTTTCTTTTGACTTGTCGTTCGACTCATTGTTCGCATAGAAGTGAATTAGAGAAACCCTGTTTCGACATAGAGAAACAGGCTAATAGTTTTAATAAATTTGATTAAAGTTATTTGATTTTATTTGAAATGATTTATTAAGAGTATACACTAAATTAAACATCAAGTGAAATGTTATAATTTTTAAAGAATTTTCTGATAGAGCTTAGAAAATGTTTAATATCATTTAAAGGTTTTAAAATATTTAAAATATTTGGATGATTCACAAGGTGTGCTATCTTGTCGTATTGTAATATGTCCTAAAATTTTTCAATGTATAAAAAATATTGTTATTGCTTTTTCTTTTAAAATTTTATGACATTATGACAATACGATTTTTCATTTTATACTGAACAAAATGGCATTTAATAGTGTGCACACAAATATGTATAGTCGAGTTTTATAGAGACCCCTCAAAGGATGCGTATTAACCCTTCGTCTGAAAGATTTTTCTGGCCAGACCAAGCGCTGATTTTAATGTAATTTTCATAACTTACTTATGATCTGTCAACGGAATCAAAAAATATGATGTTTTTAAGGTCTTATGTTCTCAGAAAATTTTATATACGAGGGCTATTTCAGTATCCTAAGGTTACTTAAAAAATTGTTTTCATTAAAAAATTGTATTTAATAATAAAAAACTTTCATGTAATGATTTTGTATAACTTTTAATTTGGATTATTTAAAAAGCAATATATTTTTAAACTCCAATTAAATTTAAGATATTAAACAATATAGGAGGCCATCTTATACCGCTGTTATTTTGCCAGAAAAATACTGATGTAACACCCACATACGAGATATCGTGTGATCGAAAAATTCGTAGGCATTAATTTCATTAAAATTTTTTTTTAATATTTATTAATATTTGGGCATCCATCTATTTCAAAATTGTTTAAAATAGATGTGTGATGATTTTAGCAAGCAAAGGAAGAAAAAATTCGACCTATATCCTTGAAGTCATGTTTATGAAGTTGTTATATCAGTCAACGGTATTACTCCTTTAAAGTTTGCCCAACCCTATAAAAGTTCCATACTAACAACGCATTAAAAATCAAACGGTCATTTGTTTCTTGAGAAGTCAGGACGCTTTGGTAATGTACGGAGTATAAAAGTACAGTTAGTTAAGAATAGTATACTATCATTTGTTTGCCAAATTATTCGAATTATTCTCCACTACGATAATACTATCTGTTACGAATGTGACTATTGAAACCAAAGATTAATGAGCAGAATATGTAAAAAATATTTAAAAAAATATATATTTAAAACTATTTCATACTAGTGATTGAAAGTCACGGGTCTATAACATTTTGTATAAAGAAGGTTTTGAGTTTTGTTTTATTTTAGAACTGCATATGAAAAAGCAAATAAAAAATAGTATAATTAATTGAAGTCATTGCAATCCCTGTGGCGAATGCTCCTCCTTCTACCAGATGTCCTAACCGAAAAAATAAAATTTGAATACAATTTAATAATCTATTGTTTTGACCACAATAAGTAGTCCAATGAACTTTTGTGCAGCGATTGATAATCTTAAATCTAATATATTTTATTAAAACAAAAAATTGAATAATTTTTCAAAACTTCGAAAAACTAAAACTTGGTATTGAAAACTATTTTCAAAATTTTCTTCATGTGATTTTGTTTCACAAGAGGCTTTGTTTCTAAATAATTACACTATAGAGCAAAAGTTAACACTTTTTTGTAACTATTTATCTTTTTAGGTGATATCTTCTTAACATCAAAAGTAATTTAAAAAGTATTTAATAGTATTTATTCATTAGAATTTATTTAATACAATTAAGAATAAAAAATTTTAAAATTAATTTAGTTTTTGAAATAAAAAGTGTTCAGTTTTGCACCACTTATAAAAAATTAAAGCAAAATATATTTTTAGCAATTTAATACTTTGCAAAATTCTATATTTACTATTTTTTATTTTTTATTTTCACCACTATAGGATTTTATCAAGGCTATTGCATATTAAATAACTTTTGCAGAACTCTAACAAGTTTGTATTCGCACTAAACATTCGTCATTGAATTATATATTTTGTAATTTATTTCATTTGCAAATCTAAACTATAAAATAAATTACGATTAATTATCCAATCAGAAAATGATGCAAAATTAAACACTTTTATATTTGAACGTTTTCTTAATTTTTTATGTTACACAAACAAATATTAAGAAGATAAGGAGTAAGATCGAAAAATTCTTAACATACAAAATATTCAATAACTTGGAAATGGTTGATTTTAGAGTTTTCATTACTCTTTTAATCATTTGATAATTTAGCACAGATCACAGAAATATATAATTTTTATGGTTCCAACCACTAATTATAAAATTGTGGACCATTTTTGAAAACCCTTTCTTTGGTTTTCTGCTCTTTTTTGCAACAGTGCGCACATATTCTTTTAAAATCTTCGGTATTTTGGGACACCTTTCTTATGCTCTTGAATCCACTTTTCACAAGAGCTCAATATCTCTCCACTGGTCTAAGCTATGGACAATTTTGAAAATTGACCTCTCTTTGTAGTAAAACTATGTTATTGATTTGGTACCACTCCAGAGCTTTCTTACCGTAGTGACATGATATCAAATGGGTCCAAAAATATGTGGACACGTTGTGCTTTCTTAAGAAAAGAAGAAGTCTTTTTTGCAAATATTCCTTTATGCATATTTTGGTATTTATAGATCCGAATGTATCAAAAGACTTTCCTGTTTTGCCACAACTGCAAAAAGCTTGTCATACCATGAATTTTGTAAGAAATTTTTGCTGCTTTTGGGTCTTAAACTTATCTCCAACATTGCTTCGAGCATTAGCAATAAAAATTTTTGAAACACAAGCTGCGAAGATTCTACCAGCACTTACGTTTCTTCGTCAATTATAAATACCAAGTCCTATTTTTGGCTTGTATTTTATTTTTTTTTTTTTTTTGCAGAATTCCAGTTTGGAATTTTTTGAACTTTATATGTTATCAAATTTCTTATTAGCTTTAAATTTTCGCACCAAATAGTCGAAGCACTTAGAAAACTGAGCTGATTTTCTACCAGATGTGTTTGGAGTTCCTTTCAATATGACTTAAATTTTCTAGCCTTTCCAATATCATGGTTCTTTTTTCTTACCGGACTAGGTTTCACATCAATAGTCAAATTCTCCTGATATTGTTTAATAACATTAGAAACGGTTTTACGGACGACATTTATTTCTGTGGCCAATTATTTGTAAGACCTACTTGGATTTTTTGAAATTTTGTAATAACTTGTAGGACTTAAATCTTTTTCGTCACTTATTTTGATGAAAATAAGGAAAAATTAACGTGGTTGTTATTAAAAATAATAACTGAAGTATTTTTCCATGATAACTATCAAAAAAAAAAAAAATTTTTGAATATTGATTCCGAAAAAAGTTATGAGGCAAAATGTGTGTTAAGATTTTTTCGATCTCACTCCATAAATTACACCAAAAAAAAAGTGTTCACTTTTGCTCTATAGTGTAACTATATTGTTTGTTGGGTCATAAAGTTTTAGTCACATTTATTCGAAGATTTGCATAAAGCCAAAGGCAACTTTAAACTATGGGAGCCAAATTAAATAAGGGTAATATAAACAACCGTCGGTCATGCGGATTAATGACAGTAACTACAAATTAAATAAAAAGTTTATTTAAATGAAAATAAATTTTAAATTATATTATCTTAATTTAATTATTACTATTATTATTATTAATATTATTATTTATAACCTAAAATCAATAAAAATTATTCGCATGTATCCTTATATGTTAAAATAAAATTACTATACATATTTACAGCCAATAAGATCAATTACTGTTTTATATATAAAAAACATTTTCTATAAAGTTATTAAAAGGATAATAATAGCTACTCTAAATTCAAATAATCCTACATGAAGTGTAGATATTTTGATATTTAACACCGTTAAATCCTATTTATCAATTTACCGTTTCAAAACAAACCAACCACTACTAACGCTCCCTCCAATCAAATTTATTTAAGCTTTAAAAACATGTTGCTTAAGCTTTAAAATATACATATTTGCATAAATTTTACACACAAAAACACACATGTAACCCTCTTTAAGAAACATACTAGGGAAAAAGAAACTTTTTCTATTTCGTAGTAACCAAATTTCCCTGAGAAAGTGTTGGCCTAGACACACATGAATAAATTCAAAAAAATATACATTTATTTATACAAAAGCTAAACCTATTTCTTAGCAACACTCGTTTTAAGCCAGAACATACAAAAAAGGAAAAGAAAATAAGTAGCACAAAAAAATAAAAATGGTTGCGGAAAATCCTTTTGCATAACTCATCATATGTTGTCTATATTAAAAAAAAAAAAAAAAAGAAAAACATTCAACCCTTTAAAGTATATTTTCCCAACATGTTTTGGCTTCTTCTATGCCAGCATTAATTTTTATTTTATAGTTATATTCTATGAGCGAAAAAATAAAAACAACTTCATCCACCCTTAACGTCAACCAGACAAAACCCAAGTGTCTTTAAAGTCATAATCTATGGTTGAATATTTTTTAAGTGTTTTCTTAACAATTTTCTTTTTCGCAACATCGTTATTGTCTTCATTAGAATTTTTGTTGAGTATTTGTATTAAAGGAAATTTAACTATTTGGCGATAGACAAGAGAATTTTTTTTTTTAAGTATCATATTGTTGATTTTAGCGAAAAAAAATGTTTTTCTGGGAAATATGATTTTCATGGAAAACAATTCGCTTCTTTACTTTTCGTTGGCTTTTAGTAACCTCAACCCATTCTCCTGTATGTATTTTTTTTTTTTATATTTCAAATATTGTCATTGAATTTTGTTGTCTTCCACTTTTTTATTTTATTTTTTTGCGGATTTAATGTCTTTGTAAGCTTTTTAAAAACCATTAACATTTCCTTAGATAACTTTTTGTTTTTTCTTCTTGGCTATAGAGCAGCCATAGCTGAGATAAAAAATATATGTATGTATGTTTATATAAATTGAGAGAAAATAACCATTTACGTGTAACGAACTGTTAGATCTACGGGCGGTTGTTGTTATAAAAACTTAAATTTTATTGTCTACAAATTGCTGATAAGCTCAGTGGCAAAAAATGAAATAACAAAATCGTTTACAGTTTAAAGTGTAACGGCTAATAAAATCTATAAGTTAATTTTTGTAATTGTCTTTAAATGTTTTTGCATTGGGAGCATTTTTTTTTTTTAAGTTAAATTATGGAAAACACTTACATGCATTCAAGTTATTTTGGTTTTAAATTGTTTACCTGAAATTAGACAAAAATAATTAAAAATAATTTAATATCAGTAGATATTTGTGTTAAGAAGAAATATAAAAATAAAAATTGATTTCCAATACACATACACAAATACTTAAATACGAAAATAACACAGGGAGAAATAATAAGTAGGGAGTGGATTTTTATGCATTTAGTTTTGGAAAATATGCGTCTAAAAAATGCACTTAATAAATTATTAAAAAAAACTAAGTTTTCAAAAGGAAACGATTACCATTTTTTAATACATAGAAAATTATCCTTCCACGTCAACAGATGTGTTAGAAACGTATTTGAATAATTGTTCTTCAGAAGGACAGTATTCTTCTAAACTTTTTGAAACCGTAAACCTCTTCTAATACTAGATAAAAAACCTGTACAGCTTCACATATGTTAAAATCTGCAAAAGCCATTAAGATTTTTTATAAAAAATTTTTTATGTAACTTATATATCCGTTAAATATATAAGTCATATAAACCCATTGACGTTGAAAATTTTTTTATATTTGGTTTAGTAAGGAAGTTATAAGCCGTTACATATACGTAACAGCGGGCATTATTCACTAATTTTTGACCTTGTATTTTCTATATAACTCTCATGGGTTATATAAGCAAAACATAAAAAAATGTAAATTTTTTTGAAAAATGGCAAAATAAAAAAGAAGTTTTACAACATTTGTACTAATTCATCATTTCAAATTTTTTCTTAATTCATATATGGCACCAAGTGACTACATCCGGTTACCTGAAATGCCTTCCTTTGCTTGATCTGGGATCACATTTTCCTCATGATCTGCGTTTTCATACTGATAGATGGCACAAGAATAGGTATATACAAAAATAAGTCTGACATAAATGCTTGTATAGTGCATAGGGTAAATTTTCCGTAGGCCCCCTACTTATTCATATCCACAATATTTATCAAACTGTTAATAATAGACAAGGACGGTTCTAAAACAACAAATTATCATGTTTAATGCTCAAGTAGTATAATTAATTAATTAAAAAAAAAAAAAATATAATTTAGTCCTTTTTGTATTAAAAATAGTGGGGGCCGAGTGTTTCATATATGTACGTAACACTTTCTTATTCCACTTTCTAATTTTCATCGGACACGCCTTTTTAAACAATGAAATAAACAAAAAAAATTTATTTTTTTTAGTACACAAAAACATAGAAAAAAAAATCGTTAAAATATATTTAATGCAAATAATAAGCCTCTTTCCAATCGTCCTGCCGTTAAGTTCGAGTTTTTGCAAGCTGTCAAATAATGACCTTTACAAAATCACTTTTTGCCAACAGGAGACTTATATATCCGTTATATTTAAAAAAAAAAATGAAAAATTAAAAAATATGTATTATATGCATTATTACGAAAAATATACAAAAATATGCATTCTAGGGTGTATATGAAAAAATATGCACTAACAAATCGATGCAATTTTTTAGTAAAATATCTTATTTGAATAGATAAAAACATAAGATAGTATTTCAATGCTCCAGAAAAAACATGCATTTGCACAAATATCTGTTCCCTAGTAATAAGTAATAAATTAAATATTTATTTATTTCATAATTTTAATATTATTTTACGATTAGGTTGAATCTTATATATTAACCCTACTAATTTGCCGAACCTACATATGTTCACTCTGTAGAATTTAGATCCATTGAATTTATTATCAGTTTGTTGTTGTTACAAGAGCACAGAAGAAGTCGAGGGTATATTTTAAATACAGAACAATGCGTTGATACTAACATTTATATGATTTTATGCCTTTAGGGTGATTCCCGTAAGTGGGTTTATATGGGAGCTATCATAAATTATGGACCGATTCTCATAAAATTTGGCAATGTTGTTTCCATTTATTTAAAACTTATTTGTGTCAAATATTAACTTGATACTATCATTCGTGTTGGATTTATGCATGTTAATGTAATTTCCGGAAGAGAGATTTATATGGGAGCTATGGTCAATTATGGACCGATTCTCATGAAATTTGGCACAAAGATTAACACTTATACAACACTTTGTACCGAATTTCATTAAAATATTACCATATATAAGGCATTTATAACCACTAAATCCCTATTCCGGGAAGAAATTTGTATGGCGGCTAGGTAAAAAAATAGACCGATCATAACCAATTTCAATAGGCTTCGTCCTTGTGCCAAAATAACTCTTCGTGCCAAATTTCATCAAGATATCTTTAAAATTGCGACCTGTACTTTGTTCACAAGGTTTACATGGACAGACAGCCAGACGGACGGACGGACGGACGGACATCGTTAAATCGACTCAGAAAGTGATTCTGAGTCGAACGGTATTCTTTAAGGTGGGGGTCCGATAATTTTTTCTGTGCGTTACAAACATCAGCACAAACCCATTAAACCCCAACCACCTATGGTGGTGTAAGGTATAAATACACCTTCTAAAACGTTAATAATTTCATTAATCATTCTCCCTTATTATTGCTATTATTATTGTCCCACTTCTTACGTTTTACTTAATAGACACTAACACAAAAGTTAAAAAAATCCTTTTATAATTATAAGAAAAATCAGTTTTATTGAAACATTTTTTCTATCTTTCCATCACATTTCCATATTTCTAATCATAGCAATTATTTATGTTCACTTTTCTTTTCGAGGGTTTATTTACTACGTAATATCATTTTCATAAAATTGATTATGAGTACATATCGATTCAATTATTATCATTTCTTGTCAATGACTTTTAACAGCTTGTTCAATGTTGAATGTCTAACAACCATACAATTAAAATATAAAGCAAAATGACGTTCAGTATATTTTTTTGTTTCACGTTTTACTAACCCTACTTCGTTTTGCTTGATGCTGTTTTCTTTCTATATCTATTTAAAGTCCATAGTTAAGAAATACTCATACTGTAAAGATAGAAGTTCAAGAAGATAAAGAAAAACCATTGTTGAAAACATGCTCTACTACTCCTTTATGACACTTAAACACCCACAGACTAAAAGACGACTACTATCTTTATTTTATTCTTATAGTTATACTATATACACATACATACTTATAAATGTTTATAAGTTTGACAGCTACAAAAATATATGTACATTAGAGTGTCCCGCAGACAAAAATTTTTTAGGAACACCCCTCAAACGATGCGTAAAAATTAGCTGAATATGGGAAAAATATTAAACAAATTTTTAAAATTAATCTTCAATTCCCTACCAGCGATTGAATGTCACGGATCTGGAACATTTCGTGCAAAAAAATAGTATTGAGTTTAGTCTAGAAATGGGTATCAAAAAATTCGTAATTTTAAGCCAATTATTTAAAAAATATTTTTTTGGTCCATAAACCGTCATTTTAGCACATCATGCAAAAAAAATTTCGATATTTTTCTTAAAAAAAAAAATAGATAAGAATTTTATAATTTTGTTCCTTTTATGGCTAAAATTTTAAAAAATCGTATTGTAGTAAGAACTGTTGATAATTTGTAATTTTCTAGATTTTTTAAAAAAATTGTTCATCAAAATACCTTAAAAAATCTTCTAGTGAACGAAAATCCCATTGGAAAAAATAAATATTTTTTCCATAACCAGCATAAAAGTACGAAATTTTTTGATACCCATTTCGATTAAAAAATCGAAGCTTTTTTTTGACCAAAATGTATTGGACCCATGATTTTAAAATTGCTGGTAGGGAACTGAAGACCAATTTTAATTTTTTTTTTATATTTTTTCCATATTCAGCTAATTTTTACGCATCGTTTGAAAGGTGTTCCTACATCGAAATCTCGAAAAACGCTATTCTCGGGACACTCTAATGTACATGCAAAATACTTTACCATGACTATATGTATACATATAGGAATGAGAGTGTTGTCTTAATAATAAACAGGAAAAAAGAGAAAACCTTTAGGCTATTACTGAAAATGAGTAAGTTTTGTTTTTTTTTTTTTAATACTTTGTTACATTAGTGGTAGTAAAACAGGAAATAATATAACAGTGTTTTATTTCCCACAAACTTTTATATTTATTTGTATGTGTAGCTATGGTATTGGAAAAACTTTAAGAGTAAACTATATAAAGACCTATTTATATGAAGGATATATTGTGCTCTATACACATGTGTATTTTTTGTAGGAGGCCTTAGCAAAAAGGTTCTTAAATTTTTTAAGTGAAATAGCAGTAGCTTAGTGTTATTATGTGTTATATATAACTATAACTAAAAGTTAGAAGCATATTTGAAAACAAAGGAATTGTAAAACTCACTAAAAATAAAATTTTTTTTAAAATCCAATCCGGCTTGATTACATGAGTTTAAAAAGCTAGTATTTCAATAAATAATTAGAATTTAGTTAACTAAATTTTTAAGATCTTTTCGGATTGTTTTTTGTATATATTTGTCGGTACACTTCTTTGCCCATATAACTTCGTGTAACTCTGTTCTAAAAACAGAAAGGATAAAGAAAATAAGAAAACATCCATATGACAAAAAGTTGAGATGTTACTTTAGATTACAACTGTCAGAAAATGTTTAAAGAATAATACAAAACCTAAAAAATAAAATAGTGATATAACATAAAAGAAAAACGAATTTCAGAGCTACTTTCTTGATGTAAAATAACCTTTCAAAACAACTTCATATAAAGTTGAAAAAAAAAGCCGACGAAGTAGAGAATTAATTACAAAAAGAAATAAAATTCTAGTAGAATTATTAGCATTTTTAAAGCTTTAATATTTTCAATTTAAGTCGGGTAGTTTAAAATATAAAATAGTTATTTAAAGTATTACATATTAGGTTAAAATGTGTCAAAAAAGACGATTAATTAAATTTTGAAAATTAACTTTTCATAATATGCACTAAAACTCGGGGAGGGGACTTATCTGTGGCCAATTATAGACCGATACTTTTAACGAGAGTAAAATAAAAATATACGAATACAGAAAATTACATGGATACTAACATTTATATGATTTTATGCACTTTTAGGCGATTTTCCAAGTAGGCTTAATGGCAGCTATATTAAGTTATGGACCGATCTTTATACAATTTAGTAGAATGATTTATACTTATATGTAACCTATTTATGTCGAATATGAACTTTATACTAGCATTTGTATGGGATTTATACACGTTTAAGTGATTTTCGGAAGAGGAATTTATATCGGAGCTATAGTCAATTTTGCAACGATTTTCATGAAAATTTTTTTTTTTTTTTTTTTTTTGGATTGATACTTATACAAAACAGCTTTTCGCCGAATTTCAGTAAAATATTCTTATTTTTAAGGAATTTTTGAGTGTTAAATATCTATATTGGGCCTATGAACCGATCCACAGTGGTAATAAATCTGTATCTCCAAAACTAATGGTCGGAGTAAAATAAAATGTGTGGAAGAGTTGTGGAGGAGGATCTAAGGAGGACTCTGTGATAACATGAGATAAGCTACAGAGTATCAAAGTATAGGAATGACTTTTACATACTCGACTACCTCGAGTATGTAAAAGTTTCAAAAAATCGTAACTGCTACAAATGAAGTCCGATTTTAAAGTCTAAATTATCTCTTACAGTTGATAAGATATTTACGCTTAAATTTTGAATTTTTGATTTTTTGCCTCGACTTTCTTTCCTTTTTCGGGAATAAGTCCTGAGATATATGAGGTCAATTTTTTTAAAAAATATTCTGTAATTTTTTATATATTCCAAAATAATATGCTGAAAGAATTTTATCTTGCTAAGCACTTTACAAAAATATAAAAATCTTTAAAATAGGAATTCATCTGTAGAAGTTACGATGTTTTTAAACTTTTATATACTCGAAGTAGTCATCTTTGACACCCTGTAGCTTATCTCGTGTTATCACAGTATGACTACGATTTGATTTTTCTGAAGGCTTAGGGTCTCCTCTACAACTATTATATATATGAGATACAGATTTATTATCAACAAATTTGTGTTTGACCCCACTGTGCGGCCCTTGTATCATAAAAGTCCCACGTGCCAAATTTCATTGAATTATGTTCAAAATTGCGACCTGTACTTTGTGCACAAAGTTTACATGGATAGCCAGCCATCTTGATAGCCAGACAGACAGACAGACGGACGGACGAACGGACATAGTAAGATCGATTTAAAAAGTGATTCTGGGTCGATTGATTTACTTTAAGGTGGATGTTGCATAACCTTTTCTATGCGTTACAAATATCATTACAAACACATACCAAAACGACCTATGCTGGTGTAGGGTATTAAAACTATGATTGCATGCATTATTTATCTCACATATTTTAGGCACTTTAATTTTAAATTTAAATTACGCAAGATACATTTTTTCCATATATAGCCCAACATTTTTCAGCGATTTTAATATATATTTTTGTAGTTAGTTAAAGTAAAAATGTCCACTTAGTCCAAAAACAAACGATTTCGAATTTGAAAATTGCAAAAATTTACAAACTGACGAATGGAAGGACAGATAGTTTAAAACTTAAAATTTTTTCACTTTTTCATCAACATACGTACAAACAAAATGTAGATATTAAAATATTGATATCACCTTTCACTGAATTAAGCATCATTTTCGACCCCTTTTATCCCAATTACATATAATATAATGTTTACATATAATTTCAATCAAAGCAAATGGTTTTTTTTTTTTTTTTTTTTTTACTAAAACACCTTTTATTTTGTATATTTGAACGAATTTTTATTTTATTTTCATAAACTAAAGAATCAATATAAAATCTGTTAGTATACAAAAATAAAAGAATTTGTTTTTAATTAATCCTAGTGAATCTTACACATCATTCTCATCCACTTCAAGGCTATAAATTGTTCCAATTGTTTGCCACATTTTTAATGGTTTTAATACGCGATTAGACTTCAATATTTTCTGTTTTACATTAGCCCAATATTTTGATATAGGGTGCATATACAATATGAAATTTGCTGAAAAACATAGTAGACTCAAAATCATACGAGGAACCAAAAAAGATGCGGATAACGATCGTATTAAAAAATTATGTAAAACAGACTTCAAGAAAATGGTAATTAACATTTTTAGATATTTTTTTGACTAAAATTAGAGAAGTCGTTTTCGAGATGTACTTCAGTATATAGTACAACCTGCTTAATTTTACAAATCGCTATTTATAGCAAGAACTAGAGTCAATTCGGAAAAGTGTATTGGAGACTTTGTACTTATTAATACCGAAAGACCGTGACACAGTATTAGTATTCCCTATATAATTAAACAATTTTAAATTATTGCAAATTTTTAAACTAATGACCCCTGTAAATGTTTGTAGGAATTTAAGAACCCTTACTTTAAAATTTCCATTATATGAAAAATGTTTTCAGTAAAAATCTCCATATTTTTAATTTAATTAAGTTTTGTTTTTCAAACCTTTTCTTATTATAACTTACTTTTCTTTTTTCAATTCCTTTTTTTTATTTTTTTACAATTTCTTTAGTTAGAAAAAAACTTACTAAAACAAAAGAAATAGAACTATTTAATAAAACTCAAAGAAACTACATACATATTACCATACACATGCATTTTCACATACACACAAACATATTTTAACATAAATGTTTCAATTTGCATCCAGACTTTCTATAAAAACAAATTTTCTATAAATATTTTTTCATTCTGCTTTTCTATCCAATGAATATTTATTTGAATTTTCTATGAGTAGAGTAATGTTCGAAAGGGGCAATCAAACAAAATATGACGAATGAGCAAGGGCAACATTTTTATTTTTTAGAGAATTTTATTTGAATTTTATAAAATCAAAGGAATAGAAAGAAAAAAGTGTTATTTTTTGCAGTTTATTGATTTATATCAATATCTTTTTTTTTTTTTTTTGTAACATATTTTAGAATAGGATTTTAGTTTGTTATTCAGTTTATATTTTTTATTTTTTTTACCTATTTAGTCAATTTAGAATTCAGTTTCGTTTGCATGAGTGAATTTAAAATGTTATAGCAACCACTTTTACTTTATTCATATTTGTAGAGAGTTGGCAAAAATATTTTATTTCTATTTATTGTCAGCCAATTTTATTTAAAAATTGTTACACAAATATATTTTTAAATT
Source organism: Protophormia terraenovae (assembly GCA_951394005.1). Classification (NCBI taxonomy): domain Eukaryota; kingdom Metazoa; phylum Arthropoda; class Insecta; order Diptera; family Calliphoridae; genus Protophormia; species Protophormia terraenovae. Next base: position 121,402,604 of record OX596074.1, read on the forward strand.
TTCAATAAAATAAAGTAAAATTTATATGGAGGTAGAAATTATTTTAAATTTTATTTTATTTTATTTTTTTTTTTTCATTTTCAGACATATAGCTCTTTAAAATTCCACATTCAGCCGTTATGGCTTAATTTTTCAAAATTAAGCAAATACGTTTGATAAATGGACAATTCATGTGATAAGTATGTCTTAAACTTCTATGCAAAACAAACAACAACATACAATGTATGCCTAAGCTACATACATACAAAATTGTAAAATTTCCTATTGTTCGAACACGCACACTATTCAAAACAAAACGAAAAATTTTAATATACGCACACGCACACATACATAAATACTAAACTATGCAGAATAATACAATTGAATATACATTTAAACGTACAAATAGATGACAAGTTGATTCAGAAACTTTGACATGATTCCATTGAGATATGGCTGAAAATCACACTTGAAACTAATGGCTCCACGAAATCTATGGAAAAATATGAATGCTACTAAAAATTCTACTACAACAACAATAATAATACAAACAACAATGACAACAACATAAGAGCATACAAATACAAAAAAAAAAAAAAAAGTTTTGTTGTAGTTCATGACTGAATAAGTGACAACAACCAATGGTACTTGTCATTTGGCATCAACATCATCAAGCAGATAGAGAAAAATATTGTCATGAAGGAGTAGAACATTTGAGAAAAATAAAACGACTATAACTATACTAAGTGCTATGAAATGCAATGGCACAAATATGACTACTATACTGCTTTTCATATTTCTAACGACAATTTATTTTGTAGCACATCTTTTTGAAATATTTAATAAAAATGTTGGATCCTTTGGAGAAATTTAGGCCCTTGGATTTATTATTGATCGTTGCCACTTGGAACGTATTATTGTTGTTTTTTTAACAGCAAATATTTTACTTCTGCTTGTTTCATAATCATAACGTCATTTTTTAGTTTTCTTTAAATTTATGAAAATTTAAGTGAAATTAATGAGAAATTCATTCGTCATTTTTTTAAGCATCATTGAAAATTGAATGAATGGTACCTTCCAGATCGATTTTCATTGAATTTTAATTTTCTTTTGTGTATTTTTTGGATAATTACATTACAAAATATTATATGCCAAAAATTCTGTATTTTTTGCTCTATGGAATAAATATTAAGTTGTAAATATATAAGTTATAATTGCGGATTAGCACTATTTTTTGTAATTATAATTCTATGAATTTGGATCAAGTTGGTAACGAATTTTTTTTTTTTACTTTATTATACTTTATTAGTTTTAATACGACAATGGTCATTCAATATAATTGAATTTTTATACTTTCCTTGCGGCGTAATGCCACTAAATGGTGTCATGTGTGCAGTTTGAAATTCCGATTTTGGTTCCCTTGGGGCTCATGTCTTATATCAACCCAGCATTTTTACCGTTTGGCGACTTTAGTCGCCAATTGAGCCTTTTTCAACCACCTGGCCACTTTTTTGGCCCCTTTTTTAAATGGCGACTTTTTAAGACTATGTGCTAAATGACGAAAAACTAAGTTATTGGAAATATATTATATACTAATTTCAACAAATAAATTAATCATTTTGGGATTGTTTCACAGTATAGGGATGTAAAAAACCGCGGAAAACTTATAAATGAACTGAAACTGTTAGTAACTAAAAATAATAAAAAGTTTACGAAGAGCTATTTATATCATCATATACCGATTTTTTTGGATTGAATTGAAAAAGTAAAAAAAAAAGATTCGATGAATACTTATTTCTTAATTTATTTTTTTACATTCCTTCCCAGCAAAAACTTTGCTTTCCTGGTAAGCTAGCAGGTATAATTGGAAATGAAAATAAACTACTTATTTTTTGTCTCAATAACTAATTATTTTTGTTCGAGTTGTCCATGAATTCTAGTAGTTATTTTTAGACTCTAGTGATACTAAAAAATATGTACCTAAACAAAAATAAAAAAAAAAAAGCGAAAAAATTTGCCGTCAGTGAGTTTTGAACTTGGGACCCTATTAACTAGTCATTTTTAATGACTAACGTCTTACTCAGTACACCATCTCGCACTTTATCAAAGCTAAAAAACTTGTTTTAGCATAAAATATATTTTTAAAGCATTTTGTTAAAAAAACGAATAGCATCAGAATGGGGCTGAACCGGTAACCTTCTGGTTGCTAATCCTGCGCTCTAGACAACTGATCCATGTGATTGTAACTTACTCTGCAATTATACTATTGAGTACTTATTTATGTAATGTAGAGAAGGCAAATAATAATGACGCCTACTTTCCAGGAAAGTACTTTAATAAGTAGTTGTCATTACCGAAAACCAAAAAGTTTTTGCTGGGTTATAGCAATCCCTCGGGGGAACGTGTTTATTTTTTTTTAATAAATTGTCAATAATAAAAAATAGTTTGTCTAACAGACTTAAGTCAATACTTGTACATCTATGTGTTCCGTCCGACTGGGATTTGAAAGACTGGATTACGAGTGAAAAACTGGTACAAAAATACAGAAGTTTAATTAAAAAAGGATTTTCCTTTAACTCCTTTTGTTAATAAGTTTTTGTGAATTTTTGCAATAATAAAAATAGTTGTAGAATAATTATTTTTTTATTAATAAAACTGAATTGAAGTCGTCATTAAAATACAACATTTTTTATTTTTGTTGCTATTAAATAAACAAATTTTAAAGAGTTTTATAGGTTTCAAAGCAGTTGGCCCTTTTTTTGTCGACTTTTTATTTTGAAATCCCCTTTTTTGGACACTTTTTAAAAAATCTCAACGGTAACGCTGCAACCCAGTAGTATCGATTATCATCTGCGGCATTTAGATTTAATTTACTTTGATCAAAAATCGATATTTAGGCCAAAATATTTATATATTTTACAAATTTATTTAACGGTTTTTAGTCAAAATTTTCTGTTTGTTTTTTTCCTAATAGGTTTAATTTGATAACATGAATTCCAAATCTTATTCAATATGTAGTTCAGGAATATAGTCAGTAAATGAATTTGAGACATCTGTTATATAACATAAATAGTTAAGTTTCAGTTTTTGTTAAGGTTTTGTTGTGAATTGACAAAAGTAGTTAATCGGAAACCAGATGTACTGAATATATCCAACTCGTAAAATAACCTTTTTTGAAAAGAACATTTGGAATGCATAGATAAGTAATATAAAATTTAGAATTTGCATAAAAATTATATTTACATTACCTCACTATTAAAAAATACACTAATTTTATGTACTTTCTTCTAAATTCGTATTTTTACTTTAAAATCTTAAAAACTTGTCCTTTGAAATCATTTAAAAATTGATTTTATACTTCATTCAGATTCTGCAAACAACATTAGTTGCACTAAAGTTAAAATTTCCTTATATATCGAACACATTCACCATTTTTTTGCGAACTGACGTTATATTTATGAAACATTGAGTTTTTAATTAATTTTTAATAAACATACGACAATCGTGACAATAATTTTCAAAATTATATCAATCAATAGAAAACCTATATAAATATAAACAATTTAAAGAATATTAACAAATATATATTAATAAATAAAGTGACGTTGTATATATGAAAAGCACTGTATGTATGTGCGTATATTTGTGAAGATTCTTATCTAACTATTTAGTCAGTTGTAGAGTTAAGAAAGTGAAGAAAAAAATGTAAATGACATGTCTAACTCAATGTCTAGTATCTTTTAACATATTTTGAAAGCACATGCATGTTAGTTTATACCGTATTATAATTAATGCTTTTTACAAGTCAAACTCTTGTATATATTTGTTATATATGTATTTTTTTTTTTTTTCTCCAAATAAACTAAATTTGAAGAGAAGAATACCAAGTATATGAACCAGTAATTAGTTGTAAAAATAGATATTTCTACTTCTAATGAAAAAATTTAATTTGTATTTTTAAAATAATTTAATATGTCGATAGTTTTAAAATAGTTTTTGTTAAAACAAATCAAAAAATGTATCAGTTAAACACAAACTTTGAGAATTAAAAATACAATTTTCACTATCAATGCACGATATTAATTGTAAATAAAACAAAAAGTTTTCAAAGAATTATCTTAATATTTTTTATTATGATAGGATGTATGACAATTATGTGTAAAACAAAATATCGGATAAATGCTTGCCACGGCTTCGGTGGCATACCTCTATCCGATGGTCCATATTTTCAATGACTCTGAGACATAATTGAGGTTCACTGTCGCAAATGTGTTGAATTATTTCATCCTTTAGCTCTTGAATTATTCTTGGCTTATTGACAAACACTTGTTGTTTTAAATATCCCCAAGGAAAGAATTCCAACGGTGTCAAATCACATGATCGTGGCGGCCAATTATCATCGCCACGACGTGAGATAACACGGCTATTGAATTTCTCGAGCAAATGAGTCATTGTTTCATTGGCTGTGTGGCAAGGGGCACCATCCTGTTGGAACCACATATCGTTCAGGTCCATATCCTCAATTTCTGGCCACAAGAAGTCCCTTATGATGTTCAATTGTTGGGCACGACGACAAGTCGAGGTTGACGGCACTTCTGCCACACTATCGCGAACAACATCAATGTTTTCCGCAGAACGAACTGGGCGAGCATGCACAAGAGTTTTCGCATTTTCTACAGACCCAGTTTGCTGAAATTTGTGCACAATTCTCCCCATTGTGGACACATTTGTTCGATTATGCTGACCAAAAAATCACGAATTGCATGAAATGCATTTTGATTTGAACGCCCATTTTCGTAAAAGACTTCAACAATTTTAACGCGCTGTTCAATTGTGTACCTCTTCATGGTTAAATTTATCTAACACTGAAACAAAGAAATGTCAAATTAAGTTGGGTAAAAAAACTTGACTTGGTGTGACTCACAATTAACATCGTCCATTATGGTTGGACCACCCTTTACTTTGGAAATTGCGGTCGAATTTAATTTAATCAAACAATGACCGCGTACGAAAAAATCCTTGCATACTCTTGGGCTTATAATTATTGATGTGGTGGAAAATAAATAATTATGTTAACTGACTTACACTTAAAATGGAAATTGAACAAAAAACACCTAAACATATAATAAAAACTTTTCATGAAATCTTATATCGGTCATATAAAAAAATTGCTAGGAAGGCAGTTGAGTCAAAATATACAGTTTCTTGGTTCATAATATTATACAAAGAAGTCATGGTCACTGAATGGAAATCAGGTAGTAGAAGAAAAATAGTATCTTCAGGCTGTTGGACTCAGACAAAATAGAAAGTATTTTAAGGGAAAATCTGCAAGAAAAGTAAAACAAAAAATTATTTGCTTTGAATCATTATCAGAAAAGTTAAAAAGAAATCGATTCTGAAGACGTATAAAGTACAAAAAAATCTTAGTAGAAACGTAGTAAAGAATTTGGAGGTAAGAAAATAACGTGAAAGTACTTCAGACGAACTTTTTCATTATTATGATTAGTATGTAATAAACGATGAAACGTTCGAACAAGCAGAATTTTTCAACTCCTAGCCAGGAATTCTATGTTGCAGATGCTAGAAGAAATATTGCATAAAATTATCATGTATCAAATAATTCAAAATTCCCAAGAAAGTTTTTGACATAACAGTCATTAAAAAAATATAATAAAAAGAATAAAAAACTCCCATTACTTTAGCTTCTCTAAGCAGATTTGAATGCACGGATTTTTCCATGCGCAGACCTTATTATAAAACTCGAATTCAGATTCAAATGTCATTCTCAAACATGAAAAACTCTATACACGCACGAATCTAGATACACATTAAAAAAAAAAAAATTATAAAATGAATAACTAAATAGAACATCCTTTTGAAAATGTTACTTTTAACTATTTATTTTCAAGTATACGTCTGCCTACAAAAATCATTCTCACATATGAAAAAATTGTTATATGGATAAAACTAAGACCATCCATAACGAAACTGTGTAATTTCTTTTGACTTCCATATTAGGTTTGCATAAATTTGTTAAATATTTTATATATTTTTTTAAAGTGGCGTATTTTTCCTGGAGAAAAACTGAGTATGCAATTTTATTACTTATATTTGAGCTCTAGTTTGATTCATATATAAATTTTTTCATATGTGAACTTTTTTTTTTTTTGAGAAATTGTCACTCAATGTTATCTGTGTTATAATATTATAATCAGAAACCGTAACGATTATGAATTTTATAGTAAAAATCATGACTTGACTCCTTATTTTGTAAATCGCTTCGCTTCACTTTACTTTGCAAAATTTTTAATAAAATTAAATAAAATTAAAAAACAATTTATGTGAACATTTTTTCAAAGTATGTGAAGTTTTTTACAAAATAAACTTTTAAGGATTATATTTTATTTACTTTTCCTTTTTGCTCCAAAAATAACCATAATTTATGATTTTTATTTTTTGGACAAACAATAACCATTATTATTATTTTTTTTTCTGCTAAAAATATAATGATTAATTTTTATTAAAAAAATTTTAATTAAGGAGTGGGATTGAAGAAATAGCTCACAATAAATCAACACAATTGTCTTTAAAAATAATAACTGACATATTTTTCAGATAACTGGATAAAAAAAGAAAAAAATGTTTCCGAAAAAAGTTAAGAGACAAAACGTGTGTTAAGGTTTTTTCGATCTCAACCTTTATTCAAAATTTTTATTTTTACAAAAATTTGAAACTTATATTTAATAATTAAAACAAAAAAAAATATTTGACTTCTTTTTTAAATGTTCCAAAATTTTAAAAAAGTGTAAATATATATGACTATGACTAAATTAAGAAAATTAAAATATTATAAAAAAAAATCTATTATTTATTACGAAAACTATCTGAGAAATAAAAAAAAAATCAATTCAAACGCAAGAAATATCATAGGTGAGTGAGCCCATTTTTTTATCTCATCAAGGTCGTAAGAAAAGTTTTAAAACCTTATAGATGGGACTTGATTTGTAGAAGTAACGATTTATTTAAACTTTTCATACTCAAGGTGGTAAATTTGAACAACCTGCAGCTTTTCTTATAGTTTTAAAGTGTAACTACAAGGTGATTTTTCTAAAAGCTTAATTTCTCCTCTACACATCCTTCACACATTTAAATTTGTTATGTCTAGTAGTTTAGATACAGGTTTATTACCAAAATTGTTGCTATCATTCTGTAGAAAATCATTTAAGACGCCATAAAGTACATATATTCTACGTAGATAAGATTCTGAGTCGATCTAGGTACTTCCGTCTATCTGTCTCTTGAAAGCAGTACAGGGATCGGGGTGGATATCCAAGTGGGACGAAATTGAACTCAAATACTTACCTTTTTTGTATTATAAATTCATGTACATTAACAAAATGTTGCACAAATAGCTTAAGTATAACATTACCGCCAACCTCCCATACAGCGTTACCGTTGAGAATTTTTAAAAAGTGTCAAAAAAAGGGGATTTCAAAATAAAAAGTCGCCAAAAAAGGGGATTTTTTGAAAAAAGGGGCCAACTGCTTTAAAACCTAAAAACTCCTTAAAATTTATTTATTTAACAACAATACTAATAAAAATTTTGTATTTTAAGAAAAACTACAAAATTCAGTTTTATTAATAACAAAATAGTTTATAATTATTTTACAATAATTTGTATTATTGCAAAAATAAAGTTTTATTCACAAAAATATTTAACATACTCTTTTAGTTAAACTTCTGTACTTTTGTACGAGTTTTCACTCGTACTCCAGTCTTTCAAATCCCCATCGGACAAATTTAGGACGGAAAGCATGGATCCACATGTATTGGCTTAAGTCTGTTAGACAAATTATTTTCTATTATTGATAATTTAGTAAAAACACGTTCCCTCGAGGGATTGCTATGAGGAATGTAAAAATATACGGCTTTTTATATCACTATACTGTAAAACAATCTCAAAATGATGAACGGTAACGCTGCTCCCATATACGGTGAAATTTTAAAAATTTGCTGATCGTGGGTACAAATATTTAGTTAAGCCGAATATAGCATTATCACTTGTTTTGTGACCTCTTTGATATAAAATAATCTTAAACATTTTTTTTTTGTGTTAAACTGGTTCTAAGTTTCCTTCTAGCTCCCATGAAAATTACCATATCCTTAATCAAAAAAATTTATTATCTAAATGTGCTACACAAAAGCTTGAATAAATATATAAAATATTAAAAGTTCCATAATTAAGGAGTTTTAATCCTAATTTATTGTTTGAACATTTTAATATTTGAATTACCTCAATACAATTAAAAATGATTATACAAAATATTTATAAAGAGTATATTCAACCGATATTAAAATATTTATAAAAAATTTTAATTTCTAAAGTCTTAGTTGGAAAGCAATAATGCATAGTTATTCTTACCTTAAAATTTTTAAAATATTTGAAATTTAGCCCATTTGAAACTATAAATTAAATTAAATTTTTATTATTAAAGTTTTGACACCTTTAAGTTTTAAAACATTTTAAATAATTAAATTCGAAACTACGATACCTAATAGACAAATAAAAAAACAATTATGAACTTTAACTTTTTGTATATTTCAATAGCAAATACTTCCCTTACTACTAAAAAATATTTGCTAGTGTCTCAAAATTGAAAAACTTATTTTACTCTCAGAAATAACTATTTAATTATTTTTTTTTTTTTTAATTCCTTTAACACGAATCTTTTGAAATGTCAAAAGTTTTATATTCTTTATGTATTTCAAACTTAAAGTAGTTTATCATGATTCATTTAAAAGTGTTGGATTTTCCTTTTGCTTTTATCGTCATCTACTCATTGTGTGAGTGAGTAAATAAAAACGTACATACGTAGGTTTATTTGAACCTTTCTTATGTACATATTCTTTACACTTGAATTGTTTAATTCTCAGTGTGTTAGTTGGTAAATACAAGAGTACGATTGTATGACTGTGTTTGCTTAATATTTGAAGAATGAAATTTTCTGCTGATTGATTGTGTTGTTTTCACAATTAATTGATGTTTTTATATTGATGTTGCTGTTGTTATTTCTGTATATGTATGTATATGTACATATAGTATAGTTGTTATTGTTTTTGGTATGCTATTGTTTTTAAAAATTTCTCTCGTTATGTCTGGTACGACATTTAAACATTCCTTTACATTTATGCACATAAGTAGATATGTATGAATGTATATATATGTACGAATGTAATAATATAAGTGTTTAAGTTTGTACTTGTTAAGAATATTTGTACTTGATTGTACAAGTACAGTTAAAGTCAATTGAATAGGGGCAAGTAATTTAAAGTCTGTTTACCAGGATGTTAGGTAACCAAAAAATTACTTAATACTTTAAGCATATAAACAAAATATTTTGATTTGGATCCTGATACTTTCAAAATTTTATGATTTCCAAATTTTTTTTCTCAAACATATTCAACAGTAGAAAAATTCCTCTACTCATTTAACGCGTAAATTATATTTGTTTACATCTGTATATGTATGTATATATTTGTGTGTGTCTGTGTATGTACTCAAAAAATTACTCTTGTATGTGTTGCCTATTTATTTAACAACCAAGAACGTGTTGTCAGAATTGTTACCATCATCACATCTTACATATTTGCTACTTATACATACATATATTTATACATATACAAAGGTACAATTATTTATGTGCGAGCATATTTGTATGTACATGTTCTGTACACAAATTCATGCATATGTATGCGTATATTTGTTCCTTATTTTATTATTTGTTTGCATTGTTTTTTTAAGTATTGTTGTTGGTTTTTTCCACGTTTTTTTCTTTTCTGTTGTTTTCATCTTGCTTTATAGCTTTTAACATTTAACACGCATATACAACACACTCATACTACTTATAACAAAACATACACTTTTAACTTCCTGTTTCCGTTGTTTTGTAATTGTTACTGTTTTTTTTTTATTTTAGTTACGTTTCTGCCACATATTTCATTTAATTACATGGTGTGTTGTTATTGTATATGCCAAGTACATTCAGTCTATTTATTTTTATGTCTTAAATGAAAATTGTACGAGTACAATTATATTGCTTGATTCTTAAAAAAAAAAAAAAAAAAAAAGATGTTGCTTTTATAGCATTTGAAAAGTAACTTTTTTATGAAATTTTAGTTTGTTTTTTTTGAGAAAAGCTTACAAAAGAATAAGCATATAAAATTCTATTTTATTTGTTAGACAAATTAAAAAAGTTTATTAAGATGTTTTAGTCGAGTGATGTATTATAGTAAAATTTAATACAAATAAATCTATAAGGAATATTGAAAACAAAAGCATTTTTTAACTTACATTTGTTTATAATATCAAAAGTTTGCTTTCCACAAAAAATAGCTCTTGAAGGAGTAATTCCATATCAAAACGGACAAAAAACAGGCATTTTTGGATTTGATATCTCCGATTTCAATGAAATTCGCTACAGTGAAACATTCAGACAAAAGATCCTTTCCGGTTGAACTTTTTCCAAAATTATCGAATTTTTCCCAAAATTGTACATACTTTATTGCTCGTAACTTCCAAACTATATATTGTAAAGTTCAAGTTTTTATTTCATTTTATAAGAGAACAGTTCTAGGTTTGAGCACTTTATATGAGAAAACTCTTTTACGTTTACATGGACTTATAGTTGGGGATTAATATAAATTTCAAATACATTTTCTATTACTTCGAATTGCTTAAATAGCGAATTAAATTTAATAAATAATTTTGTTTGGAACTCAAGATGAAAATAGACAATGTGATCATCGCATACTGGATCGATGCAATCAATATAGAATGTTAGATATGAATAATTAAATATCGCCAGAGTAAATTAATTGTTTGTTCTGTAATACACAACATTGCACATTTGCGAAAACTGTTGTCGTGCAAGCGGATCTATGGACAGGCATGAATGGATTAAATTAGTAGTTTAAAAATGCGTTAATTCAAAACTAAATCAATACAATTTCTTCAATGTAATGATGTCTAAGAATAACAAAGTACATTTTTAAAGGTAAAAAAATGTTATTCAAAAACCAGGATCAATCACTATTCAACAAAAATCAGAAAATTAACCCATTTTGGCTTTTTTCTCCATTCTCTTTTAACTCCATTATTTGCGAAGTTATGGTAAATAGCCCGTTTTGTCTCAATTATATTTAATGAATGATAAAAAATTTTCATATAGCCCGTTTTGTTTATTGGAAATTAAAGAAGTAAAACATAATATTTTTGGAAAAACTATTGTAAATGGTTAAATTTATGATATCATACCAATCAGTAGATAAAAAAAGAGAAATTTTTGATTGGCTGAACCATTTTTAATCGTTAGAAATTTCAAATAACAGGAATGTTTACTAAAAGGACGAAAATGTGTTCAAAATTAAAATTATAAATTAAATTTTGAAAAAAATTGCATGCGAAAAAAATTGCAAAAAAATTGTTTGAACCAATTAAAATTGTATTAAATTGCATAACAACAATTAAAAAATTATCAAAACCTTTAAAGGCGATGTTTGTTGTACTTTTTATTTAATTATCACTTTTTTAAGAAACTGCTTTTGGTATCTAAGATATTTTGCTTACACGCAAAGAAAAAATATGGTTCCTGTGACCATAAACTAAGAGCAACATACTATGATTGTAATATATGATTCCAGGTTACAATAAGTTTATTTGTACGTAATCATTATTATGATTCCAATTTATAATTTATTAGTAAGGTTCATAACCTTATTAACAACTTTTAGTAAGTTTTATAACCTTTTATTAAGCACTGCTTTCAATTTCATCATTTTTTTATCATTTAATAATTCCATGTTATCATATATATGAACTAATTCTATCATAAGTATAATTGCATTTTATCATATATATGAACTAATTTCATCAGATATATAATCCCATGTTATCATATATATGATCCCATATTTTCATATTTATATTCATTTGTACCACTATATGTGGTACATTCATCATACTGAATAAAAACAAAACTTGTCAATTTATATTTGTTCATATATAAACTAAATGAGAATTATAATTACTGGACTGATACACAAAAATGAGTATTCAAAAGGCATTAAAAGTTATTGGCTTAATGGTTGTAGAATTAACAAAATTTATAAAATGAAATTCTACAACTAAATTGTTGTAGAATTGACTAAATGATTGGATTTATTCATAAATATGATTTCATATAAACATATTTAAATACATATTATAATTCAGTGAACCATATTAAAATTTTGATTGTGGGTAATCATTAAATGATTAAACAGAATCATAAACATTGCTATCACGAACACAGTATATTTAAATCAATGAAAAACTGCTATATAATCATTGAATAGTTCTGGTGATCATGCTGTAACCATGTTTTTTCTCTGTGTGTATAATCACGAATTTTATTAAAATTTTTTCATTTCTGTCTTTAAATCTAGGGTAAAGCGCTCCCACTTAGCTTCATAAAATGTTGATGGGTGTACCCGCATATAATCTATAAGCATCCGAAAAAGGTTAAAAATCTAACTTCAAAGGCCTTTTTCTTCGGACTGCATCGAGATAGCAAAATTTGTGTGAGATCCCAGCAAAAACTTGGTAATGACATGTAGTTACGGATGTAGTTACATTGTAATGACAACAACATACTGTCTGCATTACATAGAAGTTGTTTAGTAACTAATTATTTATAACCCGAATGTAAATAATTATTTATGATCAGATTTTTATTCTCATTGATTTTCATATATTTGAAGAAGGGATAAATAAATGAAAAGCAAAATTTGTGTATGAACTTATTTGTAATCTAAAATAGTTTACTTTTATTACATTTTTGGTTGTTGTTAAGTTTTTTAAATCAAAATTTTAAAAATCTTTTTACAACAACATTTTATAACCTGACATTTCATTTCTTATTTATAATCTAAAATGTAACTAGTTCCTATTGTTATTACTAATCATGACTTCAGTAATGTTTTAAAATCAATGTGCTATTTAATAGCTTGGAGGTAACTAGTTATTGTAATGACATCTAAATAATGTCTAGGATAAGTAGTTGCCTCTAATGTCATCACCGTGTTAAAATAATGAGTTATTCAGTTAATGTGAAAGTAGTGAAGAGCCATTATATTAGCTTCTTAACTCATTACATGGCAACCAAAGTTTTTGCTGGGGATGTATTAAGACTCTAATTCAAAACGTTTAAAAAAGTTCAAATTGCAAAGAAAATTCTCATTATTTATCAATTTTTATTTTTACATTTCTTTGAAAATCAAGCAAAAACTTGCATATAGCCCGTTTTGTCTTAAAAAAAAAATATACTGTTTGTACACGCAGAGAAAAAACATGGTTACAGCATGATCACCACAACTACTCAATGATTATGTAGCCATTTTTCATTGATTTAAATATACTGTGTTCATGATAGCAACGTTTCTGATTCTGTTTAATCATTTAATGATTACCCACAATCAAAATTTTAATATGATTCACTGAATTATAATATGTATTTAAATATGTTTATATGAAATCAAATTTATGAATAAATCCAACCATTTAGTCAATTCTTTAACAATTAAGTTAATTACAAAACCATTCATTTCATTTTACAAATTTGGTTAATTCTACAACCATTAAGCCATTAACTTTTATGCCTTTTGAATACACATTTTTGTGTATCAGTCCAGTAGTTATAATTCTCATTTAGTTTATATATGAACAAATATAAATTGACAAGTTTTGTTTTTATTCAGTATGATGATTATACCACATATCGTGGTACAAATGAATATAAATATGAAAATATGGGATCTTATATATGATAAAATGGGATTATATATATGATGAAATTAGTTCATATATATGATAAAATGGAATTATATATATGATAACATGGGATTATATATATTATAAAATGGAATTATACTTATGATGGAATTAGTTCAAATATATGATAGAATGAAATAATATATATGAAAAAATGGAATTATATATATGATGAAATTAGTTTATATATATGATAACATAGAATTATTAAATGATAAAAACATGATGAAATTGAAAGCAATACTTAAGAAAAGGTTATAAAACTTACTAAATGTTATTAATAAGGTTATGAACCTTACTAATAAATTATAAATTGGAATCATAAAATTGATTACGTACAAATATACTTATTGTAACCTGGAATCATATATTACAATCATAGTATGTTGCTCTTAGTTTATGATCACAGGAACCATATTTTTTCTTTGCGTGTAGATAGCTCAAAAACAAAAAGTGAAAAATATTGTGTTTGTATTAACATTTTACTCTAAAATTAACACCATATATAAAAAACAGAAAACTAAAGAGTCTGACGCAAAAAGAAAATTTTTGTAAATCTGCATCAGGCCCGATTTGAATATAAGCCCTCGATATACAAGAAATTAAAGACAATAACCAAAACTACACTATTTTAGATTTAATACTTTTAGCACAAATACACCTTAAAAAATTTGCTATTATTTATTAGTATTTATTTAATTATTTGACCCTATAAATGAAGAATATCAAATAATAATTATAATAAAAATTCGCCTTCAGATCCCTACCTATGATTAAAATTTAGGGTCTTAATCTTTATCATTGAAAACTCTAGTATTCAGAGTTTTAGGCCTAAGGAACCAAATGTTATTTTCAACATTACTTTCACCAAATCTTAGTACATCACATTAATTTGGAAACAAACCATCGACTAATTGACACTAATTGATCTCAAATTTGGTATGACAACGGTTGGATGCTTAACATTTCATATAGTTTTCATTGGCCTTTAATATTCGAATATCAAATGAAATAAATATCAATTTATAGATTTTCTATTATAGCGAATTAAACTGAATAACATTTGTATATTATTCTAATGAGTAAAGATGAGATTCTGTTAACCGATTAAGATTAATAATTTCAAAAAACAAATTCTATTTTGAATTCTTCAAACAAATTATTGATGTCAAACAGATGTAAGTATTACAAACAACATAAAGACATTAACGACTTCTCAATATAAATATGTTATACCTTTCATAATTAAAAACCCTCCTTCAATTTCAATATAAGCAATTTAATTTCCTATTCCATTTTCTTCTTTAATAAATTCCTTAACAAATAATGATTCTTCAACTTAATGTATTACTTGCTGACGACAGTAATATATATTATCATAAGAGGAAAAAAAACAGGCTTTAATTTTAGAATTTAATGAAACCTTGGTTTTCCCCAATGAACTCATTACTTGTTAACTATTTTTACAATTTTCAAGCCACTTCATTAAGTTTGAACATGTAATATTCCCGCTCCATAACCCACAATTTGTTTACTTAATTTTTGCCATCATTACTTAATGTTTGTTTGTACATACATATAAGTAGAAGTATCCGCATGTGTACGTATATATGTGTGGGTGTCCTTAATATTTTCTGTGTCACTTACAAGCACTCTTTGGCATAGAAACACTCTTATTTTTTAAATTCTTTATTTTTCTATTCTTGCTTCATTCATTTTATTTTATTTTTTTTTCATTCGTTCGTCTTTTTTTCTTTCTCTAGTTTTGTTGTTCTATTGACACATTTAGTCAAGGAAGTTTATGCAAAACTCGTGACATATTAAAAAAGTATACACACTTTTATACGCAAAGGTAAATATAAACAAAAGGAAAATAAACATACGCATACAAACAAATATA
This sequence comes from Protophormia terraenovae, assembly GCA_951394005.1. NCBI lineage: Eukaryota > Metazoa > Arthropoda > Insecta > Diptera > Calliphoridae > Protophormia > Protophormia terraenovae. The sequence continues at coordinate 121,418,350 of OX596074.1, forward strand.
CTTTCTTATACTTGTTTAATATACATATGTATGTATGTGTGTATTTGATATTCACTACATAAACTCCTACACAGATATTAGCAAGAGCTTTTATTTCAATCTTCTATGGTTGGTTTTTTTTTCTAATATAAAGAGAACAGGAAAGAAAAAATTAACCTGTCAGAGTACTTTAACGACTGTTTGACTACATTTACTGTGTGTATTATAAGTAACTAAATTGCAATTGTAATACCTTTGCAAGAAATAGAAATGTTCATTTAAAATACTTTGTTGTTGTTGGTTTTGCTTGAAATGTTTAATGTTTATAATGTGACGATAATACATACTCTAGAGATTTTTATATATGTCACAAAAGCGTATGCTTCTTTTTAATTGTTGTTTTGTCAGTAATGTTTGTATGTGTATTAATAAATATAATATGTTTTAATTATGTTTTGTTTTTTTCATAAACCACCTCAAATCTTAAAATGTTTTTTTCTTTTAAAGAAGGCTAATAGTAGTGGGATTGCTTGTTATAATGACCGAACTGTTACTACAGTAAATAAAATTAAATGAAAAGAAAAAAAAAAAAAAATCCGATAAATATTTGCAGTCAAAAATGATTTTTTGAATTATATTTATACAACTCACGTTGAGTTAGAATGTGTCAAAAGTGGCGATTAATAAAGTTTTGAAAATTAACTTTTCGTAACAAAAATGGCAACTGAATAAAAACAAAAGGATAAAATTATATATAAATAGAAATAAAAATCATTGTTCTAGGCTGCATTATAATTTTGTACTGAGCTCAAAGATATACTTATATCTAAATATATTTTAGAAAAAATAAGATTTGCAGCTTCTGCATCTATAAAAAAAAAAAAATAAAAAAACACTGAACTACTAAGCCATACTGTAAAAAATGCAAACAAGTATCACATATTTGACATATGCACAAAGTATGTAAAAACATTTGTTTTTTGAACTCTTTTTTGGTTATAATAATTACAATAGGCTTCGTCTTTGTACCAAATTTCATCAAGATATCTTTAAAATTGCGACCTGTACTTTGTTCACAAGGTTTACATAGACAGACAGCCAACCAGCCAGACGGACGAACGGACATCCTTAAATTTACTCAGAATGTGATTCTGAGTCTAACGGTATACTTTAAGGTGGGGGTCCGATTATTTTTTCTGTGCGTTACAAACATCAGCACAAACGCATAATTCCCCAACCACCTATGGTGGTGTAGGGTGTAAATATTACTGAACAAAAAGTTTTAGATTTCGTTCAATTCCAATTTCTTGGAGCAATTTTTGGCTATCAAAGGCATTTTCACAAAATACAAAAAATAAATTATTTTATTTAAGTATTTTAATTTAATAGATACATAGAAATTCTGGAAATCTTGTTTTATGCGTTTTTAATGTTTACTTATTTTCTGCGGTTCAAATCGAGGGTTACCTGTTTTTGAAATTTCCTAAGAATTCTTTGTTATTCCAGAGCTTTCTGAAGTTTCCACATAACGTAGAAAATTTAACTTTTGTTTACTTATAATACGGATTGTTCTTCAAATTCTTACGGAAACATAATTTAAAAATTCTATCAGGAAGCATGGAAAAGTAGATTTATATATAATTTTTTAAGCACTTTTCTCTTTACTGACCTTTCTGAAGCTCCAAGACGACGTTAAACACTAAAAGTCGACATACTTGTAAAACTATTCGTTTTTAAAATCTTAAGGGAGCTACATTTCTATATCAGGGAGCGGAGATATTTTTTTAATATATTTTTTAAAAGTCTGCTTTGGTTAAAAAGAAAAATTAATTTGATATACCAATTGCTTGCTCTCCAAATCCTATTGATTTAGCATTTTAGGGAACGCATCTACATCGATTTCTTTTTATTATTATTATTTTTTTTTTTAGTTTTTTAAGTTTACAAATTTAATACTTTAATCATTGTTATCGTATTGCATTAAATTCTAACGGCTTTAAATCTTTAACTTTGATTAGAAAGGGGAAAGGTGTCCCAATGTTGTTCATATATTTTTTTTTTTTTAAGATTTTTGGTTTAGTTTGTGCATATTTATACCCTACACCACCATAAGATGTTTATAACGCATAGAAAACATTATCGGACCCTCACCTTAAAGTATACCATTCGATTTAGAATCACCTTCTGAGTGGATTTAACGATGTCCGTCCGTCTGGCTGGCTGTCTGTCCATGTAAACTTTGGGAACAAAGTACAGGTAGCAATTTTAAAGATATCTTGATGAAATTTGGCACAAATAGTTATTTTGACACAAGGACAAAGCCTATTGAATTTCACCTAGCCCTCATACAAATGACCTCCCGGAATTGAGGTTTAGTGGCCACAAAAATGCCCTAAATTCGGCACAAAGAAGTTTTGTATAAGTGTTAAACTTAGTGCCAAATTTCATCAAGATCGGCTAATAATTGACCATAGCTTCCATATAAATCCCCTCTTTCGGAAATTACATTAACGTGGATAAAAAATATTGCCAAATTTTATGAGAATAGGTCCATACTTTACCATAGCTCCCATATAAACCCACTTCCGGAAATCGCCCTAAAGGGCATAAAATCATATAGATGTTAGTATCAATGTATTGTTCTGTATTTGTATATTTTATTTTACATTTAGTAAAGGTGTTGATTTACAGTTGATCACAGGTCTAATTTTTGGCTCATACACAATGGTGTAGGGTATCATATGGGCGGTCTTGACCGACTATAGTTTCTCTCTCGTTTTATTATTATAATATTTTTCCTGGCATTGGCAGGCTTATAACCTTATTTATTTATATATGCATTGAAATCTCAGTTTTGCAGGATTTATGTTAAGTTTTATTTTATTATATTTTTTGTAATTACTTTCCTTAAACACAGAAGTATCTATCGAATAAAGGAGATTAAATCGATATCTTTATTGAGTCCATAAATGAACGATTTTGGGTTTGAAATTAGCAAAAATTAATAAAGAGACGAACGGAAAGACGGACATCGGAATACTCTCTTAAGAAAAAAAAAATATTAATTTTTTACTTACTGATAAATACAAAATTAAAACTTTAAAATTTCAAATTTAAAATTTCATCTTTCTAGTTCCAGATGGGCTCATTTTTTGTTAAATGAAAATATGATCACCTTTTTCTTGTTTTTTATGGTCTAAACATATAGAGTTTGAAAAAATACATGAACTGGGCTATAAACTACTACGCTGTCTGCCATATTATCCAGAGACCTACAATATTACTCAGTTGAAAAATAATTAGCCAAAAGTAAGAAATTATTTGAGAATTATATTTTGAGGACTTCTCAAGGTCCTACTATGATTTGAAAGAAGTAACAAAATTAGGAAAATATTAAACAAAATTATTATTGAAAAAAAAAAAATATGTGATTAATTTAAGATCATTCATGATCATTCCCCGTACTTTTACAAATATATCATAATCTACTTATAAGTTTCATCTGAAATTATAGATACCCATAGTTCCATGAAGAATTTGGAATTCTTAATAATTTATTCTTAATTCGACTACAAATAATCCCATATATAAGAAGATATTATACATATAGACTGCCTTTAAACAATATTAAAACAATATAACGGATATGTTAACATATGTATACAACAAATACTAACAAAAATATATAGCCATTGTTATTTTATTTAATTTTTTTTTTTTTGGCATAACAAATATGTATTCTAATATACATATGTATGTAATAAATACAAGTATATGTACTTATTTACTACATATGTATTTTTATTCATATGAAAGAAAAGTAAAAGTTTTCTAGGCTTTATATTGAAAAAATATATAGTATAATTTTCCTTTGATTTATATGTGTTTTTATTGTGAATTAGGGTGTACATACATATATTGCCCTCCTCTTTATTTGGCTCAATTCTTTTATATTATGGGATTTAGTTTTTTTGTTTTTATTTATTATTATTTTTTAAGTATTTATTTCTTTAAAAAAAATCTTATATTTTATGTTAGATGCTTTAGTTGGCCTCTTTTAAAATACTTCAGAGAAAAAATAAATAGAAACAAAAGCCTTAATCCTTGACATGAAAACAAATTCCTTATAAATATATTGAAACAAGGAATAAAAATAATTTGCCCCTGGATATCCCTTTGCTTGGGTCTGAGTGGTCTAGTTTGGTTCTTTTAAACTACTAAAGGGAAGGGAAGAATATGAATTAGTCAAAATGTATGTAACACAAAAGTTATAGGAGTTAAAAATCATAAAAGTATTCCAAGTGTATTTAAATAATAAATGTTTAGAATTTAAGTTTAAAAAAATATTGGAAAAAGTAGTGTTAATATTTAGCAAAAAATCTTACTGATAACTTATTTCTATATTTATATATAGGGATCGCAATTTCCCGGACTTTTTGATTTCCCGGGAAAGCGGGAAAAAAGTTTTCGACTTCTCGGGATTCCCGGGATCCCGGACTAAAAACTATAATTATTATTACTCACATTAGCAAGTCAACTGAGACCCAAATAGGATATAAACCTTTCATTAGCAGATTTGAAACAGGATTGTAAATGTAGCGAAAATAAAATTCAAGTAATTGATTAATCTGAATAATTGAAAGAGTTTTATGGGTATCAACACAATACTAAGCAAAAACAAAAATTATAATTATTAATTTTATTTAAAACACAGAAAAATCAAAAAATAAATTCAACTAACACATATCGTCCCTGCGCTGAATAAATTACCTATGTAATTTTTAATAACTTTTCAGGAAAGCTGAAAAACTGTTTTGTTTTGCAGTTTCTTCGTTACTTCACTAAATTTTTAAAAATTTTCTTCGTTTATGAATAGGCTTAGTAACACAAATTATATGTTTTATGAAAAAGAATGAAATTTTTGGCGCGTTTTGGCAAAATTAACGAAAACTTTACATAAGTGATTTTGTGGAGCAATTTTTTGTTGAGATATGATTGTGCTTTTCTTTTTGCAGGTTCTTAAGTTCATTTAAATATAAGTTTGAACTATGGAATGCGGTATTATTAGTAATATCTTGGTCAAATTTCAACTTCCTAAGATAATTGGAACATGCTATTAAACGGTAATTTGTTGATGATCCCAGAAAAATCTTCAAAAAATTAAAAAAGAAAATTCACCAATATTAATGTTTTATGTATCAAACGATAGCTAAAGAAAAATTAATGAACCCGTATTTTATGATTTTCAGAAAAAAGATTTTAAATAAGATAAAATTAACGATTTACTAAAAATTCCTGAACTCAATAAAGTACCTCGATTTGTGCGAAGACAAAAAATGTTGCAAGTGTACCCTCCTAAAATTAAAGATTTATATGTCTTAAACTAATTCCCAAAATATTAGGAATCAATTATTTCACTTTCGTGAGCTGGACCAATTTTAAAGTACCTCCAAAAATATTATTTTCGATCAACACTATACACAACTTTTAATTTTTGATTAAAAGAAATCCAACCTATTATATAGGTATCGCTCAGATGACATTGACAGTACGGTCTCCCGAGCTTTTTCCTATTCCGATTATTAAAAAAAAATAATAAACTTTATAATAATCTGAAACTGAAAGACAAACAGACGGACAGACATCATAAAAGCTTTAGTTGACGTAAGTCTGTGTCAGTTAATTTTGGTATAACTAGTCCTGGGATATACACTTTCAGGCGGCATATCGTAAGTATACCATATTAAATATTTAATGTTTAAATTTTAATATTACCATTTTCTCTAAGAATATTAATAATATTAACTTGTATGAAAAATTATGTACATAGGTAATTTTGTTGGAGCATTTTATACATGGTTTTACATAGGTAATTTGGAAATCCTAAACTAGTAGAGATATCGACAAATGCTTTGGTGGTCACATGTATAATTAGTAGGGGATCTAAATGCAGCAATAAAAAAAATTTCCAAAATTTTTACATAGGTAATTCAGTCAGCGCAGGGACGATATATTAGTAAATAATTCATTCAATTAACAGCTTTTTTAAATTTGCACCTCTCACAAAAATTGTAAAAACTGAAAAACGGAAAAAAAAAATTCTAGATTAAAAAATTAATTAAATCAATTGAATGAATTAAAAATTTAAATGAGTAAAAAAATATTACTAAAATTTGATTCTTACTTTAATATATTTATTAAGTTTTGAAGCAAAATTAAACAACTTTGTTAATTAACCATAAAACAATGTATTTATGATAGAAAAAAGCTATGTCAGGAATTGACTAAAAAATATTTACTCAGACAATGATAGATATCATTCAATAAAATTTTTAACTAGTTTCGTAAATCATTATAAAATTTAAATTTATTAAAAGTCCACTAAAAAGAATTTCTTGTTTATTAATATTCCTAAAAAACATTTGATTTCATGTTATAGATCAGACCAGACGATCTCATACATAGCAGAGAATATTATCTGTAGCTTTCCAGTTGAAAATTATATGAATAATTAAGGATTTGTTGGACTCACTTTTTAATTCTTCTCTAAACTTTTAATGTTAATGTTTTGCCAAATTTCTATGAGACAAATTCCGCTTGTTGTCTATACTACTAACAACTTATAACGAATAGGTACATATTTAAAATGTCTAAAATTAATCAGAATCCCGGAAAAAATTCCCGGGAAGGCGGGACATAAAAAATGTTTAATTTCCCGGGAATCCCGGGACGGGAAATCCCGGGATGCATTCCCTATTTATATATAATCCAATGTACTCTGCAGTGCGGAAGCTTTAAGTAAATATTTTGTTTATAAAATTTTTTTTTTTTTTTTTATTTAAATTCTTACTTATTTGTTTTAAAAATACGAAAAAATAGTATTTAGTCTTATTTATTTCTTCTTTCCATTTTCATATCAACAAATAATGTTCAAATTGTTTAAGTATATTTTTTAAATTTTATTTTTATAATCCTTTTGCAAACTTATTTAAAAAGTTTATTTTTGCAAAACAAAATATTTGAAATATACTTCTTTTTAATAGTTCAATAAGATGCAGCTGTTGTATTCCTATTGAAGTTTTTTTTTTTTTTTTTTTAATTTTTTAGTTTTATTTTAAGAAGAAAAGTAGTGTTTTTATTTTGTTATGCTTTTAATCAAATAAGAGAATTTATTGGCAAAATAAAAAAATAAATAATGCAAAACTTTATTGAACTATATAAATCATGTAAATCTTTTGGAACATTAATGTTTATATATAATAAAACAATAATAAAATAAATGAAAAATATAAACAAAAGATGTAGAAAATTTTTGTAAAGTATACATAACAGAAAATCAAACAGTCGAAACTAAAAATTTAGTGTAGATAAAATAATTTAAAATCTTTATAGTCGTTTAAGGCTATAATGGGATTTTAGCATCTTTGAACTATATTTTCCTAAGGGATCTGATATCATTAAAATTATATTTATTATAAAAATATCTTAATTCTTTCATTTGATACACTGAATAAAAAAAATTACACAATGCAACAAGTTTTTGGTCAACGACTCAAGCTTGAAATGAAATTATACTATCAGATAAATAAAATATCTAAAGGGTTTTGTAAATTTAATTCGAATTTAAATTTTATGGATTCTTAAATTTTTAATTCTTTGGAGGCCTCTTTTGATTATGTGTGTAAATAAAATACATTTATATCAATAAATATTAATGTATTTATAGGTATTTATTTTAGAAAAATTTTCTCTTTGAAGAACTAGATAAAGTTGGGGCAAAAAATGAAAAATGCAAACGTAAATATTTTTTTAAGTGTAATAGAAAACATAGGTAAGCTTGAATTACTCAGACTTACAAAATGAGAGAAAATTTCTGCGGCACGGAGTTTCTCAGTCAATTCGGATATACGGTATTAATAAGTACCTAAGCCTTTAATCCACTTTTTCTGAATTGACTCTTGTTCTCGCGATAAATCTCGATTTGTAAAATTAAGTAGGTTGCACTATATATAGAAACATATCTCAAAAACTACTTTTCTGATATCAAAACATTCTTATTAAAATTATCTTCAAGTCGTTCTTACATTATATTATAAATACTCATTTACAATTTACATAGAAAAATTTTAAAAATCACAAAATAATTTTTTTTATGTTTTATGTTTTGTAGATTAAATTTTTTTTTTTTTTTTAACTTTTTTAACACGAGGTGATTAATTTTGACATCTAGCTTATTACAAAGTAACTACAAGATAATTCTTCTAAAATCCTAGGATCTAACTCTACCTAGGTTCTAACTCTTCATCTACATGTAATGTAAGCTTTTTAAAAATGCATGTCTCACATTTTTATAAAACATAATCACGTCACCAGAGGGTGCCAAAATCGGCTGATATATTGCAGAAATATATGTATTGAAAAAAAAAAAAAATAATAATAATAAATTTCGATGGCTTTACTTAAATAATTGTTAAAAATCTATTTCAACAGATTTTTTTTTTTTTTTTTTTTTTTTTTTTTTTTTTGAAAACGTAAATTAAGAAGCTTTAGCTAAAAACAACATATTTTGTTTGGAATTTTGGATTTCATTAAAACTCAATTTACACGAAAAATTAAACAATTAACTAAATTTTACAAACTTTATAAAGGAGATTCGTTCATAGATTTAAATTTTTTAATGCTTTTCGGGTGTACTGACCTCAATTGGCCGTCCAGAACGTTCAGTGTCATTTGTACTTGTGCGACCACAACGAAAGTCAGTAAACCACTTTTTTACCATTGAAATCGATGGTGCAGAGTCCCCATAGTATTTATCGAGCTTTTCCTTGGTTTGATTGACGTTTTTTTTTAGCAAAAAATAATGTTTAATGAGCACTCGAATTTCACTTTTTTTCCATTTTTAGAAAAATACACGAGGTTGTATGTTTTGAACAGCTGTTAAACGCAAAGTAAATGACGACACTTGCTTAAAATTTGACAGTAGTCTATTAATAGGTTTTACTTGATGGGAACAGTGTTGCATTTCATATAACTACTAGGGAAGTTCGAAAAAGCACGAAAATATTTATCCGCCCTCGTATTTCATATTCGATTATATTTTATCTTAAGAACATAAAATTGGCAAAGTTCGATGAAATTTATACGGAAAATTAGTGCATGGTTTTTAAATAAATATATATATATATATATTTTTTTTTTTTTCTTTTTTATTCCCCCTTTACTACTTGATAGGAATCAATTAAGAACGGCACCACTTTTTAATCGTATTTTTTATTATTATTTATTTTTTTTTTTAATTTATATTCTTTTATAACTGTAGTGAAGAAAGCTAAATTTAATTTATTTTAATTTTATTAAATAGTAATAATCATTAAAAAAAACATTTTGCAATCTGATATACATATCTTTGCCAGTAACATTTGTACATATTTCATGTACAACCGTGCGTATGAGTAATATATATTATTTATAATAAGTATATTCTATTCAGCGTTACCGTTGAGAATTTTTAAAAAGTGTCCAAAAAAGGGGATTTCAAAATAAAGAGTCGCCAAAGAAGGGGATTTTTTGAAAAAAAGGGTCCAAATGCTTTAAAATAAAAAAACTCCTTAAAATTTGTTTATTTGATAAAAACAAAAACTAAAAATGTTGTATTTTAAGAAAAGCTGCAAAATTTAGTTTTATTAATAACAAAATAATTATTTCACAACAATTTTTATTATTGCAAAAATTCACAAAAATTTATTCACAAAAATAGTTAACATACAATCATCTTTTAATTAAACTTCTGCACCTTTGTACAAATTCTTCACTCGTAATCCAGTCTTTCAAATCGCCGTCGGACAAATTTAGGACGGAACGCATGGATCCATAAGTATTTACTAAAGTCTGTTAGACAAACTGTTTCTTATGAGTAATGTTAAAATATAAGTTAAGAAAAAAGTATTCATAGAATCTTTATTTACTTTTTAATCCAGTCTGTGAAACAATCTCAAAATTATTAATTTATTTGTTGAAATTAATATATAATGGGTCGATATATTTGCAAAAACTTAGTTCTTCGTTATTCAGCACATAGTTTTAAAAAGTCGCCATTTACAAAAGGGGCCAAAAAAGTGGCCAGGTGACGACGCAATTGACGACTAAAGCCGCCAAACGGTAACACTGATTCTAGTATTCACTTACTTATATTTATTTTATAATATATATATATATATATATATATATATATATATATATATATATATATATATATATATATATATATATATATATATATATATATATATTTCCATAATTTGTATGTTATTTTACCAAATTTAATAATATTTGGTACAAATAAGTACGTTATTAACTGCAGGCCTATTCAAAAATTATTTTATATTACGCGCGATGGAGTATAATGTGTCAAAAGTGGCGATTAATTTAATTTTGAAATTTAAATTTTTGTAACAAAGGTGGGTACCGAATACATCAATATCAGTTAAAATCTTTAAACTACGTTGTGTTGTTTTCTTATAAGAAGTTGTCAAAATTAAAATTTTTTTTACATTTTTGAAAAAGAGTAAAAAAATTAAATTTTCATCAAATTTCGATGTATTTATTGTAAATAAAAAGTCTTTTAAAGTAAAAATTTTGAAATGTAACCATCAACTCCAGGTATTTAAGTGTAGTTTACTTCAAGTATTTGCCAATTATATTTGGTCCCAATATTTTTGTTATTTTTTTGAAAATTATCCTAAAATACACTAATTTTCAACTTTCATGGAATACAACTTATTATAGGATGTTTGCTCTGAAAATTTTCTGAAAAATACTACATACTGTCTACTTGAATACTGTGAAAAAATCATGCGCATGTGTAGACTAATTTGAGAAATTATTATTATTATTTTTTTTTTTTTCGAAAAAACTTCAGTAGATTTCATACACAAAACAGCTTAAACGCATTTATTTTCTTTCTTTATCAAAAATTAAACAGTGGGGAAGAATCAAAATAAATCCGTAACTTCTAATCGGCTGGCTGGATTTACATGAAATTTCATACAGGAGTAGTAGAGGATAGTAAAATTTTAAATTTAGAAAAATGTCGTAGAAAATGTTTAACCACCAGCGAATTTTTCCAAGGCATCATCTTTAATAATAACCTAAATTGGAAGGACCACATTATATATGCATGCGGTCGTACATGTTCTATGCTCAGGTCTCTCTGGAAAACACAACATTGCATACCTATAAAAATAAGAATGCTACTTGCAAAAACATATCTGATGCCCACATTACTCTACGGATGTGAACTATTTGCCAGCTGTGACGCTCATAGCAAATCAAAATTGAAAGTAACCTTCAATAATATCGCCCGTTACGTTTTCAACTTAAGAAGTCGTACTAATGTGTCATCTTTCTCGCAACAAATCTATGGTCTTACTTTTGTCAATCTACTTAATACAAAAGTCTTAATAATGCTACATAAAATTATTTATAAGCAGCAGCCTGATCACCTTTACAAACGTCTTCAATTTTCTAGATCAACTAGAGGTAGAAGAATTAATACACTACAATACAATAATTTAATATCTGAATGGCAATTTTTCATTCATGCTATCCGTCTTTGGAACGCACTACCTTATAGCGTACAAAACACTAATAATGCAACATCTTTTAAAAATTTAATACTGGAACATTACGTAAATTAGTTTAATTTTGAATGCAACAGTTAAAAGTTTATATATAATGTTAGTTTTTTAAATCTAATTTTGTATGATCATATATGTAATAATTTTGTATTTTTCACACATATTTTATGTAATTATTTTGTAGTAATGTTCTAAATTTACTAAGTTCTATGCTGAAATATAAGACTTTAAGTCTTGTGCATAGAATTACGAATAAATAAATAAATAAAATAAAAATAAATAAATCCTTTAGAAAGCATGCTAGCATGCACTCTTTCCATTATATATTCTTCGAGATATATTTATTTGAAATTTCAACAATCTCAACTTTGCAAGATGTTGATAAAGTCTTTTCCATATATAACCCAACATTTCTAACCGATTTTATCATATTTATTGCAATCTATTAAAGAATCTATCGAATAAAGAAAATTTTAAGTCGATGTCTTTGTTGAGTCAAAAAATTAACGATTTTGAACTGGCGAGTTTGCAAAAATTAACAAAGAGATGGACGAAAGGACGGACATTAGAATTCTCTCAAAAAGTTTTAAATTCCAAAAATATATTATTTTTTTTACTTCTTGGCCAACATAAAAGTTAAATCTAAATATTTAAGTATTGATATCACCTTTCCCTGAATAAAGCGCCATTTTTAACCCATGTAACTTAAATGTATAGACAAACGGACGGACATAGCCATTTTGCCAAAAAATATTTTAGAATTTTTAAAATGTATTTTTTTAATAATTTATAAATAGAAAAAATATAATGTTATTGTCAAAATTCAAATATCAAAATTAGGCAGCATTTGGAACCCATTTAACCCAAATATATTGACGGACGGACTTTACTAATCTGCCAAAAAAACTTCTTATAATTCTAAAAATAAATTTCTTACTTACTTGTATCATCTTTCCCTGAACTATTCAGCATTTCTAACCAACTTAACTCTAACGTACATATATACGGACAGACATTACCATTCTGCAAAAAAAAAAACTAAAAATGAATATTCCTATCTTATAATAAATAAGAAAATAAAACGAGATCAATTAAATATTGTTATCGCCATTCCCTGAATTAATCGCCATTAACGACCCCTTTTACCCCAATGTGTTACATTTCGTTTTAGCTGTTTTACGACGTTTTTAGTAAAAAGGATATATGAAAGCTACGGTTTTCCTTGTTCCGAATATAAATAAAATTTGCACTTATAATTATATTAATATAAGTACTAATATAACCGACTTTTAGAATTTTGTTTTTAAATTTGTGAAAAACATTTTATTTTTAAATTTCAAGACGTCCTTGCACTGAAATTTTTAAACTTCGTATTTTTATTAATTATTCTAATTTTCAATAGTATACCACATTTTATAAGTCTAGGACAACTCCTTCTATTTTTGTCTAGTCGTTATATGGGAAACAATCACTGTGCGACCAGAAGTTTAGTTGATACTGATTTATTACAAAAATTTTAACGATTGTTCCCACTTTGTGCTCGATGTTTTAATATTATTTATATTAAAACGAACAATTTATAGTTACAAAATATTTTGTAGTTTCAATTCGAAACTCTTTTTACTAGGATTAGGGGTTAATGATTACATTTTTCAATTAAAATACTTTACATATAATTGTAATTGAATATTTTCCATTACAAATACAAGTAATTATTACTGATATTTTTTCAATCATAATTACAGTAATTTTAATTGCAAATTTTCAATTACAATTATAATGTAATTAGAAATAATTGTAATTAGTTACACTTTTAAATCCTTTAAAATTTAATTTTATCGAAATAATAATGAAAAAATTCAGCATTTTTTGTTTCCAGTAATTTTTTATATTTTTAACGCCACACAATCATTCATTTTTTAAAAAAACATATACATTTTGAAAGTTAATTAGTAATTGGAATTAGTAATTGTAATTAGAACTTTTCAATTACAATTACATGTAATTGTAATTTAGAATTGTAAATTACAAATTACTGGTTAATTGTAATAGAAAATTTCAATTACAAATTACTGGTTAAATGGTATTTGTGCATGAATAGATTACCTAATGTAATGACTACGCCCAACCCTGCTTTTTACAAGCACATATAAAACAGATAAGTAATACAAAATTACCTAGAAATATTAATATTAACAGAAATAAAAGTTTAAATATATGCCAACAATATAAAATTTTTAATATTTCAGTAAAATTTCAATTAAATATATATTAAATACTAATAAGCACTATTTATAAGTATGTTCAAAATGGAATTAAATGGAATACATATACAAAACATTTATACACACTTACTTGTGTACATACAATAGAAAATTATATATCTATTTTCATCAGTACATGTACTCTTATATTTAGAAAATATAATGCAAACTAATTAATAAATTGTGTTGTTACTAACAAACACTTGCAGCTTTTAAAATATAGTCAAATTGTAAGCTTGTTATTACACTAATTTTACTTTAATATTACATACAAATTAATTTGTATGATTTTACCAATAACAAACACGGCTCTAATCGAAGACTCTGTAGTGTGAGGAATGCATTAGTGTGTTATTTTATGTGTAGGTGTTATAGTGAATACGTGTTCATGTTTGCTTGTGTATAACTGTATGTGTGTATATTTTTTGGTAAAGCTTTAGTAAACAAATTTGAATTTTATTAAAAACCGCAAAAACTGGACACAAATGAAATTCATTTTGGCACATAAATTGCACTTTGGCACAGAAACCACACAAAATCATGTAACGCGTGAAACAAACACCGACACGTATTCAAACACTCACACATATACTAGCAACACTATTACCAACACCATCGAACATTGCCACCAACAATACCACCAAATTCAAATACATACACACATTGCTAAACAAAAAAAACCTTTCTTTAAAACCAGAGACCGAGCATATTTAAAAGATGAGAAAAGGCATTGAGAAATGTAACCAAAATATGTACTAACAGCAGGAAACTACTTCAAAACAATAAAATTTTTGTAAAACAATTTCTGGTCCATTTTGTATTATCTAGATTTTACTATAGGAAACTTATTTTTTTTATCCGTTAAAGTGTCAGCAAGGTTGGGTAAAAATATTTTGATTAAAAAGGCGTTTGATTTTTAGTTTTATTTGTAAAAAAAATGTTAGTTGGTCCTGTTTATTTTTAACATATTTATATCTACCTGATACCCGCTGTTGTGGTTATATGAACGTGTTAAAATAATGCACATATGGATGCTTGTAATACCACAACCATATTAATTTAAATGCACGCACAAACACTCTTACGCACCCTACCATGTACCGGATCATTTTTAATAAAAACCTTTACAGAATTTAACAGAAATAAAATAAAATATTTTCAGTTTACAAAAAAAAAAAAAAAAAAATTAAAAAAATGTTGGTCTACACCCGTAAATCTTTAACAACTATTGGCAAAGATATGATAACGAGTTTAAATATAAATTTTAATAATACATTTACAAAAAAAAAAAAACACATTTTATATAAAATTAAAATATATTACACATAGATCTATCTATTGTATTATTTTATTACATGCTTATGTTATGTGCGTAAGTATATAAGTGTGTGTAGTTATTTTAATACAAACATTCCTATGTATACATTTACTTACACATTGTTATTGTTAAAGTTAATTTAATATACAACAATACCTGTCAACTGTGTTTATTATTGGTTTTAAAATTAAAAATATGTATATATATTTATGTATGTACACCGGATGTAGATAATTTGCTTTTGCAGTCAAACCCATAGGGTAGATAAACAATTTAATGAATGCATTCATTGTGCAGGATATAAAAAGTAAGTATTTATAGGGGAAAACCCCTAAAAGTTAGCATGTACCTTAACCACAATGGGAAGGTATCCACTTTGAGAGGGAAATATATTTCGACATTATATATACAGTGTTATTTACATGCATTTATATGTAAAAAAATAAGCCATTAAACTAAGGACTGCACACGAAAAAATCCGTTCATGATCTTGGGCTTTTAACTTTTCATGTGGTAATAATTCAGTTAATAATTCTTTTAACTGGTTTACATTTGTCATTATGCTCACTAGCCATGTGTAAGTTTCATAGTTATAGCGAGAATAGTTTTTCTTAAAATGGAAATTGAAAGAAAACACCAAAACACATAATTGAAAATTTTCATGAAATTTTATATTGGTCGTATAAAACAATTCTGGAAATGCAGTTGTGTCAAAATATACAGTTTCTTGGGTATACAGAAGTTATGGTCACTGAATGGAAACCTGGTAGTGGAAGAAAAATGGTATGTTTAAGTTGTAGAACTCAGACAAAATAGAAAGAGTTTTCAGAGAAAATTCCCACATCTCTTGAAGAAAAGTGTCACAAAAAGTTAGTTGCTTTGAATTTTTATCAGAAAAGTTGAAAGAAAATCTAGCCTGAAGACATACAAAGTACAAAAAATCCTAATAGAAAAGCAAAACAAGAACTTGGAGGTAAAAAAATAACTTGAAAGTTCTTCACACGAATTTTTTCCGTAATTATGATTAGTGTATAATAGACGATGAAACGTTCATACAGGCTGTTTTTTCAAATTCCTAGAGGATGCTAGAGGAAATATTGCAGAAAAATATCGTGTATCAAAGAAATCAAAATTCCCAAGAAAGTTTTGTTTTGGGAAGCGATATGCATATGCGGAAAGAAACACTTTATTCATACAAAATGGTTTCATTAACACAGAAAGCCTTTGGAAAACACTTCTCCCTTTCCTAAGAAAATACAGTGTATTCACTTTTTTCTGACCTGCTCTCACTTTTTCTCATTAAAGCAACAAAGCAAGGAAGTGTTAAAAAAAAATTTTAGTGTTTGTACCGAAAGATGATAATGCATAAAATTTTCCGGAACTCCAACCAATTGAAAGATATTGGCCTAGTAAAAAATAATTTAAAAACATTGAAAGCTTTAGTTTAAAATGATGCGGAGTTTAAAAATAAGTTGATTTATTCGAGCAAGAAAGTGACCGAAACACAATAAAACATTTAATTGGAAAATATCAAATATTTTCTTAAAAACCAACAGAAAATAATTTGTTTTTCTGTTGGTTTGGAACTTGAACATAACAGTCATTTATAAAAATATAATTTAAAAAAAAATTCGCTTATTGGTTAAATTTCTATAAGCAGATTTGTATGCACGGATTTTTTCGTGCGCATTCCTTATGTTTTAAAAATTTAAAAGATTTAAAAACTTACATTTACATAAGTGTAAAGTTCAGTGCATGTTATACATTTTTTAAAACATATTTTTAGGTTTTATTTTAAATTAATAAATTTATTGAATCCGCTTTTTAAATATGGGCAATTCTCTTTTTACGTTTGCCTTTATGAAACCGACCTTCAACCTCAAATATTTTTTTAAATTCTGACTTTTTTAAACAACTTTTGATGCAATTATGTTAACAACACTTGTTGCTGTAACAGACAAAAAATTCAAGACCTGAAACGGTTCCATGTGATGTCAACAAGCACCCAAAGTCAAAAATTCCAAAAAAAAAGTGTTTGAAACTAACAGGTTTTTTTTATTTCTTTTTATTGCTGTAGTCTCGGATTTTAGCATAAATGTCTAATTCTTCTAATGTAGACTATAAACACCTGTAGAAAAGGACCAGCATGGATTTACTTAGCGTGACATTAACCAGTGTCAAATTGTATAGAGCAAAAGTCGTGATACCAAATTTAAAAAAATTTTAAATTTTTGCAGTTTTTTCAATGGGGATTTTACGCCGTTTCGGATATTTCAAAATTCAAAAGAGGCCAATAGCTCTTAAAATTATGCATCATTTGACATATATCTCGTTAATGTGCCCTCAACAGAAATGGTGCAGGAGGTAATCAAACTTGGAGAGAAAAAAAGTGAATGGCTATAAATAGAATTTTGTCAATTTTTTTATAAATTTTTATCTTAAACCTCTATAACATTGACGCCGTTCGGTAAAAGTCATTCATGCGAACAGATGTATGTTCCACTAGAGTCAAGGAATATTGGTACTAAATATCGTTGATGTGCCATTTAAAAATTTTCGACATTTTTTGAACATCAAAAGTAAACGAGTTCGATGAAATTCCCATATATTTTTTTTTTTTTTATAAAAACTATCATCAATTTTTTCATACAAAAATTTAAATTTTTCAGAAAAATTTTGATTTTTAACTTTTTTTGATTATACTCTTTTAGTATTATGTGGCTTTAAATGTTTATAACTCCTTAAGTATACGTCTGATTTCATTGATTTAAAAACTAGTATAAAGCTTATTACAATCAAAATTGTAAATTATATTGTATTAATCAAAAATATATTTTTTGCTAATGATCCACTCACGAAAAGAATGCAATTTTCGGATGCATTTTTAAAAAATTTCTACCCTTTTGATTTTAAATATTTTTGCTTAATATTGAAGACAGATATGTTTATTATGTAAAACATCAGTATTTAATCTGGGAAAAATAGGTTTTCTACCGCAAATAACAAATTATGAAATATTATGATTAAAATAAATTTTAAAGTAAGCTCACAAAAATTAAAAAATACAAAAAAAAAAAAAAAATTTGTTTGTATGCACAAATTTGAAGAAATTTTTTAAATATAGTGAACCATTTTGTCCCAGAACAATTTATTATGCAATTTTTAGCAAACATAATAATGTTTTTTATATCAGAAGAAGAAAAAAATTTAAAAGGTAGAAATTTTTCAAAAATTCATACTAAAATTGCATTTGCATTATGAATGCATTTTTAAATAATAATATCTTCTTAAATATGCAATTTAAATCATTAAAATCCGTTAACAACTTTTAGAGATATTGGTGTTTAAAGTTAGGCATAAATATCTCGTGGAATTAACTAACTATATTTCCTTAAGTAAGCTAAGTAGTGTTACCAGTGAACAAGTTTTCAAACTGGAATATGAATACATTAAAACTCGGCCTGAAATTTATTTAATAATAATAATTAAAGAATACATTTAATCGATTTAATGCTTAATTTACATAAATACGAGTATGTAAATTTTATTTATAATTTTCCATTATTTGTGCTATTTCCATACTAATGTTTAAACACGAATTTCGCGAATACGAGCGCTAACTTCAAAAAAATAACTGCCACTATTCAGCGTACTCAAACTAGCTTTACCCGTGGGATGCCCAGCTTGTCAAAATTTGCGACTAGCACAGTGAAATTGATATACAACAAAAGTAATTTTTAAGTAATAATGTTTTGCGATATATTTCATGCAAGCCAAGGCAAATTTATTCATCAGGTAAAGTCAGTTAATCAGCTGATTTTTTTTATTATTTTTTTTTGCTTTGTTTTGGATATTACATCTGTCAAACTTTGTTTACGTTTACCAGAGAACAAAGCGGACCGACAGCGAGTCGCCGCAAAATTTTTCAAGCCGTTGTCGCCGCAGAATCATACCGGCTTGAGAGGCTGAACAAAATACAAATAAAAATTTATTTAAAATTGCATATGTTAAACGCAACTATTAGTTTTTAGTAATATACATAAGAATTGTACTTAATTTACGTAATATAATACAAAAAACACTTTGAGGTGACAAATAAGCTGTCGCCGATATGAACTTGTGAAAGTCACCGCCGCTGACTAAAATAGGATACTTAGCTGCCGACAATTTTGCATCTGCTTGGTTCTCTGATGCTTATATTACTTTTTGTTTTTTTTTTTTTACAAATTTCTAATCAGCTGATTTTGACACAACTAACCAGCAAACCATTTAAAAAGTGCCTGTTGTTTTTGTATTGTTGTAGTTGTTGGAGAACTGACTTTACCTGATAAATAAATTTGCATTGATACAAACCATTCATTAGATTTAAAGCTACCATCATATTAACATTTTGAAAGATTATATATTTTTTATTATCTCTAAAATACTTTAATATTTTTTTAGACTTGTATTTTCATTTAAGCGCCACTGTTTTGCTTCTTTTTTTTCAATTTCAGATCATTATACTATACTTATTGGCTTCCTCAAAGTATTTAGATAAAATTATTATGTATTTATTGATCATTTAAAAGTCCTACACTTTTAATAATAAATAAAAGTTACACAAAAATGTGTACATAAAAACATAATAATTTGTATGTATGAGTTGTTTCTTTCCGGTCGATTTAACAATAAAATTCCTTTAAAATTGTCATTAAAAAAATTATGGAGAGTAAAAAATCAGCATTGAAACTTTTTTTTAGCTTAACAGGAAATAAAAACATTAAATATAGTCATAGGGAAAACACAACAACCCAACTTGAAACTTTTAACATATGTCAGGTTCGATTCAATTAAATGCCATTTAATGCCAAATAATGTAAAAATATCATGCACACATATTTTTATTTACACAACATTCAGCACTATATATACACACACATAGAGATGAACATGTGTTTTTATTATATATTAATATACACGACTATGTACATAAGAATGCATGCGTGTATGAACGTGCAGACATTTACCAAAATTATATTATATTTATATAAATTTGCATACACATATGTAAAAATCTGTCTGTATGTCAGTTTATATATTTTGTATATTTTTTAATTCTCTATATGTATTACAATTTTATTAGTTTTATTATATAAAATTTTATAAGTCTTTTCATTGTTTACATTTGCTTGACAATATGTGTATGCAAGTGTGCGTATTGTAGGTTTATTTACCGTTGCAAATTGTTGCTAGTATTATTTTTAGTTACATTTTTGTAGAAAGGTTGTCTACTTCTGAGGTATTTGTGGTAAATTTTAAATTAATATTTAATGCTTTTATTTGACCATGTATAAACAAATATATACATACATTTTATTATATTTAATACATGTTGGATTTATATTAAATGAATAAATATTTGCATATAATATTAAATTTAAAAAAATATACATATTTACATATATAAGTTTATATAAATCTATATTTATGCATTAAATTTAGTTTAAATTTACATAGAAATCTCAAGGGTATTTATTAGGGTGATCTACGCGGTTTTCCAACCGGTTTTAAAACCGGTTTTTCCAGTCAATGTGCTGTCGGTTTTTTCAAAATGTTAATTTTTCGAATGTCGAATAGACCGGTTTTTTTAAACACAAAAAACCGGTTTTAAAAATAGCATTTTATTTCAGAAAACATGTACTAAATAGTGATAGTGATATTTGAAAATTTAGGAATAATTTTTTAAATATTCATAAAGACTGATTTCTTATGTATTTAAAATATAGTTTAAATCTAAATTGGAATTTATTCTGTAACATTAAACAAATAAATAATAATTATCCTGAGTGACCCAATTTAATTTTTTTTTTTTGATCCAATATTTCCTTTATTTTTTAAAGATGTTGTGTTAAAAAAGTTTCACCTGCAGAATCGTTTCAATTGAGACTTAATTAATATACTATCTCCATATTAAGCCATGGTTTCTGTTTATGCTAACTAAAATTTAGATGATATTTTCTACAATTTTGAAACATAATTATCTTCTAGTCATCTAGATATATAATTTGCTTAGCATTTTTTCTCTTTCCAGAGCTTTCTAAAGCTACCAAACGACGTAGAAAATTAAAATTTGGCTTAATTATAAAACTTTTTGTCCAACAAATCCTAATGCAGCCATATTTTGAAATTTTTTATCAGGGAGCGGATATAAGAGGATTTATGTGTCTTTTGTAAGAATTTTTTCTCTTTCCAGAGCTTTGTAAAGCTCCCAGAAGACATAGAAAATTAAAATACAAATCCTAACGGAGCCAGATTTTGAAATCTCTATCAGGGAGCGAAAATACGTGGATCTATATATATGGATTTAAATATATCTTTCCTAAGCAATGTTTCCTAGAGCTTTCTGAAGCTCCCAGACGACGTAAGAAACTAAAAATCGGCATACTAATAAAACTCTTCGTTCAACAAATTCTAACAGTGCCAGATGTTTCTATCAGGGACCAAAAAGTCTGTTTTGTTATTTAGAACTTTTGAGTTGCTATACTTATTGTTTGCTCTCCAAATCCTATAAAAAACTGATTCTGTATTTCGGCCATGGAGCGCATTTACGACGATTTTTTTATTTTGAAAGGTTTACGAATTTAAAACTTTAATCAATATAATTCCAATAAATTTGAACGTCTTCAAATAATTGACTTCGATTAGGGAGAGGAAGTTATCTAAATGTTGTTCATATTTTCTTCTTTTAATTTTCGGATTTGTTTGTGCATATTTTCATTATTATATTTTTATTTTTTTACATTTTTAGGCTTTTACGCTTGTATTTAATAAATTTTAACTTAATTATAAGAATTGATTTCTATAAGAAATGTAGTCTTTTGATATAAATATTAACTTCTGCAAAAAACCGGTTAACCGGTTTTTTCTGAATTTCAAAAAGTGCAACCGGTTTTTTTAAAATACCAACTATTCAAAAAAGTCGAATAATCGATCACCCTAGTATTTATGAAAAAAAAATATATGATAATTTCATTGAACTGGAATATAATATTTTGGTCTAGGAATATGTACTCGTATTTGTTTAAATAAAATTTATTTCACTTTATTACATTTTCAATATATTTTAATATTTACAAATTCTAAAAATGTTTTCAAATACTCATCAATTTCTTAACATCATGGTTAAGTGCAGAAAATTAATTTGAATTGTTTGTAAAAATTAGTAATAAATATAAAATCTTGTAGAGCAGCAATAATCTTAAATATTAAATGGAATAATATTTAATTAAATTTAATTTTACCCACACATGTTACTATTAAAATTTGTTCTTTATTATTGCATTATTTGTACTAAGAAAATCCTAGAGAACTCATGAGATCCATGAGAACTCATTAAATAACAAACCAAATTTTTACACAATAAAAATCACCAACCACCAAAATAATTCACTCAGTTAAAAATTGTTTAAATTTCCATGTCTTCAAAATAATTATATTCAAGTAAGGAGTGCGATCGAAAAAAACTTAACAAACGTTTTGCCTCATAATTTTTTTCCGAAACATTTTTTTTTTTTTATCTAGTTATCATTCAAAAATATGGCAGTTGTTACATTTAATGATAACCATATTGATTTGTTGTGAGTTTAATCAAAATGAGTGACAAAAGAGATGGACGTGCTATAAATTATTAAAAAATTTCAAAAAATTCAAATTGTTTCTACAAATAATTGGTCAAAGAATTATATGTCTGCTGTCAAATTGTTTGCAAAGTTATCAGGAGAATTTGACCATTAATAGGAAACATGGTTTGGGAAGAAATAAAATCCACATAATATTGGGAAGGCCAAGAACTCAAAACTCAAAAACATCTGGTAGAAAAGCATGTTAGCTCAGTACTCTGACTATTTGATGTGAAAAGTTAAAGCTAATGCAGAGTTAAGCTAATTAAGAGTTAATGTCCAAAAAGTTCCAGACTGAAATGGTGCAAAAAATTTAGAAGCCAATAATAGGGTACGGAAATTAAAATCAAATTTCATACAAAAATGCTCAAGTTGTATAAAAAACTACAAAATGTATGTACTGCCAGAATTCTCGCAGCTTCTGAGTCAAAATTTGTATATTGCTCATGGTCGAGGAAATGTTAAAGATAAGTTTAGGACCGAAAATCTGACGAAATTTTCTAAGGAATTCGTGGTGTGGCAAGATTTATGCAGTTGCGGCAAAATAAGCAAGTCATTTGTTACAGTGGGCTCTATAAATACCGAAAAATACATCAAAGATTGCACAATGTGTACACATATTTTTTGGCCTGATTTATTATTATGTCACTACGTAAGAAAGCTCCGGAGTGGTACCAAAGCAATAACATAGTTTTTGTAACAAGAGAGGTCAATTCTCTAAATTGTCCGGAGCCAAGACCTGTGAAGAGATACTTTTGTGAAAAGATAGACTGTTCCAAGTGACTGATACAACTATCTAATCTCTAATGTAAGTGTTACCAAAAAAGGTCTACGAGTTCATAAGTAGAGGACATAAATATAAAAGTTATATTTTCTGTGATTTGTAGTAAAAAAACAATCAAAACTCTAAGATCAACCGTTTCCATTTTATTGAATTTTATATATGTTAATACTTTTTCGATCGCATTCCTTACTAATAACTGTAAAAATTGAAAAACTGAAAAAATTTTCCAATTAAAAAATGTTTAAATCAAAAAATATTATTTATTTTATTTTTTTGCTTGAATTCCAACAAAAAAAAAGGATCAAGTGCTTCCAAAAAATTGCATTTTCACTACTTCAAAATTATAACTAACTTCTTGCAAAAAAGTGAAAATAAATGAATTTTCAGTGAGAAATAAGATTAGTAATTTTTAAGAAAATAAACATTTAAACAATTTTAAAGCATTTTTATTATCTTTTAATTAGGCTAAAACTGAACTTTTATTTAAAATATTTATTTATATATATAGTTTTAAGCTTCAATTCATTGCTATTAAAGCTTAGAAGTAAAAAAGAAAAAAATCCTACCAATGACAAAATTTTTGCAGCTCTGAATAGTAACAAGTTACTTTACCAATTACAAATAAGTACTAAAATATGGATAAATAAAAAGCTGATTTGTTTTGTTTAATTTATTCATTTAAAACATAAACAAATTAAAGAGTGCATTTTTCTACACAATGTTTGTTCACAATATTTGTCGTCAACGCTAACGTGTGGTCGTGACTGAAGTCCAAAGTGAAAGAAAAATTTAATACTTTTAAATCATGTTAAGAATAAGAATTAAAAAATATTGCATAAAAATGCAGTCTTCAAGTGGTCAAATTGACAATTTATCAAAATACTATTATTTTTTTTAGGTTTTAAAATTTTTTAAAGCAAAAAAGGAAAATAAATATCCAGAATTATCCATAGCATTTACATACACATTAAAGATTAGAATATCAATTTGTATATTTTGTTTTAACATTTTGCGAATTTCTGTTTTAAACCATTTTGAAATAAATTTTTTAATTAATTAATTTTAATTTGCAGCTCGAAATTTTGAAAATAGTTGAATGATATTTGGTATGAATGGTTTTTAACACACTTTATTTTGCCATTAATACTCTTCGGTGGATTTTAATATTAAAATATATTTAAAATCTACCTGTTCATCGATACCAATGACTTATGTTAAAATACCGCGGTTTATATAATGTCACGTTTGGTATTCTTTCCCCTATTTGCAGTGTTCAACAACTTAACCTAATTATAATAAGCTAGTCTGTCTGACTTTCGTCGTTTGTCCGACTCCACCAGAGTAGTGTTATCGTTTGACGACTTTAGTAGCCAATTGCCCCTTTTTCAGCCACCTGGCCACTTTTTTGGCCCCCTTTTTAATAACGACTAAATGGGGACTTTTTAAGACCATGTACAAAATGACGAAAAACTAAATTGTTGGAAATACTTATATCGATCCATTATATATTAATTTCAACAAATAAATAAATCTTTTTGAGATTGTTTCCCAGTATAGTGATATAAAAAACCGCGAAGTACTTATAAATGAATGAATAATAAAGTTTATGAACAGCTATTTGTATCATCATACACTGAATTTTTTTTTTTTGACTGGATTTAAAAAAAAAAAAAGATTCGTTGAATACTTATATCCCAATTTATATTTTAACATTCCTCATAGTAATCTTTCGGGGGAACGTGTTTTTTTTTTTTTTTTTTTTTTTTCTTTACTAAATTATCAATAATAAAAAGTAGTTCAACAGACTTAAGTAACATCTGGATTCATGCGTTCCCTCCTTAATTTATCCGACGGGAATTTGAAAGACAGGATTACGAATGAAGAACTCGTTAAAAAGTACGGAAGTATAATTAATTAAAAGCGGATTGTATGTTAACCTTTTTTTTTAATTTTGCAATAAAAAAATTGTTGTAAAATAATTATAAATTATTTTGTTATTAATAAAACGGTAACGCTGCACCAGAGACTCTGGAGATTATACGATTAAGTGCACAGAGAAAACAGATTCGTTAAGGCAACCGAATTTTTTGCCAAACGATTTCAGTCGGTTCCAGGAACTATCAGGAAATTCAGTTGTAGAAATGGAATTAATTCAGTACACATAATTCTATGTGAAATAAATAAAATCTCATTATTGTGAATTAAAATATTTTTTTTTTTTTTCTTCAAAATTCTTATTTAATATATTACAAAGAATTTATGTGAACAATACTACGTATATTTGTATAACATGATTTTAATATACCAATTTTCGCACAGAGTGGGTTCCCAGGTCCTTTCTTCCATAATTGTCCTTATTTTGTCTTCGTCTAACAACTACTTTACAGTCGTGTAAATCAGTCAATACACGACTCATAGGGTATTCGGAGACAGTAGACTATGTAAGCCATTAGCAGGACTGGTAGGAGTCGTTGCTTGATAAGCACAGCTCTAATAATTACACTTAAGAATGTCTGTAAATGATATTGTAAATGATGTTTCACAATTGTTTGCCAATAAGTTATATTATATTTTGGCTTTTTACGATTATTGCATAAGCTGTGCGCTTTGAGTTTTTCCAACAAAACATGCATCACACTTGGGAATAAACTATGTTTTAGATCTTACTGATTTTTATTTGAATGATCTTTCTCCAGATTTTTTTAATTTCCTTTTTATAATTTTATTCAGCAATTTATTCCTATAATGTTTATAATTTATTTTAAAATGTCAAAAAAACTTACAATTTTTTTATTTGTGAACACCGAATTGTTTTATTTTCCTCTTATGACCGAATTTGTATAACAAAATTATATATTGCAAACAATAATATCTTTCATTAAAACTTTTTATAACAGTTGTAATTCGGTTGTCTTGTTTATTTTATAAAAGAAATTTGAAAATATATAAAATTGGTTTTGATAACTGAATTATCTGTTATGGGAAATCCAATTATATTAAAGTCATATTTTTAATACTATAAATATGAAAAATTACTTAGATCTATTAACTTTCATTTACCCCAAATGAGTTTTTGTTATCAGGACCATTTTCTAACTAATCCTTTTTCTGTGTGTGCTTTATTCTTCATTGCTTTACTATGTTAAAATATTATTATAATTTGAAACTGAATTGTCGCATTGTCATTCGAAAAACAAGCAATTAATATATGTTGCATAGTTTACCCACTCTTAAAATATATAATTTTTGTAATTGATATGACGAAGAATGATAAAAAGTAACATTTCCAAAAATGTGATCTCAAGTAATTGATTTTATATAAGGTAAAAAGTAAGTAGTTACTAACCTACTTTCATGTAATGCAGACAATATGTTGTTATCATTGAAAAGTAACTACATGCCATTACCAAGTTCTTGCTAGATATTACCTAAGTTTTTATGTAAAATTAAACAACTGGGATAAATGAAAAACATAAGGTAAATTCCAAAATTTTTTCATATTTTTTCCCCGACAACTTTTATTAAAAAAAATGAGTTTTTAGTGCACACTGTATATTTTTTTTTTTTTTTTTTTGCAAAAGATTAAACAAAAAATATTGATTTTGTTCCATTTATGAATAAAATATTGTAAACAATTTTCTATTAAAAAATATTAGCAGAAGGTGTTAGAAAGAAAGATCCAAGAACAAAATTTCTGGAGAAAAAAATATTTTGTATATCAAGTCAAAATTCAAAAAGTTTTGAACTCACTTAAAGGAAAAAAATGGAATATATAAAGGTGGTTTGGGTATAATGCGTTTGTATTGATGTTTCTAATGCACAGAAAAAATTATCGGACCCCCACCTTAAAGTAAACCGTTCGACTTAGAATCATTTTCTGAGTCGATTTAACGATGTGCGTCCGTCCGTCTGGTAAGTCCATGTAAACTTTGGGAACAAAGTACAGGTCGCAATTTTAAAGATATTTTGATAAAATTTAGCACGAATAATTATTTTGACACAAGGACGAAGTCTATTGGTTATGATCGGTCCATTATTTCACCTAGCCCCCATACAAAAGTCCTCCCGGAATAGGGATTTAACAATCATAAATACCTTAAGTATAGTAATATTTCAATAAAACACACCTTTTGCCTCATAACTTTTTTCGGAAGCAATATTAAACATTTTTTTGATCTAGTTATCATTGAAAAATACTTCAGTTAGTGCTTTTAATAACAACCATGTTGATTTGTCGTTATTTTGATTAAAATGAGTGACGAAAAAGATGTACGTGCTGCCATCAAACTGTTTCTAATGTTGTTAAACAGTATCAGGAGAATTTGACCATTGATAGCAAAACCTAGTTCGGTTAGAAAGAAAGGTCCTCATAATATTGGGAGGGCTGGAAAATTGAAAGCATATTGAAAGGAACTTCAAACAAATCTGGTAGAAAAACTGTCCGGTTAGCTCAGAGCTTTGACTATTATATGGAAAAATTTAAAACTAATACATAGTTGATAACATATAAAATCCAAAGAGATCCAAACAGGAATGCTGCAAAAAATTTAGAAGCCAAGGATAGGTCACGAAAATTAAAACCAAAATTCATACAAAAATACTCATATTGTATAATTGACGAAGAAACGTATGTGTTGGCAGAATTTTCGCAGCTTCTGTGGCAAAACTTTTATATTGTAAATTCTCGAGGCAATATTAAAGATAAGTTTAGGACCCAAAAGCAGAAAAAAATTCCTGGTATAACAAGCTTTTTGCAGTTGCGTTAAAACAGGAAAGTCATTTGTTACGTTCGACTCTATAAATACCAAAATATACATCAAAGAATATTTGCAAAAAAGACTTCTTCTTTTCATAAGAGAGCACAACGTGTCCGCACATTTTTGGTCCGATTTGGTATCATGTCACTACGGTAAGAAAGCTCTGGAATGGTACCAAAACAATAACATAGTTTTTGTACCAAGAGAGGTCAATTTTCCTGATTGTCAATAGCTTAGACCAGTGGAGAGATATTGAGCTCTTGTGAAAAATGAATTGAAGAGCACAAAAAAGTTGTCCCAAAATACTGAAGATTTTAAAAGAAAATGTTCACATTGTTCCAAAAAAGTGACTAAAGCAACTATCAAATCTCTAACGGAAGGGTTACCAAAAATGGTCCACAAGTTCATAAGTAGTGGTTAGGACTATAAAAATTATACTTTTCTGTAATCTGTAATAAATTATCAATTAAATAAAAAAATTATGAAGACTATAAGATCAACCGTTTCCAAATTATTGAATATTATATTTATTAAAATTTTTTCGAACGCACTCCTTACATTGAGTAAAAGTGTAGGTCTACAATTAGCTACAGATCAAATTTTTAGCTCATACAGAATGGTGTAGGGTATTATATGGTTGGTCTTGACCGACTATAGTTTCTCTCTTTTTTTTTTTTTTGACAAAGTGTACTAAGTTTTTAACTGGTGTTAGGGAACTAAAGACGAATTTTAAAATTTGATCCTTATTATTTTATTTTTTTCCTTTTAGAGTTTCCTAAAGCTCATAGATATCTAATATAATATTTTTTTATTCAGTAGTACCTAAATAGAATTCTAAATAAAAATAATATATTTTATAAGATTTGCATAATATTAATTTACATCTTAAAATAAGTCTTTAAAATCATCCATGTTACTACAACACAATTATACCATATAAAATAATTCAAAACTAATTTGCCATGGGCTACTAAACCAAATTTTATGTCAGGTGGTCTTTTAAACACTTAAACAGGCAACTTAAAACCACTTATATTATACATTAAAAAACACATTAAGAGAAATTAAAAATAAAAATATATATAAGAAAAAAACAAGAACAATACCTAAACCACTAATGCACAAGGTAAGAACAATGACTAGTATATATTTTTTATGTTCTATAAAAAAAGTATTACTAACCTGTTGCTATTTTAGATATTATGAACAGTTAATCGCATCATGACAACATAAATACTCCAAAAATTACCAACACACTCTGCAACATTAATGTACGTTATGTTTCGTTTTTTTATTTTATTTTATTTTTTTTTTCACTCTAACAGCACACGATAAGGTTGGCACTTAAACTGTTAACGATGGCAGCGACGAAGACAACAATGACAATGATGACCAACCATGAAGATGAAACAAAACAGGAGTTGTTTGTGGCAGCAACAAACACTTAACGAAAATACTCGTAAAATACAATCAAACAATGTGAAGCAAGTGAGTAAAAGCGACCATTAAGATTTTACGTATGTTTGATTTTTTTATTTTATATATGAGAATATATGTGCTTTATATTGAAAGTATATGTAGGTATGTGTGTAAACAGGGTAAAGAAATTATTTTTTTCTTTTTCTACATACAAACATATATTATGTTATATTAGCAGCATTAAGTATTTGTTTGTATAAAGTACAAGAATTATTAGATTGTTCTTTAGTTGTTTTTTTATTTGTTTTAGTTATGTCGTCAATTTTACTTTGTTTCAAGGATTTTCTTTTTTAGATTTATTTCACTTTTTTATTATCTTTTTGTTTTATTATTGTAGCCAGTTGTTTACACGTTTTGGTTTTATGAGTTGCCAAAAAAGAAAGAAAAAACAATCACAATAAAAGAAATATTTTTATTAATGTTTAAGGCTAATATAGATAATCTGTATTTAATTTCATGGTGCCGTAACAATTTTTACGACACATTACACTCATACACTAAAAGATGCAATTTAATTATAATTATATTTACATTTATGTGCAAAATCTTTTTACCAATACAAATTTAAATTATTTTTGAAAATACTTTGACAGATCCTTTTTCTCTTTTGTATTGAAAAAAGTGTTTGTATAAAATGATTGGTTGTGTTTTTATTAAAATAATATTTTCACATTTATGAATTTTTGTTATACATATAAAACAATTTAAAGATTATTATTATGCACTTGCATAAGCTGCATGTCCTTAAGCTTATATTGGTTATTATTGTAATACCATTGGCCGAATAGTATTCACCAGAAATTTCTCTTTATAGTTTTATTTGAAATTAACAATTACGTTTATCGCATTTTAAACTTTTTACTTTGAACCTTTTAAATAAAACACATAAATACATAATCCACATAAAGTTTTTTGTTACTTCTTAAAAGTTTTTTTATAGATAAATTGGAATTTAAGTATAGTTGGGTTTCAGTATTTTACTTATCGAAATTTTCATTTGACTAAATTGTTTTATTTGGGGAAAATAAATAAAAATATTTATTTATCCTATACGATTAAAACACTCATACACAAGCATTTTTTTTTTTTTTCTTTATTATTTTGCCAATAAACACAAAATGTTATTCAATAGTTTTTTATGTTTTTGTCGCCACGCAATTTATTATCTTTATTTATTTATTTTTATTTTTTTTAGCAATTTATTTATATAAATATTATTTCATATACATTTTTTTGTCTATATTTTCTGCGAAATATTTGGTGAATTTTTTTTTTATTAATTTTAATTTTACCATCAATTTTACACTTTAGTTATTTTTTTATACAATTTTTAGTATCCATTAGCATTTCATTTCGTTAGCAAATTTTTATTTTATTTTTATGTTGTATCCTGATTAGTTTAGTTATTTAACATGATTATCCATTTTTATATTTTTTTAGGGGAATTAGTTTGTTTCCAAATGTTATCTAAATTAGAATTGTAATAAAAAATATTAGAAGATATCAATAAATTTGTGAAATTTATTTTGTATTTAAATCAATAACTATCACATCAACCAACAATTTCAAATGCTTTGTGAACACAGTATATAACCAAAGTCTCATGAGATTAAATATTATTTAAAATTTTAAACAAGTTATTATTTTTGTTATTATTAGTATTATTATAAAGGTTTATTTTTTTTATAAGAATTTATATAAAAATATTTAAATCTGGAAAATATCATAAACACAGAAATTGTATTCACAGGATTAATTCCAGCAAAAATAAGAAACAGTATTCAAAGGATTAATTCCAGCAAAAATAAGAATAGACGGTTTTAGTACAAATTACGAAGTGAATTCTATTATATTGAACAAAAAGAGAAAAGGAAATTGGTACGTATATTTACTAATTTTCCTATTCAATAATAATCATACGCTTAAATGTTTTAAAAAATTTTTAATGCAGTTTTTCTTCAACACCGTACAACAAAACAAACAAATTGTTCTCACACATGATAAACTCTATATACATGTAAAAATATAGATATCAAATGAAAGAGGACAATTTTGGAATTATAAAGTATAACCTTTTGTAAAAATAATCCAAATAAAAGTTGCGAAAAAAGCCCTTAAAATATTTTATCCTTTAATATCCTTGAAAGTTAAAAAAAAAAAAATTACAAAATAATATATGTTAATATGTTTATGATTTTATTCTTAATACTTTAATCCAGATAACGATTTCAAAATTACTCCTAAGAACAAATGTACAAAATTAATTTTCAGTTTAGTGAGACACTGTGCTTGCAAAACCAATATAGTAATTTTTGAAGCCATGGTATTTAAATTTTAAGTTATTTTAACCTTTTGTGCAGTGTTGCCAGTTTAGCCTTTTTAAGGCTAAATCAAGCCTTATTATTTAGCTTTTAGCTTAAAAATTTTCTTGTTAGCCTTTTTTGATTATTAACCCAGCAAAAACCTGGTAATGACATGTAGTTACGTATGTAGTTACTTTGTAATAACAACAACATACTGTCTGCATTACATAGACGATTTAGCGTAACTAATTATTTATAACCCGAATGTAAATAATTATTTATGATCTGATTTTTGAAAATATTAATTTTTATTGATTTGTATAATACAGTTACCAATTCATATATTTGAAGAAGGGATACATAAATGAAAGGCATTTGATTACTTATTTATAACCTAAAATGTAACAAGTTCCTATTGTAATTACTAATAAAATAATTTCTTATTTGATTTTACCAATTTTATTTCTACAGAATTATTTAAGCTTTTTTGTGTATTAACTCGCAAAAAAAAAAAAAAAAAATAGAAATTATTCATATTTAACTAAAATTTTCGTCTGCGGAGCTTCATTTTACAAATCAAATATAACTTAACAAGTTCCTATTGTAATTACTAATCTTGACTTCAGTAATGTTTTAAAATCTATGCCCTATTTAACAGCTTGGAAGTAATTAGTTATGGTAATGACATCTAAATAATGTACCCAGCAAAAACTTAGCTTCTATTTTTAAAATCAACAGATTCCTGTATGCATTACATTGTAGCATTATTCGCCACTCGCAGCATTACTTAATACTACTTCAATAACTGGTATTTAGTAAATATGAAAGTAATTTGATTTTTAAGTGGATCAGTTATCTAGAGCGCCTAACTAAAAAAAACGTGTTTTTAAAATTAAAGAGAGTTCAACTCCCACTCAAGGTAAACGCATTTTTTTTATAAATTGTGTTTATTTACTTCCCTATATGAAAACTACTTTTTAGCGCACAAAAATTAAACGCAAAAAATAACCCAAAAATTAGAAAAAGCTACGAAAAATCGCTTCTTAACTAGCCAGTTGGAAATTGTGTATTGAATACAGTTTCATAAGTGACTTATATTGTAAAAGTCATTAGGTGATGACATTTATATGGGATGACTACAAACGTGTCAATACTTTTTCTTCAGATTAAAAAAATATTAAAAACAACTGCGAAAGAAATATGATTTTTTTTCTTTTTTTTATAATGGTCAGACATACGAATTAATTCTAAGAAAATTTAAATTTCATTAATACATTCGTATTTTTTTTTTTTTTTTTAACTTTTGAATAGTTAATAGATTTGTTAAACTTTTTAAATAGTTAACATTTTAAAGTGGTAATTCACTAAAAAATATTTTGATCTTCTGTGTTCAACAACTTTAAAAAATAAAAAATATTTCGGTAAAATTTTATTTAACAAAAACTATATTAAAAAAATATAAACTATCAAATGTTTGTTAAAAAATTTAAAAAATTCATAAAATCGAATAAATGCCTTGTAAAGCTTATAAACTGTTTAAATATACAAGCCCGTAAACAATTTGTCAAAGTTTGTTCGAAAAATTATTTACACAATTTAAAAATATTTACGCTTCAATTTCAATGTGTAAATGAGTTCGTAAACTTTTATGTTTGAAATGACAAATTAAACAAAAGAAAATTTTATTATTTTTATTTTTTATATTTAAATCAATAAAAAACAAAAACCTAAAATAACTAAATTGGAAATTTATATTATTTGCCAAATTTTCTACAAGATTAATAAAAGAATACAACATTTTTTACAAGGGGCGTTCATACAAAATGTAAATAAAACGCAGAAATTTACGAATTGTGTAAATTTAACCGGTTAAATGAAAACCCTTAATAAAATTGAGCAAACGAAATAAAATTTCACGTAAGTCGTTTCGAAAAAATAGTTATATAAAAAATAAACAAACCCAGGAAAAATTTTAGAATATGTTCTAAAATCATTAGTTCTAGAACTGATGTAATCAGAACCACTTCAGATTTTTTAATAACATACTCAGAACTAGTGGTATCACAATCAATTCTGACACTAATGGAGAAGAACCTTATTCTAATTCTAATTTCGTTTTAAGGAACGTTTTAGAGAACTAATGCTTAAAAACTAATTCTGTATGATTTCTACATCACTTCTACATCACTTCCGAGAACAAATTACTGGTTCTCTAATGGCTTCCTCGAACTGTTTAAAAAACTTTTATACAAAATTTCAAAAATTAAAAAAATGTGTATTTCAAAAATTAAATTGGTTTCAAAATTAGTATTTAGGAAATAGTCCATTAGAATAAAAAATAAAAAACAGATTCTGAAACCGTTCCCTAACGCTTCTATGGAACTAGTTCCAAATGTGACAATTTCGAAGAAAAATCACTAATTAAAGAACTAGTTCTAGAACCGTTCTATAGAATGGGTACTGGCTAACTAACACTTCCACAGAACTAGTTCTGGAGGTGACAATTTCAAATAAAAATCATTGGTCTTAACGCCAAAGTAGAACAAGTACAGGCTATTTTCATGTGTTTTGGAACTAGTTGTAGAACTGATAAAATTTTTTCTGGGAAACATTCATTTAATTCGTTTTATTTTTTTAGTAATTCTGATAGAGTAATCTCATCTGAAAGAGAAATTTCAGTGCTTGCAGGCAGACGTCAAGACTGCTTTGAGCCAGAATACAGCCGTTGCTACCAACAACATAAAGTTAAAGAGAAAATTAATGTATTGCAGATGGACATAGAAAGCATTTTAAACCATAATATTGATATTATTGTTATTCAATTTTGAATTCATGTTAGATTACTTCATAGTATATTAATATTAATATTTAATAAATGAATTTCTATTATTTCCATAAATTGTACTTTTTTAAAAAATGTATTATAATCGATAAGAAGGTTAGAACTCATCACGTATGCACTATTGACTGAATGCTGATATTTTTAATTCTATTCGTCAAGACCTTATAGACATGTCAGCAGTAGTGACCAAAGAAGGAAAAAGTATCACTGACAATACATTGAATTTTTAAATGCAATAATTACGTAGACATCAATAAGATAAGTCACAAATTTGTCAGCACTATTGACAACATGCTGATTAAATCTTGAAGAAATTTGACAAAATAATTTTTCATATGAATTATAACACAAATTTGTAAAGGAATTTTGTGGCCGAATTTTCATTGGATTATTTTGTTGGCAGACGTTCAATGTTTTATTTAAAAATACTTTACTATTTTTTTTTACTAATATCAAAAAATAATGAGAAAAAAATGTTTAATTAAAATTTCACCTAAGAACCAAATTGTATATTTAATTATTCAAATTATCAATTATTTTTTATTAATACTTGATCAATTTATTAATTGAAACAATAAAAAAAATAACTGAAAGCAAGGAACCCAGCAAAAACTTTGGTTGCCATGTAATGAGTTAAGAAGCTTATATAAAGGCTCTCCACTACTTACACATTAGCTGAATAACTCATTATTTTAACACGGTGATGACATTAGAGGCAACTACTTACCCTATACATTACTTAGATGTCATTACCATAACTAATTACTTCCAAGCTGTTAAACAGCGCATTGATTTTAAAGCATTACTGAAGTCATGATTAGTAATAACAATAGGAACTAGTTACATTTTGGGTTATAAAAAAGTAATGAAATGTCAGGATATAAAATATTTTTTTTTTTTGTAGTTGTAAAAAATTTTCTTTAATTTTAATTTAAAAACTTAACAACAACCAAAAATGTATATAAAATAAACAATTTTAGATTACAGATTAATTCATACGCAAATTTTGCTTTTCATTTATGTATCCTTTCTTCAAATATATGAATTGGTAAATGCATTTAATAATCAATAAAAGTTAATATTTTCAAAAATCTGATCATAAATAATTATTTACATTCGGGTTATAAATAATTAGTTACTAAATAACTTCAACTTCAGGCAGTATGTTGTTGTCATTACATAGTAACTACATCCGTAACTATATGTCATTACCAAGTTTTTGCTGGGAAATTACATTATTTTTAGTGAAAAAAAATAAAAAAAATGCAATTTTATTCACTTGAATAATTGTTTGGTAGATTATATATCTACCAAAAACTGAAAATATTTTTTCTCAAAATTTTTTAAAAATGTTTATTTAAATTCAATACAAATAAGCGATAAGTAGAAAAAACGTTAATTAATAATTGCAAATATAAGGCTCCTTTCCAAAAATAATCTTTAACATACATTCACGTACGTTACTACACCCAGAGAAAAATCTACCACATACGTGTTGAAAACGATACCATTCAGTACAATAATGAATCTGCTCCATATGTGTTAAAATTCAACACTGGGTGTTCGAAATTGTCACATTCAGAACTAGTTCCATAGAAGCGTTAGGAAACGGTTTCAGAACCTGTTTTTTTATTTTTTTTTTTTAAACATTTCTTAAAACGAATTTAGAATCAGAATAAGGTTCTACTCCATTAGTGTCAAAATTGGTTGTGATACCACTAGTTCTGATGATGTTATTAAAGAATCTGAAGTGGTTCTGATTACACCAGTTCTAGAACTAATGATTTTCTTCACAAAAGTATTAAATAAAATTAAAATTTTTTAAATTTTGCAACTTTAGAAATCCATATTTCGCCCTATAGACACTTTCCAATATAAAAATCTGCTTTCCATATTATATGATATGTTTACTAGTAAATGTGACAAGAATTACTTCAATTAATACACTTTTATTTTGCCGTGGTGGGGATTTTGAATCGAATTTTTTCACTTAGTGTATATAAATATTTTCCCCGTATTTGCTATATTGAGAATATTTCTATAAAATCGTAAAAAAAAAAAAAAATAAAAATATGTTAACCCATTAATGTCCACCGCGATCTAGCCAACTTAGGGATTTAAAATTTTTAACATCATATCAGCTAAGACATATAAGCCGTTACATATACGTAACAGTGGGCATTACTCAATAATTTTTGGACCTTGTATTTCCCATATAAATTTCATGGACTGTATAAGAAAAACCTAAAAATTTTAAAACTTTTTTAAAAAAGGCAAAATAAAAGTGACTACATCCGGTTACCGGAAATGCCTTCCTCTGCTTGATCGCATCTTCCTCATAATCTACGTTTTCATGCTGATAGGTGGCACAAGAAAAAGGATATACACGAATAAATCTGAACAGAATGCCTGTATGGGGTCTAAGCCAAATTTTTCCGTAGGCCCAATACTCATTCATATCTACAATATTTATCAAATTACTTATAATAAACAAGGACGGTTCTGTACCCATTTATTTAAAAAAATTATCATGTTTATTGCTCAAATAGTACACCCAGAGAAATATCAATCACATACGTGTTGAAAACGATACCATTCTGTGTCAATAGTGTATCTACACCGTATGTGTTTAAATTAAACACTGCGTGTTCAATTCTTATTGAAAATCAATACCTAATTTGGTACCAAGTTGAAACCATTTCGGTATCAAATTGTTAAATTACATATGTTTTCTATTAAATTTGTTAACGAAAGGTATTAAAAAGATGTTACCGTAAATTACCAATGTGAGCACAACCGTTATTGATTTTGAATCGAATTTTTTCCCTTAGCGTATATTTAATTAAAAAAAATGTTGTCATTTAGTTCTTTTTGTATTGAAAATTTTAAAATATTTGATTTGTTTGCACTAGAATGTAAATAAAATTACATATTTCATGGATGAAATAAAATTTAGAAATATTGTGCATACCCTGCAGTCTATGGTGGCAGTTGCCTACAAGTTACCTAACCGACTACACTCTATTAGCTACGTGACTAGTCACTTAAACATGGGCTTGTTCTAGGAAGAAGTCTATTGCCAAAGGGTCAACAAAATGACAAATAGGTACTTCCATGACTACAAGATGGCCCTTTTTTTACATACACAATCACTTCAATGGCTACAAAGTGTCACTTTTGTGGACACACAACCACATTGTTAGTTACAATGAGTCAGTTAAAAGTATTTGATTATTCTTTTCCTCTTCTTCTCGCTTACCATAGAGTCAGTTAGCCAATACGATCATTGCTGACCGATGGAGAGCGGCAGGTGACTATACACCAATGAATCTTACTGTCTAAAAGCGGGTCAATTGCCACCAAATAAACTACTGGGTAATACCAAACATTTTTCAGGAGTAGTTTTTGAAAAAAAGAATTAACAATACGTTAAAAAACTAAAATTTTCTTAATAAAAAATTACCCCACTTTCTCCTAGATATTGGCAAAATTCTAATTAAGAAGATTCGTATTTTTTATTTCCAACTAACTGTTTGACAAAAAAAAAAAAAAACTATAGGTCATTAATTTTTTGTAAATAATAATTTAATAACAGCTTTAGTTTGTAGAATAACATAAGTAGTTAAACTAAATTTCTTAGTTACGAAATAATAATTCACAAATATTATTATAAAAATGAATAACTAATAATTCAAGGAATTTGTCATAATTAAATTAATACTCTTCAGTTAGTTTCAAATTTAATTGCTATTTAATAACAAAAGTTTTTTCTTAAGCAAAAAAAAAAAACTTTTAAAAGCTGTATAATACATACTAACCAGTTGATTACAAAAAAAAAAAAAAAAAATGCGAACATTTAAAGTTTGTGTTTATGGAAGTGAATATTTAATTATAAATTGCTTTTGTATAATTTTCCAAGAAATCTATTAATACAAACATTTTCTAGTGAAATGATTAGTTCATATTTTTATTATTTTACTTTCTTTGTGTTAGTTACGCAAGCAGAAATGAAAAGTTTTTATTTAAATCTCAAAAATATATTTGAATTTTTCATATTGCGGCATTGAAGTTTTTAAATAATTGAATTTATAACTTAAAGCAAAAAGTATAAATACAAACTAAAAATTTTATTTAGAAATTATATATATATTTTTTTTTTTTTTTCTAAAAATTGCAACTAAATTTTGTTTTAGTAGTAAAATAACTCCAAAAACTGTTTACAAATATGAAAACACTATAGCTCTTGGTTACATGCATATATTTATGAAAATATAACCAAGTGTAGATAGGTGGTAACATGGATATTTACATAACACTTTTAGCTATTTTTGTGTTAGTGTAGGTGTATGTAGGAAAATGGAATGAATAGAAAATAAAAGTAATAAATTTATTTTGGTTTTAACAATTCACACCAGGTTTTATGTTTTTTTCCTACTGTTGTTATTGTTTAAGAGCTGATAAAGAGGTAGAATACTTTTTTTTATAGATTTTATTTTGATTGAATTTTGTTGTATCGTCAACCTAAATTTCATTTTTATTTATCAATTTCTATGTATCTGTGTGTGTTTATTTTGCTGTTGTTGGTTGATAGTAGTTAAAGAGATAAAATTGGAAAAATATAAAATAAATGTTTGATGTGTTTGGTTTTGGTATTAGTTTTAGCATTTTTTTATAAGGATAAATGAATAAAAGCCAGCTACAGCAAGAGACACTACTGTTTGTTAAATGTTTTTTAATTTCCGTTCGAGTGCTGAACACATTTCATTTTATTTTGTGATTTTTATGTCTTTTATTCTTCATCAACAAAATTTTGTATGATTTTTACTGTTTTCTAACTTTTTGTTGTTTTTTTGTTGTGTTTTAGGAAAATAAAAAAAAAAAAAACAAAGTTTGATAACATTTATTTACTGTGCTACTTTCAAACACTTGCTGATGTTGATGCCTTAATACTTATAAGATATTTTTGAAGAGTAATTTTTTTTTATTGATAGAACGTGTTTTTTATTTGTTATAAATGATTTTTGCTTTCATTTTTTTCTTTTTTACACCAAAAAATGGGGTTGAAATTTGATATCTTTAAATTATTTAAACTAACACATTCACATACACAATTTCATACACTCCCATACATTTATGGAGATACATTTTTACAGGAAATTTAATTCATATTTAAAAGAAGCTACCTTTCACTTTTTAGTTGTTTTTTGTTTTGCAGCAGATGGGAGTAAACTTTTATCCTCGAACCGGTTAAAGGATTTTCTTTTCTTTTCAAATTATTTCTTGAAGGCCACTGCATAAAGAAAACTTTTTCTCATTGTTTTTTTTCTGTTTTCACTTTTCTTTTAGAATTTTCTTTCCTTTTACAAATTTCACTTAAAGTAAATTATAAAATAAATTTTATTTATTTAACTTTAACATTTTTTTTAATATCAAAAGACATTTTTTATTTTTATTTTTTTTTTTAAACAAAAAATAATTTTCCTAGTAAAATGGCAACTAAATAAAATAAATTTTTTTCATTTATTTTCTTTTCTCTTTTATTTTCACTTAATTTAAAAGAATCTACAAAATAAAAAAAATATTAGAAACCACATTAATGAAACTTTTTCGTTTCTAGTTTCTAACATTTTCCGAAATTCTTTTCAATAAATTAAAAACTAAATTTTTTAAATTTTCTTAATTACCTAGTACTTTTTCACAAATTACGTTAAATGTTTTAAAAAACAATTTACCAAATTTCGTGTTGTTTTTTTTTAGTAACACGCTGTTACAACAAACGCGACGATGACGACCCACTCAGCTGGGTTACGTTACGGCTACTGATTCATAAAAAAGCTAAAGTGCAACTGCAGATGCTGTAATGTCTGCGTATGTGTGTGTGTGTGCAATTTAATTTTGTTTTTGCTTTTATAACTTGTGGGAACACTATAAGCAGAAGCAGCATTAGCAGCACCTGATTATTTTATTGTTTCAACTGTTGAAATTACTATAACCGAACCGACACTCTATAAACCGATACTCACGAATAAAAAAACGCACAAAAATACACACTTTTCGTTTTACTTTTGTTAATTTTCCCCCGTTTAATTCTTTAAAATTTTCACTATTTTTTATTTTTTCTATTTCTTTTTCAATTCTATTACAAAATAATACACAGACCCGTTTTTTGTGCAACTTTCAACAGTTTCCTATATTGTTTTTATTTTTTGTTTTACACATAAATCAAAGCGCTATATAAAAACGACCGTTATATCCTCGTGCTCCTTATGGATGCTGGAGCTTAACTGAACAAGTTTTTCCCAGAAGTTTACCGTAAAACTAAACTACCTCTGCAAAGAAAAAACCAACACACACACTCATAGAAATAAGTACTAACTGAAAAGTTTTATTTTTCCATTAAAATGAAATTTTACTAACGAGAAAAAAAATTAAATTCCTATATACAGGAAAATTACGCACAGCATCCTTGAGTGCTCTTAATATAAAGCTTTTACATAAAT
This sequence comes from Protophormia terraenovae, assembly GCA_951394005.1. Classification (NCBI taxonomy): domain Eukaryota; kingdom Metazoa; phylum Arthropoda; class Insecta; order Diptera; family Calliphoridae; genus Protophormia; species Protophormia terraenovae. Next base: position 121,459,873 of record OX596074.1, read on the forward strand.
AACTCTTTTAAATAAAAAGCTTTTAATAAAAACTCTTTATTTGTACTCTTAAAATAAACAGCAACAAAATGCTCTGTTGTAAATTAAAAGAGAACATATTCAGCTATTACTTATACTACCCTTATTTTAGGACTCAAAAGCTTTGGGTTTGTCATTAGAAAGCTTTTTTAAAGTTTTGTTTAGAACTTTGGCTGTGTATAAATATTATTACATTTGACAATACGCACAATATACCTTTGTTATTATGTATTCATAACATTAATGTGTCAAAGTTTTTCTTGTTGTGCGTTTATGTGTACATATTTGTTTATGTGGGAAGTGTACGTGTTTTGTTGTAGCATTTATGTTCGTTATGTTGCACTGTTCTTTAAGGTTAATGGCGCTTTATATGTGAAATTTATTTAAATGTTACTGCAACTATTTTGGAATATCTTACTTTATTTCGACTTCTGTATTTCATAGTCATAGCCTTGTTTGATACTTCCCAGCAAAAACTTTGGTTGCCATGTAATGAGTTAAGAAGCTAATATAATGGCTCTCCACTACTTACACATTAGCCGAATAACTCATTATTTTAACACGGTGATGACATTAGAGGCAACTACTTACCCCATACATTACTTAGATGTCATTACCATAACTAATTACTTCCAAGCTGTTAAATAGGGCATTGATTTTAAAACATTACTGAAGTCATGATTAGTAATAACAATAGGAACTAGTTATATTTTAGGTTATAAATAAGTAATGAAATGTCAGGTTATAAAATATTTTTTGTTGTTGTAAAAGATTTTTTAAATTTAAATTTAAAAAACTTAGCAACAACCAAAAATGTAATTAAAATAAATCTAATAAAAATAAGCTATTTTGATTACGAATTAATTCATACGCAAATTTTGCCTTTCATTTATGTATCCCTTCTTCAAATATACGAAAAACTGCATAATAAAAATCAAAATCTGGTCATAAATAATTACTTACATTCGGGTTATAAATAATTAGTTTCTAAATAACTTCTATGTAATGCAAATAGTATGTTGTTGTCATTACAAAGTAACGATTTTTTAGTTATTTACATTTGATAAAATATAAACAGATAAATGTACTCCATATTATTTTTATGCCGCTGCTAAATATACACAATACACTGTAATTTTTATATTTTCATTAGGTAGATCGAAGATTTTTAAACATATGAAAAAGAAAGAATCTGACACACAGAGGGCCAGAAAAGTATATTTTTGGCCATGTCATTTGAGAATTAGAAAATAACAATTATGGCAAATTATTGGGGACATTTAAAACCATATTTTTCGTTTTTTTTTTTTTTTTTTTTTTTTTTTTTTTGTGATTCATATACACCATTTCCTTCTGTATGGAACCAAAGTTAAAAAAGTTGTTAGAAATTTATTTTATTGAAGGGCCATTTTTTGGGTTTTTGCTGCATATTTTTATGACAAAAGTTGAATATTTTTTTCGCATCAATTAACATCTGAATAGACAATTATAGCAAATATAACTCGAATTTAAATAATTAACATATAAGGAGTGCGATCGAAAAAATCCTAACATATATAAAATTCAATAATTTGAAAAAGGTTGACCTTAGTATTTTGGTTGTTTTATTATTTAATTAATATTATACCATAGATCACAGAAAATTATAACTTTTACACTTCTGTCCACTACTTATGAACTCGTAGACCTTTTTTGGATACCTTTCCATTAGAGATTTTATAGTTGTTTCAGTCACTTATTTGGAACAGTCTGCCCATCTCCTTTTAAAATCTTTGATATTTTGGGATACATCTTTTGTCTCTTTCGATTCTCTTTTCACAAAAGACAAATATCTCTATACTGGTCTTAGATTAGGACATTTTAGAGAATTTAGAGAATTTTAGAGAATAACGAATAAACCGAATAATTTGTGTCGAATAACCGGTTAACCAAAATGTAGTTTTCTCGAGTTATAAATTAGAAAATTTTTTATTTTTATGATAAATTTATGTAAACTACATCTTTTTAAGAGGTCTATTACATTCCAGTAAAAATAATCATAATTTTTAGTGAAGTAATTTTTCTTCTGCTTTAGAAGTAATAAAACAGGATTCAATATATATAAAAGATTTAAACGAATTGTAATATTTTTCAAAAAAAAAAAAAAAATAATAATAACTGAAACAAATGACAAAACAATGTTATGCAAAACAATGTTATGCAATTTTCTTTATTAAAATAATAATAAAAATTAAACTAAAAAAAAATTGGATGTTCATTGCAATTTTGCACAAAATCTAGAATATGGTATGACATAACACAGGTATCAAAAAATACAATTCTTTGAAAATTATACGAATTTGTACTATTTCAGGATCAAAAATGTATCTTACTGACTTCTTTGGATGTTTTTTTTTTTTTTTTTTTTTTTTTTTTTGGATATAATGTTTTATAAAAAGCGTCAAGAAAAGGTAATAATATTATATCTTCATAAATAATTAAACTTGTATCAATAGAAATTCTTAAAGTAAATTCAAAGTTTTACAAGTCATAATATTTTTAATTATCATCATTTTAATGCAAAAACGAAATCATTTTAATGCAAAAACGGGTAAAGGGTGTTATATTGTCGGGATAGACCGGCTATAACTTTCTTACTTGACTTTTTATGTTTGATCTTGAATTCAGTAACCTCAAAAACAAACAGAAAAATTAATTTTAGAAAAATACGGCAACAAAAAAAATTTTGGAAGTAATATTGTTTCCGCTATTTCGAATTTTTAATATTTTCGATTATTTTTTCTTAGTTTTTGAAAAATTTATCGATTATAAAAAATGTAATTTTTGAAGAAATTAACATAACTAAAAAACATGTTGACTACGCCATTTTGTTCTTTTTTTAATTCTAATTTCAGTTTCAAATTAAGTAACTCTGAAACTGCCTATACACAAAATTTTAGCTGGATCAGAAAATTTTTTAATTTTTTTTTTTTATGAAAATATTAAATATTGTATATATTATAAAATAAGTACTACAGCAAAAGTTTTAACATTTTGTTAGAATAACTTTCTCAAAAACCTAGGTAAGGAATTGGTGCCCCCCATACAAAGCAAATATACTTAGTGGCATATCTAAAGAACTATTATGGTGAGAGCCCTAAAATTTTGTGGGAACTGTTTTCTTATAATGTTATATACATGAAATAAAAATAGCAATAAATACTAATACTAATTAACCGCATATCTTGAGAACTCTTAAAGCAAAAGTGAGAATATTTTGTTGGTATAACTTTCACAGAAACCTGCATATTTGAAATGAAAACGGGACGGATAGGACCTGGGCGAATGGTACCCGCCATACAAAGGAAATATTATTAATAGCGATAATCAAATAAGAGCCCTCAAATCTTGTGAGAACTATTTTATTAACATATTACATTTATAAAATAAAAACAGGAAGGATAGCGCCGAAGGCAAGAGTATCCACTATATAAAGCAAATATTAGTTTTCTTATATTTAAAGTATTCATTTAGTGAAAGTTTCAAAAACTGTTATAGAAAATATTTAAAATTTTTAAGGGGATAGGTCGAGGGGGTGTAGTAGGTTCCACATAAAGAAAATATTAGTTGTAGGATGTATTCTATAGAATTTTTTTTTTTTTTTAATTTTCAATTTTACACAAAAATAGTTGATTTGAAAAAACGCCGTAAAATGTTGTTATCATTTTTTTTTTATCGCTTTCAGTGGCATTCACAACGTTCCCTAACTCTTAACACATTAAAATTTCGGGAGGCTAAGAGATTTTGTCCCTCAAAGACATTACCAAGATGTTAGTAGCTACCACCCATTTGGGTTAGGAAAATGTCAACTTCGAAATGAAAAATACGTTTGCAAGCACCGCCCCGATAGTGTATTGATGCAATGAATTCGTATATTAAGTAAATAAATTCTTAGAAAAAATTAATTATTTTCATTTATTGTACTTCATTCATTAGTGTATATTTTATTAGGAGTAAAATGAGCAATCATTTGTCAAAATTGGATTAGAATTGTAAAACATATGATTTACTGATTTTTTGAGAATGTCATCAATTAATTTAATAATTTTAATAAATATATCGTACATTCCATGAAAAAACGCGTAAGAATATTTTTTATGTCTTCCGATCTTAATAATATTTGGCATACGTGTATTTTAAAATTAATTTTAATCGTAATTTGTTATTTATAGAAAACCTATTTGTCCCAGATAAAGTGCTAATGTTTTATATAATAAACATATTTGTCTTCAATATTAAGCAAAAAATATTTAAAATCAAAAGGGTAGAAATTTCTTAAAAATGCATCCGAAAATTGCATTATTTTTGTGGGTGCATTATTAGCAAACAAATTATTTTTGATTCATACAATATAATTTAAAATATTTATCGTAATAAACTTTATACTAGTTTTTAAATCAATAAAATCCGACGTATATTTAAGGAGTAATAAATAGCTACATATTACTAAAAGAGTATAACCAAAAAAAGTTAAAAGTCAAAATTTTTTGAAAAATTTTAATTTTTGTATGAAAAAATTGATGAAAATTTAAAAAAAAAAAATATTAAAAATAATAGATTCTTTTGTCCCAGAGCAGTTATGGCATTTTGTGGTAAAGATATTGCTTTTCAACATATAAAAAAAAAAAAAAAAAAAAAAAATTAAAATCGAAGGGGTAGAAATTTTTCAAAAATGCATCCTAAAATTGCATTTTCATTATGAATACATTTTTAAATTGCAATATTATTTCTTAATTACTACATTAAAAGAGGACATATTCATCTTCAACATGCAGTTTAAATCATTAAAATCCGTTAACAACTTTTAGAGTTATTGATGTTTAAATTTACACACTTTTCCGATTTTTTTAACTTTTCGGAAAATCAAAAATTTCGCGAATTTTTAAAAATTCAAAAAAATAAAAATGAAGATATTTAAATGGCTCCATAGGCAGTGTTACCGTTTGGCGACTTAAGTCGCCAATTGCCCTTTTTAAACCACCTGGCCACTTTTTTGGCCCCTTTATTAAATGGCAACTTTTCAAGACTATGTACTAAATGACGAGAAACTAAGTTGTTTGAAATATATGGACCCATTTTATATTAACTTCAATAAATAAATTATTCATCTAGAGATTGTTTCACAGTATAGTGATATAAAAAAATCCCCTTTTTTTGGCGACTTTTTTTATATATATATATATATATATATATATATATATATATATATATATATATATATATATATATATATATATATATATGTATATATATATATATATATATATATATATATATATATATATATATATATATATATATATATATATATATATATATATTATTATTTTTTTTTTCGTAAGCTAATTTTTTTTTTATTTGAATTATGAACACATTTCCGTTCTTTTTTTTAGATTTACAGCCTGTTTTTATAAAACGAACGAATTTGTCTACGAGCGATACGTTTGTAGACGAATACGTAAGAAATTTTGTTTTTATAACTTGCACGAATTCGTTCTTTTCAAGTTACGTTTTTACGTTTAAAAATATTTGGGGGATTCACAAAGTGTGCTATCATGTCGTATTGTCATATGTCCTAAAATATTTCAATGTATAACAAATATTGTTATTGCTTTTCCTTTGTAAAATTTTATGACATTATGACAATACGACATGATAGCACACTTTGTGAATTCCCCAATTATTTATTTGTTTAGAAAATATTTGACTTTTGTAAAAAAAATATTTGTATTGGAGTTCTATACCACAGATCGCAAATTATTGGCCAAAATTTAACAAATTTTGTGCTGTGATTCCTTCCAAACAATATATGTACGCACGGACAAATTAAATATTTAGCAAGTGAAGGTATTCGTCCAACTGGCGCAAATAATTATTTTAGCACATGGATTGAAATTGGTTATTTTAGATGCATTATTATTGAAGTTAAGCATATTTCATTTTAATAGTACAAAATTTGGCACAAGTTCCACGAAACTTGATTTATTTTTTATTTTACAGTAAGTTGTTCTCAATCTTGCACTGATTTTTAAATTATTATAGCGGAATTTCAATATTAGCATATGAAAATGTTGTTTAAATTGTGAAATTATATGTAAACTGGCCACAAATATGATAATTTTGTACATTTTTGTTATTAAAATTTCCTTACACAGAAAAAAGTAAAAATGGACTTCAATTACGAAATTTGTAATATTAATTAATTTTTAATTGATTTTGCTCCAATCATCAAAATGATAATATTAATAACTAGAATAATTGATATTATTATTACTTCTTTTCCTTAATTAGATGCAATGAGCTGAAAATTTTTTAAAATTTACTTAAATTTATTTTATTTCTGTACTTTTATAGACAAATATTTAATTTTTCTTTATATTTTACTAACAGCTGGCAATTTATTAAAAAACAAAACTGTAAACCAATTAGAAAATTAATTATATTAATAAATCATATAATTAAATTCCAATATAAAGTTAATTAAAAATTTTATTAAAAAATTATTTGAAATATTTTTTTCTGTGTAACGAATGAAATTTTTTGTTCGTTTGATTTTGGCTTTCTGTTCGTTTCAATTCTTGTTATAAAAACCAAATTTTCAAATAAATCATTACGTATTCGTCTAGAAACCTTGGCATTCGTTTGACGAAACGAATTCAATATTCGTTTTATAAAAACAGGCTGTTAATATATTAAATATTTGCCCAAAAAATTTATTCTTTATACTTAAAATTTTCGATAAACAAAAACAAACTCAAAATGGGCTGTCTGAGAATTTGTATATAAAAAAAAAATTTTAAAAGATAGAGCCATCTGACAAATCTTCGATAAAAATGGGTTTTATGTTAGATGTATTTTTGATAAATTGTAGACAACCTGATTGCAAAATGTTGTTAAACGTGCAAAAGAAACAGCCCTAGAAATATTTTTTCTTAGTAAAGATTTAATTTTCTACGTTTTTACTCAAAATATTAAAATAATATTTTAATTGGAAAAGTTTCTAAAATTTAAAAAAAAAATAAAATATAAAAATTCTATAAAGAATTCACGCTAAAACTGTCCCAATTATAAATAAGTTGTATGTTGTTACCTTGAACGACCATTATCCCTACTATTGTAATGATGATGGCAGTAAATAATTTTTTTTTTTTTTTTTTTTTTTTGTTATTCGTACACAAACAACTGATTGTATCTAGACCACCATTGTGAAATACAATATCTTTTCATCAGTACTAATGTTGCTGTACTATATATATGAAAGCGGTCAGTTGTATACAAATACAAAAATTTGTATTTGCTTGTATGCGTGTTTATAATTGTCCTTGTATCCTCTGGATAAATATATATTTTTATACTTAGTACAACATTCTTGTTAATTTTACTTTTTTCAATTGTTGTAACAGCAATATATTTTAAGCTGAAATTCACATACAAATAAAAGTAAAGCATTAACAAACATTTTTTTTACTTTATCATAGTTGTTGTTGTTGTTACACACATAAAAAGGACTAAAACTGAATGAAAAGTTTATTGTTGTCGTCCCTTTTGATAACCTTGAATTTTATTGTATTTTATTACAGCATTTATATTGAATTTAATAGGATTTAAGAGGTGAAGACATATTTATCAATATTAAATCTTATCAGAGTTTTTATATTTCGTTTTATTTATTTGTGTTGCGATTAAAAAAAAGAAAACGTAAATTTCAATTTACATACCAAAGATATAAATATTAAAACGATTAAAAGTTTAAGACATTTTGGACATTTCAAACAATAAAAACCATTTGATTTATTTGTATTTTAAAATAAATTTGTTAACAATTTGTTTTTGATTTGTTTTAAAAAAAAGATTATGGAATACTAATATTTAAACAATTTTAGAACATAATTTCAAAGGGGTATAACACTGTTAATGTAAAAATATGATGTAAAAAAAAAAAAAAAAAAAACACAAGTTCTTTACTCGTAGTTCAGTCTTTCAAATCCCCGTCGGACAAATTTAGGAAGGAATGCATGGATCCACAAGTATTGACTTAAGTCTGTTGGACAAACTATTTTGTATTATTGATGATTAAATAAAAAAGAACACGCTTCCCCGAGTGTTTGCTATGAGGAATGTAAAAATACAAATTATTATATAAGTATTCATCGAATCTTTTTATTTTATTTTTTCAATCCAGTCCAAAAAGATTCGGTATATGATGATATAGAAAACGGTTGATCTTAGAGTTTTCATACTTTCTTAATTTAATTGATATTACATTACAGATCACAGAAAAATATAACTTTTATAATTCCAACCACTACTTATGAACTCGTGAACCTTTTTTTGAAACCCTACCATTGAGGATTTTATAGTTGTTTCCAGTGTTGCCATTTTAGCACTTTCAGTGTTAAATTTAGCATTTGAAGAGGTTAAAATGCACTGGCGATTTATAAAAATATGCTAAATGCTTTTAGCACTTTTTTGCAGAAATTTTTAATTAAATACTTTTTGATTTTTTGAAAGAATTCCTTATTAAATTAGAAGTAATTATTTTTCACTTTTAAAATATAAGCCCCGTTTTTACTTTAATTCCCAATATTACCATTAACTGAGAAGAAAACATTTCTGTAAATTGTCATTTGTACTATATTTTTTAAGAAACAAGAGCAACAAAAAAATTTTTTTTTTTTTTTTTTTCTTTACAAAACAATTTAGCATTGCCATTTTCTGCTGTAGAACAATTTAGCATAATTTTTTGGACGTTTTAGCACTTTACCAATTACAACTTCTGGCAACACTGGTTGTTTCAGACACTTCTTTGGAACAGAATTCACATCTTCTTTTAAAATCTTCGATATTTTGGGACAACTTTTTTTGCTCTTCATTTCACTTTTCACCAGCACCCAATATATCTTACCGTAGTAATATGATAATCGGTCCAAAAATGTGTGGACACATTGTGCTCTCTTATTAAAAAAAAATATGCCTGTTTTGCAAATATTCTTTGATGTATATTTCGATATTTAAAGAGCCGACTGTAACAACTGAATCTGTTGTTTTGCCGCAACTGCATAAAGCTTGTCATACCACGAATTCTTTAGGAAATTTTGTCTGCTTTTGGATTCTAAACTTATCTTCAACATTGCTTCCAGCATTACCAAGGTAAAAATTTTGACACAGAAGCTGCGAAAATTCTGCCAGCACATACGTTTCGTCGTCCATTATACAACAAAATGAATTTTTTTTATGAAATTTGATTTTAATTTCCGTGCCTTATTCTTGGCTTCTAAATTTTTTGCAGCATTCTTGTCTGAAACCTTTTGGAATTTATATGTTTCCAATTCCGCATTAGCTTTAACTTTTCGCACCAAATAGTCTGAGCACTAAGCTAACCGGCTGCTTTTCTATCAGATGTGTTTGGAGTTCTTTTCAATATGCTTTCAATTTTCTGGCCTTCCCAATATCATGTTGACCCTTTTTTCTTCCCGATACTGTTTAATAACATTGGAAATAGTTTGACGACAGAACTTAAATTCTTCGGCCAATTTTTTGAAGGGCCAATTTATAATTTTTTGAAATTTTTTAAAATATATGGCACGTACATCTTTTTCGTCACTCATTTTGATCAAACTCACAATAAATCAACATGGTTGTCATTAAAAATAATAATTGACATATTTTTCAATGATAACTAGAACAAAAAAATTTTTAAATATTGCTTCCGAAAGAAGTTATGCCGCAAAATGTAGCTGTTCATAAACTTTTTAGTTGCTAACAGTTTCAGTTCATTTATAAATACTCTGCGTTTTCATATATAACTATACTGTGAAACAATCTCAAAATGATTTATTTATTTGCTGAAATTAATATATAGTCCGCCAATATATTTCAAACAACTTAGTTTCTCTTCATTTATCACATAGTCTTAAAAAGTCGCCATTTAAAAAAGGGGCCAAAAAAGTAGCCAGGTGGTTGAAAAAGGGGCAATTGGCGACTAAAGTTGCCAAACGGTAACACTGTTGATGATTATATTTACATCCAAAATTGATTTTATTATTTCAAAATTTGAATAGTAATGCGAAATGTGTGGGGTTGATTTTTGAGGTTAAGATCACAATTTTTGATCCATACAATTGTCCTTAAAATATTTGGACGCCATTTAAATTTTAGTATTAAGCAAATAAAATACTTTCATTTGACATAAATGACGTTTCTTTATTATTTTTTTTATTATTTTTATTTTTTTTTTTTTTTTTCATAATATCAATTTTAGTCATGATTCTTTACAGGTATTTTTTGATGATCTAAAGTAATATCTTACACTGAAAAAATTCAGAACAAAATTTTTAAATTTAGTGAAAATTTTTTTGCATTTCAAAAATGTTTAACGCCATTTTACGCGATATCTTGGACAATTTGTATAAAGGCGGAATTTGTCAGTATCGAAAAACATATTTTTTCTAATATTTACGCTAACTATATGAAAGATTGAGCAGTTGCTTTCCCATGTCTGGTTTCCTGACATCAACGGGATATACATGAAACTGCAGGTAATCTCTTCATCTTTAAAAATTTCTATCAAAAAAACTGCAAATTTTCAAAATCGTAAATTTTTGGTTTAATTTTTTATCACCGCATAACTATTCAGCGGATTGTAAAAAAGTATCCTTTATATAGGAAAGGAATTTCCAAAGACTTTCGTCTGGTTAATTGTTTAAATCAAAAAGTTGCAAATTGTCAGTTCAAAACTAAAATTAATCCAAAAATCCTCGAAAGTTTCAACTCAGTTTTTTAAAATTGTTTTTAGTTTTAAATGCCTGTATTTCCGTGAGATTTAAAATTAAGAATTTCTCAATTATTTTGTAAGGTTTATAAAAAGCCATCAAAACTTTGCCTAATTTTAAAACAAACTTTGACACTAAAATTAGGTTTCAAACAATATCGAAATTTTTTGATTTTCCTCATATATTGATTTGTATGACTGTTTTCATAATTTTGGCATTCAATGTTTCACTTAATATTCAAAATTAAAATCAATAACAGTACTTCAACAATGTTCAATTATTGATCACATACATAAACATACATATGTATTTCTGCACATAACTCTACATATGTATATGAATGTATTTATGCATTGTGAATACTTGTCAGAAATATACAAAGCATTATATATATAATTTTTGGACACTTGGGTACATACATATGTGTGAGAGCACACACATACATAATTATATTCATAAATATTCAATGATTGAAATTTTGTTGATTTGAATATACATACTTCAAACAGTTATACAAGTGGCATAGATGTATTAATATACAATACATACATATGTATATATGTTTATATTCCCGCCTGACCTGAGTCTCGTTATTAGCGAATATTCGCTAAAAGCGAAGAATTCTCGAAACAAATATGTTCGAGAAAATATCGAGAATTATATTAATTACGATTCGAATGTTCGTAACTTCGAATTTTCCTCGATAATTTCTCGATAGTAAACATTTGCATAATTTTAAAGAATTTAAAAATAGTGATATCGCTATATTCAACTTTTCTAAATAAAATATCGAAATCAAATGTTTCGAGAAATTGTATAGTCTCTTAAATTTCTAGAAGAATTTTTATGTAAATACAAAAGTGACTTATTTTCTTGTTTGTGCATGCAAAACAATAAAAACAATGAGTTAAAGTTCATAATAGTCGGTTTTAACATATAATATATGATAAAATTTCAAGAAAAATGGTAAGTAATGTTTCTATTTGTCTAAATATGTACATAGATTTGGAATATATCATACATATTTATTTATTTATTTATTTATCTAATATATTTTTTTTTTTTTTTCAGGTTTATTCAGAAACTGTTTCCGTTAAAAGAAGAGGATTTCAACAACAGAAAAATGAACAGTATTGAGAGAAAAGGCATTGACGACTCTACTCTGGGCGAAATTTAAATTTTGTTATATGGCTTTATTAATTTTATTGTTTATTATACGAATTATTATTTTTGTAATACATATATATTATTATTACGTAAACAAATTTTTTTAATATTTGATATCAAAGAATACTAAGAATGGAAGGCTTGTCAAAAAAACCTAACTCTGTTGTCAAAAAAACCTAACTTTAAGATTGTCTTAGTCAAATTTTATTTACATGTATTAGTGCTGAAACCACTTTCACCACACATTATAATCATACATAGTTGCACAAAAGAGTATTAACAAATTATTAAATATAATTCATCACAATTATATTCGCAGATTTTTATCTTTTGATGCGGGTTACATCCACAAATAGTAATATAATTACATTTCTTTGCTTTTTGTTGATGAATATGAAAATAATTTAAAATTATTTTAAAATTTGTTTTATTTTTAATACCAAAAGTAGCAACATTGTTCGTTCAATTTAAATTTCAACATAAAAAAAGGAATGTCAAAAATAAAATAAAAAAATATTTTTTCAGTTTGTGGAAAATATTTGTGTAGCGGGCGTTGAAAGTACAATAAACGTGTGTGAAAAAATAATAAAAATATCGTGTGTTAGTGCAAAAATGTGTCGCGTGTGTAATTTTCCTTAAATTTTAAGGAAAATATTTGTTTATTTTGTGTTGTTTCTCTCTCTCACAAGTGTGTTGAATTCACACAGAACTTGTATGTGAAGAGAGAGAAATGTTGTTGTTGTAGGAAAGAGTACTATTTTCCCTTCTTAGTATTCTTTGTTTGATATATTGTGATGTTTGAAATATGACATAAGTAACTTTAGAAATAAAATCAACTATTAATTTTAGATTGGGAGCATAATGAAAATGAAACAAAATAAAAAACTATCGTTTTTGAACTGTTGCTAATGATAATAATCACAAGTGATTAGTAAAATCAGTATCGAATAATTTTCATCAGTTTTTTATATCGAAAACGAATCACTAACGAATATTTTTACGTTTCGCTATTGATATCGCTAAAGGTTCACTGTTAATACGAAAAGCGAACCTTCGAGATCGAAAGATTTGCCGCCACAAAGTGAGCGACGGGTGAGCTCATTCAGCTCGTTTTCGGGTCGCCAACGATAGTCGTTCTCGAATGTTTTGTCAGAGAAATGTTCGCGAAAAATTCGAATGGGATATCATTAACGAAGTTTGTGGTCAGCTGGGTTATAACAGTGTTTTCTTGAGTAAATATGTGTGTGTATACGCATACACAAATTGTTTGTTTGTATTGTATTTATACTTGTATATCACATATAATCGGATTACGTTTGGTTAACACTATACTACTACAAACGTACATACAATATGTATGTAAAAGCTGCCCTACTCGATAAATATTTTCGTAAAGTATTCGTACATATACTAGTGTATATACATAACTGCATTTATGATGGTATTTCAAAGCTGTAGTATATATTATGTATATATATAATGAAGTACTAGAAATTATTTTTAAAATAATAGATTTTTTTTTTTTTTTTTTTTTTTTTTTTCAACAAAAATATTTTATCGTGGGATATTATTCGACTTAAATATAAGTATTTCCAAAAACCTTCATATAAATAAAAATATCAAAATTCTACAACAAGTTGTGCATCTAAAATTTTTTTGTTACAGTAGTCTCTATAAATACCTAAAAATACTTCAAAGAATATTTGCAAAAAAATATGTGTCCTTTCATAAGAGAACACAATGTGTCCACATATTTTTGGCCCTATTTGGCAACACAAGAAAGCTCTGGAGTAGTACCAAAGACCAGTTAAGAGATATTGGACAAAAGATTTGTTCCAAAATATCAAAGATTTTGAAAGGAGATGAGCAGACTGTTCCAAAAAAGTGATTGAAATAACTATCAAATCTCTAATGGAAGGGTTATCAAAAAACTATCAAATCTCTAATGGTAGGGTTCATAACTAGTGGACAGAAGTATAAAAGTTATAATTTTCTGTGATATGTGGTATATTATCAATTAAATAAAAAAACAAACAAGAATCTAAGATTAACCGTTTCCAATTATTGAATTTTATATACAGTAGGTAGCACAAATGAGTACATGCTTGTAATTTGTGCACTTGTCGTTGCATAAAAATAAAAGTAGCCCAATAAACCATAGAACGATACGATAGCGAAAACGATATCATCTTAGGTGCCGATTATAATATCATATCGTATTGCTGAAAACGATATTATTGTGATATCTAAATTTCCAAAATTTTGTTTCTAATAAAATAAAAAAATAAACTTTTGGAAAAAACTTGAAAATAAAAATACTAAAATTAACAACAACATAAATAAACTGAGAAGAAATGGAAATACATAGATGATTAATTCACATATTTGAATGGTCTGACCAAATGTTTGAGGTACGTAATTGCTAAAATATGTGCTTTAGGAATATCCATTAGTACACACGATTTTACTATCGTTATTTTTGGAAATTACGATATCGAAAACGATATCATAATTTTATGGAAAAACGATATCATAAGGAAAGGTACACTTTAGTCCGTAAAAACTATCGTTTTAGATTCGAAAACGATTATCACTAGTGATAATTTTTATCACCTAGATAATATCTTTTCGATATCATTTGGTTTATTGGGAGTAGACCAAATCCCAAAATTTTTCTTTAATTTATTTTATGTTTAGTATTTAATACAATAATTTACAATTTAAAAATAAAATCAAGTGTTTAATACGTGTACAACTCATAAAATCTTGTTATTTTACTTTCATATGGCTATTTCCATTACTTATGATGCGGTTTTAAATTTTTAAATTTAAAACCGCCAAGTCCGAAAAAGCGGTCCTTCGGATATAGCACCCGATTTAAAGGTATATTTAAAATTCGAAAAATGGTATAATAACCTACTGACCCTGATCTATAAACTACACTATATTATGCTAAAATATTTTTATTGTTGTAAAAAATATTTTAAAAATCCCTCAGGTGCAAAATTGAGTACATGTGAGTTGTTTTCGTTTTGTTGGATTTTTTCGTAGAGCTTGATACTTTTATTTTTTAATTGTAAATTATTTTATTAAATACTAAACGTAAAATAAATTAAAAAAAAAATTGGGATTTGCTCTACTACTTTTATTTTTATGCAACGACAAGTGCACAAATTGCAAGCATGTACTCATTTGTTGTGTTACCTACTATATGTTAAGATTTTTTCGATCGCACTCCATAGTACATATATTGAAATAATCAATTTTCTTATGCTTTCGTAAACATATTATTCATACTAAGGCATGATATTATAACCGGCTTTATCAGTATACGTACAAAAAAGTATATATCGCACTTAAAAAATAGCAACTGGAAACACTTAAACTATATTTAATATACACTCACATATAGCACCGTACATACACGCAATTACAAGCCGAGAATATCAACCATTACGCATTGTTGACCCTTGGCCCACATTATAAAAACCACAATCGTTTCCGTTTATTTTGCGTTGATACAAGTAGCAACAAGAATCATAAATATGAAGCAGGTTTTAACGAAGTTATGTAGAGTTTAATTGAGGAGAGAGAAAATGGAGGAACTATTAAATATATACTAACCAACAACACTGTTTTATTTAACTTCCTGTCTGTTGTCTGGTATATTAATAAACGCACACACACATACGTAAGCACGCACTCTCACACTTACAATAAACACATATTTAAATGTTAATAAAAACAACAACAAGAGTAATAATAATAAAAGAAACTATAAATTTCTAAAATATTAAGAAGGGGGTTTTTAAGGACTCGTAAACATTGATAGACTGTGTTGGCTACTATGTATGAAAAATGGACTAAAGGGAGGACGTATGTACAATATATAAAGGAGTGTTAATAAAATGAGCTCATTTTGTGTTGTTCTTTGTTATTTAAATTGTTGCAAATACAGCCGCCATAATTAATGAGAAAGATTTATTTATTTCAGATTTTGATTATACTTTTTATAGACTTACAAAGGGGAAGGTTTGTTAAGGCTTAAAAAGGATTTAAAGAAGATATTATATTCTTCAACAAATAAATACATAAACATTTATAGAGACACTACAAACTAAATTCTTGGAAAATAAACAATTTTATATTATTTCTACGTATGTTTTTTATACGTATGATTAATGTGCCACAAATTAATAATACTCATACGCCCCAATTATATATAATGAAATGATAACAAAATAATATAATTTTCTTCTCATAAACTTTTAAATGCATTAATCTTCCATCTATGCTGCAACAGAAACCTTCCTTTACTGTAAATTCAAATAAAAATTTCACGGTCTGCTGGCTTTTAATGATGTTCATTACTTTATGATTTACATACTTTGAGTTCAGTTTTTAACCAAAAATTTTATATACAAAATAAAATATTAAGCGTGCCGGCCGCATATATTTTGTTCTGGCCCCACAAAATGTTGTTAGTGGTAATTGTGGGTGTGTTTATGCGTAGTAAAAATACAAGAAATTTATATACATACTTTCAATTTCTCTCACTCTCTAATTTATAGCCTACGGTGGATAAACATATTCTATGTACTTACTTGTTCATTTCAGAGTTTGTACATTTTTAAATAAGAAAAAATTTTCCATTTCAAAATATCAACAGAAAAATTTGCTCATTAAAATCAACTTTTCTGGCGATTACACCTAAAACAAAAACAGAAAATAATGGAAGCTGAAGTTATTTTGAGATTAAATTCTTACCAGCGATTAATATGCTTGAAAAGAAATAAATAAAAATAAAAGCAAACAAATCAGTTTTATCTCATTATCCTTAAAAAAAAACACACATATAAAAAAATGAAGTAATTTACAAGAGATGCCAATTTAATTACAATTCTGCAGAAAATAATAATACCTACACAATTTTAATATAAAGATAATCATAATACTTGAATGTGTAAAAAGGTCAACAAGTTTAAATTATTTGTATATATTACTTAAATACATGTAGGTTAGAGTGTCCGTAGATAAAAGTGTTTTAGCAGAACAAAGTCTAATGGGAAAATTCTTAAAATATTTTTTTTTTTTAAATTACGAATTTTTTGAGGTCTATTTCGCTTAAACATCGAAACGTTTTTTGGCCAAAGAGGTTTGAGGAGCCTTCGTACATCAAAATTCCAAAAAGTGATTCCATAAGATACTCTGATGCATATATTTTTTAATTGGAAAAAATTTAATGAATAGAAAAATTGTTGTAGAAATTCTATTTTTATATCTGATATTTCCACGATTTAATCCTGCTTATAATATGGGAAATATTTTTCTTAATTTATTTATATTTTTTTTTTTTTTTTTATTTTTTTTTTTTTTTTTTTTTTTTGTCAAAACAAAAATAATTTTACATTTTGTATCTATAGATAGCATTTAGTTGTACTACTTCTTGTAATAAGAATTTATTAATGAAGTGCTAATTTGACTAAAAATAAAAAAATAAAAAACTGTCCAACAAATTTTCAGTTTTGAAATCTTGCCCCAATGATTTGTATGCGAAATAAATGTATTCAGCAAATAAAACCCTCAAAGGATTGTGAAATGTTTGAGAGAGTTAAATCATAAAATTCAATGTAATTATTGGTACTTAGTTTTACAGAATACAATACTTTTATAAATGTTTATGCAAGTATTTTCTTTTTTTCAGTTTTCTTTTCCTTTTACGTTTACTATTTATAAATATATATGCGCCATTATCAAAAATGTTTAACCTGGCTGAAACTGACTTAAATTCTTAATAAGTTTTGTGGTAATGGTAATTTAAACAAATTGATTAAAGATCTGAACTTACAAGACTTGAAACTAATAGAGTACAAGATTTTAGCACAATATGTTTCTTTTTGTAATCATGATTGTTGTTCAAAGTTCAAGAATATAGAAAAATGACTAAAAACAACTTAAATTTTTCCATTCTTCTACAATTTTTGTTCGCGCGTTTATACTTTTTGATCTCATTCTATCATAAGTAAACTAGTCGGTTAAATAAGGAGTAGTAAAGTAATGATGTCAAAATATTTTAGTTCTTTAAATTTTTAAGTTTTTCAGCCGAATACAAAATTTGGGATAGAGATTGATGCTTGTTGTAATTGTGCGTATTTTGCGCTATATCCCGTTGATGTGCCCGAAATAGTCAACGTAGTAGATAGTCCCAAAGTTTGGAAAACAAGACCGAACATTTTTCAAAAAGTCAGTTTTCGCCAGGCACATTCACAGTTTCATATGCAATGGCATGGATTACTGGGTGAACTTAGTTTATTGTTATTTTACATAACAAAATCAGAGGTGAATTAAAAATAAATTTAATACAAGAATTTTATGGACTTTTTGGAAATTATGCAACAATTGCACTTTTTGTTTTGGTATTTTTATATAGAAAATTTCAATTTAAACTAAAATTTGATATATAGATATAAGAGCGGCAATAAATATAATTGATCAGGATCATAAATTTGAGTCAAATGTCGTTGATAATTGAAACCGGGAAAGTTTTGTCAAAACACATTTCGCTAAGGCACATCGTGTGAACAGCATGAAACTAACTATAACTGACACAATTAGTTGGTGTTTGTTATGCTTAATAAAAATTCGAAGGCGCATCAAGAAATTTTGAGAGATAAACATTTTATGGACAAAAAAGTATTCCCTTTTGCTAAAAAAGGATCACAATATTAAAAAGCATTTCTTTGTAATAAACTGTAACAAAATATATTTTCATTCAATATATGGAGAAATAACTTAGATTCGATCCAAATTTTTCGCAAAATTTTTAAAAATCACGATTTATATTGAAAAGAAAATTCTTTTAAATTTTACTAGGAAACCGCAAAATATGCAGCACTAATGCCATTAAACATTGAAAATATCAAAAATTTTTTTTTGAGTAACTTAGTAGGGTTGATATTATGTGTAATTTTGACCAGAATTATATATAAACTTCTAGTTTGTAAAAATTTTTATATGTTAAACTTAAAACTGCTAAAACCCTCGCGACCCTCACATGAAATGATTAACGCGAACTGATTCATATACATATATTCGAGTCACTTTATATGTATACAAAAGGATTTCAATGTGCCACAAAAAAAAAAAAAAAATAATAATAATACACTGTCGGACAAAATTAAGTGCGGTTTTTTACTCTTGCTATTTGGTTCATAATTATTGTCTTCTAGGTGCATAATGGTCTACTTTTTTCATGTCCAGGTATTTGTCGTATTATATTCTTTAAATTAATATGCAATGGAAGTTTTTGAAATATGTGTATTTCGAATTTGGGGCAAAAGTGTAGTGTAGACCATTTCAATTTTTTTCTTCTTCTGATAAAAAACATTATTATGTTTGCTTAAAATTGCTCACTATTTTAAAAAATGGTTCACTATTTTAAAAAAATATTTTAAAATATTTCTTTAAATTTTTTTATACAAATTTTTTATTTTTGTGAGCTTATTTTAAAATTAATTTTAATCATAATATTTCATAATTTGTTATTTGCGGTAGAAAACCTATTCGTCCCAGATTAAGTGCTAATATTTTATATAATAAACATATTTGTCTTCAATAGTAAACATATTTGTCTTCAAAATTTCTGAAAAATGCATCGGAAAATTGCATTATTTTCATAAGTGCATCATTAGCAAAAAAATTATTTTTGATTCATACAATATAATTTACAATATTTATCGTAATAAACTTTATACTAGTTTTTAAATTAAACATTTAAATGTACATATTACTAAAAGAGTATAATAAAAAAATGTTTAATATCAAAATTTTTTGAAAAATTTAAATTTTTGTATGAAAAAAACTGATGAAAATTAAAAAAAAAATAAATTATTAGAAATAGTAGATTGTATTGTGCAGTTTTTTTTTTTTTTGCATTTTATAGCAAAGATATTGCTTTTTAACACACTAAATAAAAATCAAATCGAAAGGGTAGAAGTTTTTCAAAAATGCATAAAAAAATTGCATTTGCATTATGAATGTATTTTTAAGTTGCAATATTATTTCTAAATTACTACATTAAAAGAGGACATATTCGTCTTCTATATGCAGTATAAATCATTAAAATCCGTTAACAATATTTAGAGTTATTGATGTTTAAAATTAGACACTTTTGCGATATTTTTGACTTTTCGAAAAATCAAAATCGTGAATAAATTCGCTAATTTTCTAAAATTAAAAAAAAAAAAAAAATATGGAGATATTTAAATGGCTCCATAGATTATATGCTTATCAAATATGAACAAAATCGGACGACCCTCCGTAAAAAAATTGGCATTTTTTATAAATCTTTTTATAGATCCTTCCTAATTTGACCTATATTGCATACAAATTTTGATTTTAGCTTATATGTTCTAAAATCCCAAAGTATGAATATCGAAATGGATTGCAGTTTCGTGATGGCTTTTTTTCAAACCTGCAACAAATGTGAAAAAATTTTAACAAAAAAACTCCATTTTTAAATTATTTTACGTTTTTTTTAGGAATTTGTTTTAGGGTTTCTTTTACAAAAATCTTAATCTTTTACATCCTAACACTTCAAATGATAAAGTAAACTAACAAAGATTTTATTACAGATAATTTTTTTTTTTTTTTTTAATTCCGAAAATAATAAAAACCATGAACTCCATGTTTTTTCAAATTAAACTTATCTGATGTTTTACATACAAAAAGACTGAATAAAATACTGAATAAACCAAAAATACGCTACTTAGTCATACTTAACCAGTCACAGATTTATTTCCAAAAAAATTTCGATTTTCTGTCCACTTTGAATAAGTAAATAAACATTTAAGTGGACAAATAACATTGACATGTGATAAGTCATGTTCTATAAGAAAAATTAATATTTTTGTCATATCTGGACATTTAAGTCTCCTACCTACACACAGGGAAAAAATCAGTAGGAAAACGGCCACGACAATGAATATTTAATATAATTAACTAAAATATTATTGTTATTGTAGAAAATTTCTTAATTTAAGGAAATTTTTATAATTATTACTTTAAAATCATAATTATAACAATAATGAACTACGTACAATTGTGAAAACAGTTACCATTATCACTACTCACCCTAGAGGAATGATATGAAAGCATTCGATTGAGTCAAATACCATAAATTCACATTTATATTAAAAATATTGGTTTCTGTAATTAAAAAGTTGATTGAAAATTAATAATTTTTTACAATAATATATTTTCCATAACTGTAAATAATAATTGATCGTGCCAACCACTAATATTCGATTATTATATAAAAATTTAAATTCGGTGTTCCCAACAGAAAAATATTTGTTGTAACGATTGAAAAATTGGAAAATATTCATTGACATTTATAAAATTTTAAAAAAAAAACGTAAAAAAATAAGAACAAATTATAAAAATAATATCAAAATAAATATAAAATGTAAAACTTTAAGGAAATCTTCAATAAATTCCAATTAGGGTAAGTGAACATCAATTTTACAGTAGATATGTGTTAAATTAGTTAAACTCCTGTACTTTTGTAGGAGTTCTTCACTCGTACTCTAGACTTTCAAATTTAGGATGGAACGCATGAATTCACAAGTATTGTCATAAGTCTGTTATATAAACTATTTCTTGTTTTTGATAATTTAGTAAAAAAAAACACGTTCCCCCGAGGGATTGCTCTTAGGAATGTAAAAATTTAAATTAGGATATAAGTATTCATCGAATTTTTTTTTTATTTTTCAATCCAGTCCAAAAAATTTGGCATATTATGATATAAATAGCTGTTCATAAACTTTATTATTATTTTTAATTACTAACAGTTTCAGTTCATTTATAAATACTCCGCGGGTTTTTATATCACTATACTGTAAGGCAGTTCCAAAATTATTAATTTATTTGTTAAAAATTAATATATAATGGGTCGATATATTTCAAACAACTTATTTTATCGTAATTTAGCACATAGTCTTAAAAAGTCGCCATTTAGTCGCCATTTAAAAAAGGGGCCAAAAAAGTGGCCAGGTGGTTGAAAAAGGGGCAAATGGCGACTAAAGTCGCCAAACGGTAACGCTGGATATGTGTCTTTTTATCCGGTATTTACAGATTGTTTACTAAAAAGAATAGTCGAACTTGTACCAGAGAAAATGCTTAGCTATTGCAGCTTTATAAGCTAGCTGTTCGGATACATAAAATTGTAATAAGTTTATATGTAAGTACAATCAAAAATACCATTGTTTTCAATGTTAATGATTATTTAAACGGGTTTCCAGCATCAAGCGTGATGCGAATACGTGCAGTGTTTATCGGAACACTTAAACAATTACAATTCTGGATGTCGAATCACAAAGGAAGTTTATGTGGGATATTGGCTTTATCATTACTATGTCCGGTGAATTTACATTAATTCTTTTGATGCGTTCAAAAAAATTAAAAAAAAAAATAATAATTTGTGTATAAATTTGTTATGTAACATTATTGTAAGTATTGAAATATTCGCAATTACAACCAATTTAGGTGATAACAAATTTGTTTATCATAAACGAACATTTTTTCTCTCTATGGAAATATTACGGTATTGGTAAAAGAAAAATTCGGGAATTGCAATGAATTGTACTGATAGTACGTGCAACCGACAGAATTCGATTGGCAAAAAATTCGGTTGCCATAACGAATCTGTTTTCTCTGTGTACTTATTGTGTTTTCGTCTTAATTTTTTGAATTTAATACTTTTCGACAAAATTTTTTTTTATATCAAGAAATTTATTATATTTGACTGTTGAACTTTTACCGCCTTAAACAAATCTTTATATGTGGGACTGAAGTAATAATTTTTATCATGATGTAAATACCACACAAGTTTACCTATTTTTAATAAAGTATTTTTAATACATTACCATTGCCATTACCATCTCCTACATTTTCCAGCGAACATAAAAAATTGTTTTCATTGAAAAAGAAATAATAAAACCAAAAGGCAAACACGCACTATAAGACAAAAGTGGAAATTCTTTTTATATTCAATGAAAACAGAAGTAAAAAAAAGGATTTAAAGAGCTACGCGCGTATAATATTAATGGACGAAACCATAAAGTCATTAATTTTAAACATATTTTAATGCTTTTGTACCGAATCATTAAATAAATATTAAAAATTTTCCTTGTTTTTTTTTATGTTTCGAGCAGTAAATAAAAACATTATCGAGGAATAAATAAAATAAAGGAAAATATCCTTTCATAAAAATTTCTAATAATAACTTGGCTTTCATTTTGAAAAACAAAAAGAATGTATAATATTTATGTGTGGGAGTATAATTACGTATTTGGTAATTATTGTTATTTATTTTTTTATAATTACCCAAATTGATTTATTATTCCATTATACCTTTTAGCACTAAGACACATCAAATAAATTTATTACAATTTTATTTTAATTAAAAAATTCTATTTGATCACAATGGAATATATGGTGTGCTCTTCTTTAGTTGCCTATTGAAGAACAAAAAACTCATGAGATTTGGTAAAAAATCACCTAAAAAGCAAAAAGCCCTTGCATTCTTAAATTAGCAAGAACAAGAAAATCGTAAGCAAACAATTGAGAAAGTCTAAAATTTTTTAATTTTCTCAAACTACAATTACTTTATCCTCTTCAGCTTCTTTTTTAATTTTTTTAATACCAATTAGAGCTTACATTTTCATAACCAATAAGCTCATATTTACTTAAAGATACTTCCACTTATGTGTCATTGCATTAAATTTAATAGAAAAATATACTTCACTTTAACTAAAGTTTAGTGACGCCATTGACATTGTCATTTTTCTAATATCATCCACATGCATTTTCTATCACAATCATCAAGACTAATTAAAGTTTGTTGGTAAAGAAAAGAAAAATCTGACAGTCGAGACTTTTAGATATTTTTTTTACTTACTAAATAAAACTCAAACAATGTGCTATATATGCATATGTATCAATATATGTGTGTATATTTGGATCCGGACTATCTACCCGTGTACGTGACAAACCATTTAAAGTGAAATAAATCTCCTTATTGTGTGTACGTGTATATTTGTGCATATAACAGTGTTGGTGTATATAGGTATACAAAAGATAAATAGATAGTCCTTATTTTATAGTTATCCTTAATATCTAATACATTTTGTCATGTAGAGAGTGTACACGAAAAATATTTTGTGTATATTTTTAGTAAGATTTTTGAAGTTTGTAAATATATTTTTAACCAATAAAATAATCTTATACCCGCACATAAATTTATTATTTTAACAGCATTTAGTTGTAGAAAATATTTTTAGATAACCGAGGGAAATTTCATGAAGTTTCTATAGAAATTATTTGCTATTTAATATCTATTGCCACATTACTGATCATTTTAGCTAATATTTTCAAGTACATACTTTACTTACAAATTAAAATAAAAATATATTTACATATATTAGTATTATACATACATACATGCAACTCATATAATATTAACCCTCTTTGGTGTCTGAAGTACTTCTTAATTAAAACATGTCTACCATCTTATTATATATTCCTAATTAACCTTGATTAACAAAACTGAATCGTTGTTTACATGAGTGATGTATAATTTGATATAAAATAAGTCTAAGGAATAAATACACTAAGTCTTAAGTGATAAAAATAAAGTTGATTTTAAAATAATTCCATTCTATAAATCTGCTATACACAGAAACAATAAAGGGACTTTAACTACGAAATTGTTTATATTAATCATATTTTTACTTGATTTTGTTCCAATCAACAATTTTATAATGTTAATTAACTAATAGTAATTGTTTTGGGTTAAAATTTTAATTAATTTATTAATAAAATTAATTAGAATTATGATCGAATGTTTTTTTTAAATCAACTAAAATTTTTTTTAATTTTATTGCTCAATCAAGTCTATTTTATTCTTCCATCAATAAAAATACATGAACTTTATTTAGCAATATGCCAAAAATCGACTTTTTGCGAAAAAGAACTTTTTTATTGTTGAAAATTGTACTTTAGGGCTTCAGTAGCAACTTTTGTTCTGCGACTTTTTCAAAATTCCGTTATTTACAAAATTACCGCTATTTTTGGTTTATTGAAGAAAATCACAATTTTGACCTTCAAATTTCCAAAATTCGACCAAATGATGTTTGGCAACTTTCTACAAAATCTTTTGGCGAGTATTTTTGCTTAATATATGAACTCATAATATTTGCAAATACAGGGTGTTTTGATGCATTTTTAATAAAAAATTAAGTTTGCGCCATCTAGCGGCAATAACTTGTACTAAATATGGTCGGCAATTAGAAAGGTAATTTAAATACGTTTTCAAACAAAAACTTTTTTTGAAAATCGGTTGAAAAATAACCGATAATCAGTAAAAAATGTTGTATCACTGCTTTAGTGATACAAAGGAAAACAACAAAAAACTACACTGAACCAAAAAGGTACATAAATACAATGAAAAAGTTCATTGTTACAATGAATGTTCACTAATTTTGACCCTATGTACAGGTTCATTGAAACAATGTATTACCATACATTAATATTAAAATTCAATGTACAAGTTCATTAATTACATTTATTCTTACAATGAATCAATGAACACGTTCATTAAATGAAATAAATAATTCCAGTGAACAGTACATTGATTTCAATGAATTCATATTTTGTCCCAATGAAACTATACATTGAAAATGTATTATAATAATAGGCTTGTTCTGTATTTTTGGTTTTTATTTTATTTTAAATTAAATGATTAAATTATATGGTATTGAGTTAATATAAGCAAAAATTGAATATAAATATAAAAATATTACATTTCACTAAAAAATTTAAGTAAACAAAATGCATGTTACAGATGTAATCGTATTGCTTTGTCATTTATAATAATATAGTAATTCCTGTTGTCCTCTATATTGCTCAATGATGGTATGGAATATCCATTTAGACGCCACATTAATATAACAACAGCATTATCCTAAAAAAAAGTTTATAAATAAAATTATTAAAATTCGTTCAATTGCTTAAAATATTTGAACTAGTTACCTTTAAATTTTTTTGTCTATAGAAATTTCCAAATGTAGCATCCAAATCTTGATCAGTCTGTAATATATTTTTATTAAGAATTCAATTAAAATATTTCATATAATTTCATTTTGAAATCACAATATTTTTTGAAACCCTAGTATTTGAGGCTAATAACACATTCTTCTGTGTCTTAGTGGTTTTATCTACATAAATATAAATGAAATGTAATATTTAATTTGGTATATTCAATTATGCTGCTCGACTTCTTCTTTGCGAATAAATTGTATTTATGAATTTTAATAATTCGATTTATAACTTATTTACTTTTTAATTATTTTCGTTTTTAAGACAACACAGATTTTTTTATTTTTTGTCTTTTATTTAAAACGCGTCATTTCTTGTTAAGAGATAAAAGAAAACTGAGTTGTATTTGTTTTGTTTTACTTTATTTCCTATTAGAAAGCATTTATTTTAATATAATTTAATGAAATATTTCATTGATTCAATGCTTTTATTCATTTTGTAATGCTTCTTCTTAATTAAATCAATGTATTAGTACATTGAATAAATTAATTCAATGAACTAATACATTAAATCAAATAACTGATTTACTTATTGTATTAAGAAATAAATTTAATGAATGGCTTCAATGTAATGTTTATAATAGCGTTAATTTTTTCATTGAATTTTAATGAATATTTTCATTGAAGCAATGAATTCGTACATTAAGTTAATAAATTCTTGGAAAAAATTAATGATTTTCATTTAATGTACTTCATTCATTGAAATTACTTTTTTCAGTGTATAACATTACAAATGTAAACAAGGGCGAATGTTGTATAAGAGATGGGCGGTAAAGTAGGCAAACCACTCCTATTTTTGTTTCCGTGTTTACATTTGTCCATGAAGTATTTGTATAAAATTTCTTTGACCTTTCACCTTATATGGGAGGTGGGCGGTAATGTGGACGGACCACGCCCATTTTTTGTTTCCATGTTTTTATTGACCCATAAAAATGTTGTTATAGTACATGCTTTTATTTAAGAGAGATATAGCAGAAAAATATGAAATTAAGCTACAACGTACACCCTGTGTTTTTAGTATTTTGCTCATAACTTTTATATTTATTTACAGATTTTTCTCATTTTCATATCAAATATATCAAACAAACGTTATATAAGATATATAACGCAGAATTTTAAATACAATTAAATATTGTCCTCAACAACTATGTTGACTTTCAAGGCTTAATATTCAGTCCAATTTGTGACGCGTTAAATGTTAGCAGTAGTATTTACTTACTTCCATGTTTTGTTGTTGCCATTTTGATTGTGGAATGGAAGATCACTACCCAGACTAACTATCCAACTAATAAAAACATTAAATTTGTAGCTGTTAACATAAATAATGCGTTAAATTCATAAAAAGTAAAAAATCCAAGTTTAAAGGGCCACCCTATATATCCGTTTTAGGACAAGTGAGGGATACCCTAATTAGATATTAAGGTAGCTGACTCTACCCCCCCGAAGCATTAAAAATCATTTGTCATTCATAGCTTGAAAATGAAAAAGTACTTTTGTTTGGCATATTGCTAACTTTATTATAAAAATTTATTAAATTATTTTAAATACTAAGTAATATAACGAAAGAAACAATTAAACTCCAAATTAGTCTAGGGCAAATGAAACTTAATACCAAAGAGTAACAAGAGACGAAACTAATTGTCAAAAACCTAAGTCGGTTGTCAAAAACCTAACTCATGCAACAACAAAATACATGTAATCAAATACATTTTGTTGTTGCCAAAAGAAAATAAAAACACATTTTTGTTTACAGAACAACAATTTTGTTTAAATGTCAATTGAGAATTTCGTCTCTATATGCTACTCTATGCTTAATACATAATAAACATGTTTGCAATCGTAACCGATACCAATGACGGTATCGGGAGTAAAAGCTCATTATTCTGAGTGAAATAAGAAATTTGGAATTCTTTAAAATTTGAAAGAACTATTTTTTACGTGAAGAAACAGGAAGAAACTGAAAAAAGTAATTAAAAATTTTAAAGTGAAATTTAATTGTGGGGCAAGTCAACATCATTATGTGTAATTCCATCAGGTGATGTACATATTTTACGGGAAGCTCGCGACATATCTGAGGATCGTAATGTCGTAGCCATCACGCGAACCCAATATAGAGCAGGCCTCAAATTGAAATCGGTCCATATAGAGCAGAGATGCAAAATTTGCAAATTTCCTGTCTCGCGAGTTTAGACTACAAATGCTGCGTACGCAACGTTGCTTCACACGTACACTATAAACTACTTCGTTCGACTGCTGCTCTCTTATTAATTTCAAAGCAAATCAAGTCTAGTTTTTTTGCTGCTTCACACACACAAGTAAAAATATATAGTAGTGTGTGTGCGCATCACTACTATAGAGTGATAAGAAGACTGAACTACGATAGATACGAAATTAAAAAAATCGGCGAAGGTGAAAGTTCTAGAAGGACACATACAGTGGCAGAATACATGAAGAAATGGTATTGGTCATTCATGCAGGTCGGCCGAATGTGGGATCAGGTGGCATCGTCCGAATCACTAGGTCTTACGTTTTGATGATACAACTCTGGGAAATTTTATACTAATGAGCTCAAAGTAACGAGAATTAGGGTGTGGCAGTGATGAGTGTCTTGTTGAAGTGAAAAGACAATAAATATTGTTTTTTCGCCTCAACAAGTAAAAACTAATAAAAAAAAGAATACAAATTTTTGTTTTAATTTTAAAACCTAACAGTCTTTAACAAGACAAAATTTGGAAAAGATTAACCCATTAGTTTCCTTTTTACAAACTGATTTACAGCACACGTTTTTTTTTTTTTTTTTTTTTTTGCGCGCGGTCCTTATATCATTATTGATCCCACATCTTTTAAGGGCTTAAACAGATGGATTTAAATTTGAGGGTTATAACTTCCCAGCAAATATAGAACTGAAAAAGTAATGATTTTAACATTGTATTGTCATTGGAAGGAAGTACTTAGTGGTGAAAAAAGGCAGCAGATGTTATATAGAGAATATGGTAACATTTGTGATTTAAATGTTATACAAAATTATTAATATCTTATTTTTTTTTTTTTTTTTTAATTTTCACATTTAACAAATTTATATTTCCTATTTTTATTTGCTTTTTTCAATAATTATAATGAAATATTTTTCAGGTACAGAAAATTATATGTACAGAAAATTATAGGTAAGTTTAAGCCATCAAATAAAAGACAAACATTGTTGAAATGATTGGTCCATTATTTCACCTTGCCCCCATGCAAATACTCCCTGGAATAAGGTTCCAACGCTAACAAATGCCTTATTTATGTCACTATTTTAATAAAATTCAGTAGGAATAAGTTTTGTACAAAGATAAAGCGTTGTGCAATTTCAGGAAGATTGATCCACAATTAGGCATAGCTCCCATATAAGGCCCACTTTCGAAAATCTCTCGAAATCTCAAAAAAATCGCACATAAATGACGGTAATATTTGGCACCAAAAATTTCGGAAATCAATTTAGTGCACAAACACAATGGTGTAGGGTATCAAATTGACGGGATTGACCGACTATATCTTTCTCGTTTTTTTAGGTTTGTCATAAATATTTTCATTGTGTCATGCAGAAATCACAGTTTTTAAGATGGGTCCATAACAGATTAGAGCACTCATTAAGAACAACTTACAAAAGTCACTTAAAATTACACACATAAATTTTATAAAATTATATGTAAAATTTTTAAATTCGCGAGCGAATTTTTAAAGACTATCTCGCAAAATATGCAATTTCCGGTAATTTTTTAGGATTTAAAATTATTTATTATTTATTTACACATTATCCAAACAAAATTTATGGTGTAAGAAATACTACTGTTATCTATTCGGTAAATCATACCACGATTTGAAATTACCAAATTTAATTTACACCATAGATATCCAGGCACTGAAAGATATATATTTGTAGAAATTACGGGCATAAGCTCATAAAATACTTTCAAGCCACATTTTTAAATATAACTTTAATTTATCAAGAACTTTTTCAAAACAATTAGCCGCAAAGAACAGAACTAAATTGAAAATTTATATTCCAAAACAAATGACCGACGGAATTTTTAAAAATGTTTAACTTCCAATAAACCATCAACGGAGGTTTAATTTGAAAATCTTGTACGCAACATTCTCGTTATCTCAAATCTATTAAATCGAAACAAAAATATTTTATTACAGCTTGAGTATTTTTAAAGTTTAACTTCTTTATTAATATTTTGATTTTTACTTAAATTCTTGGAGGTATGAGTAACGAAAAGTAGAGCGAATACACACAAATTTAAAGAAAATCAAAATTCATACCAATGATTTTGTAATGAGGCATGTTGGGTTTCTACCTTTGAATTCTAATATGTATGTGAAACATATCCCAAACAGTACCAATGATTCAATTTCACATAACTTTAACTCCGATTTATCAACTTCAATTTTATAAATTGATTACCAGATCTAAAATATAGTATAAAAATATATTTGTTAATACTTTGATAATTAAAACCAATTAAAAAAAAAAAAATGGTTTAAGTCTCCAATTCAGCATCCCAAATAACCATAGAAACATATACATGGTTTTGGATTCAAAATTAATCGTTTAAATTAAGTTTTTACAAAACTAAATAAATTCTTTTGGGAATTTTTTATTAAAAAAAAAAAAAAAAAAAAAAAAAATAATGTTTTTTCTGAAACGAAAATTTTTGTAAAAACTGTTTAAACTTAATTACACAAAACTTACACAATGATTTCATTATCCAAAAATTATCCAAGAAATTTTAAATTGTCCCAATTTTGGATAATTACACAGAAATCTTAATTTTGGTAGACACATGTTCACACTGAAGGATATAGAAGATTCACTTTCGACCGTTTGTGGTACAGTCAGCTTAGAGATTTCTAATTGGATCGAGGATTTTGAAGACAATGCTGAGTCGGTTGGGTGGACATAACTCCAGAAATTGGAACCAAACATCATCTTGTGAAATACATAAAATACTAGAAAACCGCGGGAAGAATACCAACGAATCCTATACCAATATACGTTAATGGGAATTGGAAAACCTATTCATTTGGATGAGGAAAGTTTGATACAGTATTTTGTCGAACAAAATTCCTGATTCTAAATTTGGCAAGAATATTCTTTATCAGGCAAAGGATGTGAACGATTTAAAGGATAGGTTAAAACGTACGAAAAGATACGGGGAAATATTCAACAGGCATCAAATTCTAAAACAATATCCGAGTCTGTGAAAGTTGAACAGTCGAAATAAGACAGCAGGGCGAAAAAGATTTGCTACAAATGTGGTGTAGAGAATCACCTCCTCAGAGACTGTAACTCTTTGGAGGTAAAATATTTTAAATATAGAAAGGTGGTTCATAAATCTTTTAATTGCAAGGAGCTGACCAATACTAATATGAATGTGAAGAACAAGGATAACAATTCCTGCATTACCAATTTCAACAAATCATTGGCATATCAAAATTTTAAAGAGATTGTTATTAATGGAGTGAATATTTCGGCAATAATTGATTCAAGAAGTGATATTTCGATAATTAGACTGGAAATTTTTAGGACATTAGGTGACGTAGGATTTGTCAGTGATCGTTAGAGTTTCATCACCGATAGAGGTTTCAGATTGGCTTCCATAGGATATTTCGAAAAGGTTATAAGTATCGATGGTAATAATTTTAATTTGAGGTTCTTTGTGGCAGAAGATTTCGTGTATCCGACCGCAATTAATGATATTTTGATGACATCGAGTGGTTCGAAAATCATGAAGAAGTCAAATCGAAAGGGAGAAAGGGAAAGTTCTATGCCGTTAGAAGTTTGTAATGAGTTTGTATATGGGTAGGGAAGATGTGGAAGGGGTTAGGAATTTGATGAATAAACTGGATAGGAAGTTAACATCATTATGTGTAATTCCATCAGGTGATGTACATATTTTGCGGGAAGCTCGCGATATATCTGAGGGTCGTAATGTCGGTAGGGAACTAGTGGAAAAAGAGAATGTGATTAACGAAATTTCAAGGGAAAATATATCTAGAGTACAGGAAGGGACTGTAAAGACCTTCAACAGGAAAATTTCAGAGGCAACAGTTTGTTGTGGAAACGATTTGGTAGCCATCAAGAGAACCAAATATAGAGCAGGCCTCACATTGAAATCGGTACGTATAGAGTGGTAAGACCCACTGAACCACGATATATAGTTCAGAAAATCGGCTGAGAAAATCGGCAAAGGTGAAAGTTCTAGAAGGACACATACAGTGGCAGAATACATGAGGAAATTGTATTCGTAATTCGGGTCGGATGACCGTGCAGGATGGATGAATGTGGTAAATAATAAAATAGAGTTTAAAAAGTAGTGTGCCCCTTCTGATAAAAAAAAGAAACTGAAAACACAATAAATATTATATTTAGGGTATTCCGGAAAATATTAAATATTTTAGTAAAAACTAATAAAAAGAAATAATTTTTTCTTTTAAATTTAAAACTTAACTATCTTTAACAAAAAGACAAAATTTCGAAAAATTAACCCATTCGTTTCCTTTTTATAATCTGAATTACATGCACTCATTTTCTTTTTTTTTACAAATATGAATATTTAGTTGCTTTGACAATAAATACATGAATTGGAAAAAAATCATGTCATTTGTTGCGGAGATTGGAAGCTCTATTTCACTTTTCTCCTATACAAACTTGAATCGTTCGAGTCTCGAACGGCATGTCGGTTAATGATGGCGTTTACGACACTAGATTATCTAACTTGACCCAAAAACCTAATATTCACAAAATTTAACCCGGTGCAAGACAAGCCTAATGTTTATTTTTTAATTGAAATCAGATGGCCGTTGTGCCCTATATTAATAAAACTATGCTAATGTTTCATGAAGTCTTTATTACGAAATGAAAATAAACGTAATAATATGAGGGAAAAGAAAAATGCTTTAAAATATGCATTACAAAATTAAAAAAATCCACTTAAGAATTAAAAATTGTTTCCAGTTACTTTTCTTGTAATATCCTGTCAACAATATAAACATTCAACATTAATATAACAGGTAATAACCATTTTGTGCAATATTTATTATAACTTTAACAATATTTGTTAAAAGATAATTTTCTTTTTATGGGTTAATTTGTTTGGTAATTGATATTTCAATTAGTTTATAGAGTTCATGATAAAATCTTGCATGAAAATGTACTATAAACAATGACTAATAAAAGTATTGAAAATTGACAATGTTTAATTGAAAAGATAAATACTAATTGTTATAACTTGCATAGCAGACAAATTTATCTATCAAATTGTGAATATAAAACAACTTGCACTAATTAGTTATTGCCAATAATCAATTTAAAATATAAACAAATATTTATGAAGTGGTTGGCATATTTCAACGCGTAATAATAAGTAATTCATTTAATTGAGTAATATTTATTGCTGACAACACATCACTTATCGATTAAAGTTTTTGTTAAATAACTAAGAAATAGTTTTCATTTTTATGAATGCAATATGAGTTCTCCATTAACATCAGCTTTATTATCTAATAAACTTATTTTGAAATTTATCGCTAACTACAAGCAATTATAAGATATCTGCTTTTGTAAAATTGTTCTAGGTTTTTTTTCCAGCATTTCAATTTAGATTTTAGTTCTAATATGAATAAACCACATAACAATATCTCTTGTGTGCTGCTGTCTAACACCAGGCATTCTTAGCAATATCATCATTGAAATTGTAAAATACAAATGAAAATGTGTTTTAATTATACCGACAATAGTACGAATACAAGTACTACAAAAATATGTTTATCTCGGTGTTTTTATGATTGTAGATGGGTTGAATATATTTTTTCCTTTACTTGAATGAAAACATGTATGTGTATACATAAAGCTTTTTGTCTATCACATACAGAGAGAAACTTTAATGGAAAAATATAGATATTGTATGCAGACATACAAACATTGAAAAAGGAATCTTCTTCAACAATGAAAATCAAATCAGCTGAAATGCACTAACATTTTGGCAATTGAATGTGGAGAAAATAATACGAACAAAGTAATATTCAAAATTTTATACTACGATTGTTTGGCATAAGGAATTTTGAGCAAACTACAATAAATTTTACTGCTTTAGAAGAAACTACGAGAAATGAGAAATATATAAAAAAAAATACCTAAATGTTTAAATACTTTTGTATTTATGTATCTCTTTTTCCAATTTCTATAGGGTGTGAAATCACTTACCTTTACTTTGTTAACGATGTTTTTGAATCTAATATCAAATCTACATACAAAATCACAGCAAGACAAATCAAGAACACTTTTTACAATGCAATTTTCACATATCCATATACACAAATACAATCTGCTATATGGTTGTAGTATATACTTGGATTGTAAAGTGCTTGAATACAAAGTCAACTCAAATATATGAATGATTTTAGTCCATGTATACACATATTTATAGAATATTTAAAAAGTATGTTTTTAAATCGATTTTACTGATAGTTAAGTTAAAGAAGACTTAGGCCGATTAAGTTTGTTAAATTTGTAATTATAAAAATAATGAACTTAATTGTTGATAATATTTAATTAAAAATTTGTTAAAATAAATGTGGTGACCTATTCTCATTTACATATTTAGGTAGACGTAACATAAAGAGCATGAGAATTTGGGAATATAAATTCCTACTGTGTTAAAAAGGAAATTGTTTAAATAACTCAGTAACTAAAGAAACGTTAGAGGTATCTCAATAAAATTTCACACGGTCAGAGCTGAGGTGTTTTCGAGTTGATTTGGAAGAGTACAGACCCCTAGCGGGTCAGGGAGGAAGTGGGTGGCCCTCCAAAGTTGCCCATTTTTAAAATTGCCAAAAATTAATTTATGATATGACAGAAAAGAAATTTTATATATAGATAGTCCTTGTAAATCTCAAAAAAACGCTTACATGTGTAGGTTATCTATTTTAGTTTAAAAGATATTAAGGTCGAAATAATTTTTTTAAATAAAATCTACATTAATTAAGCTATCATTATAAAATTTTAGCATAATAGAAAAAAATTTGTTCTTAAAAGAAAAAAATAAATAGATTCCCATTTTCTTACTCCAAAATACCCAAAATTCCAGTTCGGAAAAAGCTTCCTTCAAAAAATGACTTTTTTCATTGAAATGGTCACCCTGTCGTTATTAGAGGCCTCCGTCAGAAAATACTTTTTGGGTGTATACCTTACATATAGAGCTAAAAAATTAAAATATTTTAAGTCGATCCCAGCTTTGCGATTTGAGAACATAACAAAAAAAGAAAAAGCTAAATACCAAAATTGACTAAATTTGGATAGGGCTCGTGGGCAGACCTTTGTTCCTATCTCCTCCGGATTTACTTTACACGCACTTACGTTAAGATTTCTTTTCAAAGCATTAAAAAAATGATAAAGCTCAGAACAAAAGACTAATATTTTATTACTAAATAAATATTGTCACCTTTTTGGAAAAAAAAAAATAAAAAAAACAAAAAATGTAAAATTTTCCAAATTTAGATTAATATAACTTTTTAACGGATTAATATAATTATATGATTCTTGCAGTAATATTATTTAGAATTTTATAGGGAATCTGGCAAATATTCTAGGGGAAAAATTAAGCCCGCCAAGTTTAAAAACTGAAAAAAGGCGAGGCTAAAAATGAGGTCAAAATTTATTTCAACGCGAATATCTCTTAAAATAAAAGAGATAATCTACACATGTAAGCGTATTTTTGTAGAGATTTAAAAGGACTATCTATATATAAAATTTCTTTTCTGTCATATCATAAATGAATTTTTGGCGATTAAAAAAATGACATACCCGAGATGGACAACTTTGGAGGGCCACCCACTTCCCCCTTGACCCGCTGGGGGTCTGTACTCCTCCAGATCAACTTGAAAACACCTCAGCTGTGAATTTTATTGAGATACCTCTAACGGTTCTTTAGTTACTGAATTATTTCCAAAAAAAAGCGTTTTGGAACCACTATGCAGCATATGCATATGGCTTCCCAAATCCAGTACTTTCTTTGGAATTTTGACTACTTTGGTACACGACATTTCTCTAGCATCTGCAACATAGAATTCCTGGCTAGCAAGTTGAAAAAAGTCAGCCTGTACGAACGTTTCATCGTCTATTATGCACTAATCATAATTATAAAACAAAAATTCGTCTGTAGTACTTTCATGTTATTTTTTACCTCCAAATTCTTGATTGC
Source organism: Protophormia terraenovae (assembly GCA_951394005.1). Taxonomy (NCBI): domain Eukaryota; kingdom Metazoa; phylum Arthropoda; class Insecta; order Diptera; family Calliphoridae; genus Protophormia; species Protophormia terraenovae. The sequence goes on from OX596074.1 coordinate 121,496,272, forward strand.
GTTTCTATTAGAACTTTGAACTTTTTTCTTACTTTATACTTCTTCAGGCTAGATTTCCTTTAAAATTTTCTGATTAAGATTCAAAGCAATAAACTTTTGGTGACACTCTTCTTCCAGATATGAGGTAATTTTCTCTCAAAATCCTTTCTATTTTGTCTGAGTTCTACAGCCTGAAGATACAATTTTTCTTCCACCACCAGGTAACCATTCAGTGACCATTACTTCTTTGTATAATATTATGACCCAAGAAACTGTATTTTGCGACACAACATCCTTCCTTGCAATTATTTTATATGCCCGATGTAAGATTTCATAAAAAATTTTAATTATGCGTTTAGGTGATTTTTGTTAGATTTCCATTTTAAGAAAAAACTGTCTTGCTAACTTAGCACATGACTAGTGAACATAATGGCAAAATTAAACCAGTTAACACAAAGTTTTAATTTTCATCATATCAAAAGTTATAAGCCCTAGAGCATGCACGGATTTTTTTCGTGCGCAGTCCTTAGTAATATTTGCAACTTTTTACTTATTAACATCATTTGAAGAGTTTTTTTGTGGTAAGACATAAAAAAACACATTAGCAAATTAAATGCAGTTAAAGTTATTTCAGAAATCTATGCGTTCTCTGTTTTTTACTCGATATTCGAAAGGAAAATTTAAACAGATATATGATCGCCATCATTTTCACTAATATAAAACTTATCGAACTTTCTTTAATTTATATTTTGTATATCTTTGCGTAAGTAAAATATGTATATTTTTTTTTTTGGCATCGTACTTAAAATGTAATTTTTACAATTATTTAAATTTCTCATTTTTAACTACCAAAACATAAATGGTCATTTCTTGTCCATTAATATAAAATTAAAAAAAAATTTTGGATTGTCAAATATTAAAAATATATCAAAGAATTTTATAAAATCAAAAGATGAGAAAATCTGTGCGTACTTTGTTGATAAAATTTTTTAATGTAATGTTATATGAAATTGAAAAAAGATTCGGCTGTGCCGAATCTTTGATACCCTTCACCATATTACCATATTACCATCTTACTATCTTATCGACATCATATTACCATATTACCGACAAATAATAAAATTTTCGCCTTAACGTATGCTTTCATATTTTCATATATATAAATCTAAATTTTTTTCAAACAACGAAAATTTGAAGATATAAAAAAAACAATCATAACAGGCTTTGCTTTTAAAAAATAAACAACAACAACAATTCCATGTTTATTTTTTTTTTATGTGTGTATATACAAACTGGCTGCATATACAAAGAACAACAACAACACTGTTATTCATTATATTACTTCTGTTGCTAACTAAACTACTTGTCTTATAGGCAAAAACGTCACTAATAGTCATTACAATGCTTAATATACATGTTTATGTATGTATTTATGTAAACAACAACAATTCCATATCTATTTATTTTTGTACAGACTGCATATACAAAGAACAACAACACTGTTATTCATTATATGACTGCTGTTTCTAACTAAACTACTTGTCTATACAAAAAACAAAAAACGTCACTATTAGTCATTACAATGCTTAATATACATGTTTGTGTGTGTATTTATATTCTTAACAGATTTGTTTTTGGGCCATAACTCTGTTGATTATGAACGAATTTGGTTTATTAAAAAAAACGAAATTTTGTAAAAACATTTATGACTGATCTATATAAAAATAAAAATCTGTAGCTTGAACAAGGCCTTCAAAAATTAAAAATTCGTTTTCCCCGATATCTCAGTTATTACTGAACTAATTTATTTCATTTTTTCAGAACAAAAATTCAGAAAATAATTTCCGAGCCCGCTTTAAAGATTCGAAGTACCTGGTATATGTAGAGGCTTCAGAAACTGAAAAACCGGTTCCAAAAACCGGTTTTTAAAGCATATCTCCGCCATTTATAAACTGATCCTGCTGATTCAAAAAACCGAAATTTTATAAAAATATTTGTGACCGATCTGTATAAAAATAAAAATCTATAGCTTAAACCAGGGCTTCAAAAAATAAAAAATGCGTTTTGTCCGATATCTCAGTTATTATTGAACCGATTTATTTCATATCTCCGCCATTTATAAACTGATCCTGCTGATTCAAAAAACCGAAATTTTATAAAAATATTTGTGACCGATCTGTATAAAAATAAAAATCTATAGCTTAAACCAGGGCTTCAAAAAATAAAAAATGCGTTTTGTCCGATATCTCAGTTATTATTGAACCTATTTATTTCATTTTTTCAGAACAAAAATTCAGAAAAAAATGTTCTAGACTTATTTGTAAAAACGAAGTCTCTAGTGTATACAGAGGCTTCAGAAACTGGAAAACCGGTTCTAAAAACCGGTTTTTTAACATATCTCCGCATTGTATGAACCGATCTTGCTGAATTCCAATAGCAAAATTCTCGAAAGCATTTCCGATCGTTTGACATATATATTATATATGTCAGTTATCGGTGGGCTTCATAAACGCCATTTCAACCGACACACGGACGGACGGACGGACATGGTCCAATCGTCATCGCTTCTTACAAGGATTCCGAAAATATAAACTTTTTTGCTCTCCGACGAAAATTGTGGAAATTACAAACGGAATGACAAACTTATATATACCCTTTACACCTGTGGTGAAGGGTATAAAAATCATTAACAACATCGTATTGTTTTTAATTAGTACTTTAAATATATTGATGTGGGTTACACATGTCTGATATATTTTTAAATATTGCTGAAAATATAAATTAGGCAACTTTTTATAACTTTTTATCTTAAACCTCCATAACTCTGACGCTGTTCGCTAAAAGTCATTAACACGAACGGATTTGTGTTTCATAAAAAGTCAGATAATATTGTTACAAAATAGCGTTTCATTAAAAAGGGTTTGAATTTTTTAAACCCCAAAAGTAAACGAGTTTAATTAAAGAAATTCTCATTTACATTTTCCAATTATCAACTATTTGCCAACTGACTACATAAAATATTAATATTTCCAATTAATAACATAGTAATTTTACAAGTTCAACTATAACAATAAATAATAATAATAATTGATTTGTTGCCAATTAAACTCTATTACCCACATTAATAGAAACATATTTGTGTAATATTATAAAATATCATTTAATAGTAAAAACAACTAATTAATTATGTAATGAGTTCAGGATTTATTTTTTTAAAGTTTATGCAAAATCAAAATTATAACTTTTAATATAAAACTACTGAATTATTAAAATGCATGCAGTACAGAAGCAAATAAGAATGACACTTTTCCTTATATTAATTTATAACTGTGCGGTACTAATTATTCTCAAAGGGAATAAATATTCATAATTTTCATTTTCTTATAGTTTTTTCTTTTTTACATGTATTATGTGTTTGTGCTGATGTTTGTAACGTATTGGAAAAGTTATCCAACATCGACCTTAAAATATACCAATCGACTCAAAATCACTTTTAAAATCGATCTAACGATGTCCGTCCATCCGTCCGTTAAGTACAGATCGCAATTTTTTAGAAGGATTAGAAATCAAATATCTACAATCACTGCAATAAATATATACAATACAATAATTAACCACATTTTGAATTCGACCGTTTTATACACATGCTGCACAAACATACAAATAGAAAGGTTACAGAAATTACAAAATAAAGCTATGCGATCAATTTTAAAATGTAGTAGATATACTTCGATACAATATATGCTTGACACATTGAAATTGTTGAATATCAGACAAAGGCTCCAGTTTAACACATGTATTCTTATATTTAAAATGATAATGGGTTATGCGCCAGAATACTTGACTCAGGAACTATCATATGTGAATGAAGTCCAGCCATACAACTTAAGGAATGGTAAAGATTTCCGGATAAATAGAGTAGCAACAAATAAAATGAAGAGATGTTTGTTATATAAAGGACTACAATTATTTAACCAACTTCCAAATTATGTTAAAAATGAAACAAATATTAATGCTTTTAAGAGAAATTGTGTAATTCATTTAAAAAATGGTGTTTATCAGAGCATTTAAAAATGTAAAATTTAATGTATTATAGTCTTAAGAAAGTATTTAAAATACTACTAAATAAATAAATATACATTTGTACCAAATTTTATGAAGATCGGTCGACGATTGACCATAGCTCCCATATATGTAAATCCCTCTTTCGAAAATCAATTTAACGTACATAAATCACTTCTTAATGTTAGTATGAAGTTAATATTCGACACAAATCAGTTTTATGTATGTATATGCATTGCCAAATTTTATTAGAATCGGTTCATAATTTACCATAGCTGCAATATAAACTCACTTCTGGGAATCGCCCTATAGTGCATAAAATCATATAGATGTTATAATCAACGCATTATTCTGTATTTGTTTATTTTATTTTATTTTACATTTAATAAAAGTGTTGGTCTACAATTGGCCACAGGTCTAATATAAACCCCCTTCCCAAATTTTTTATGCTCATACACAATGGTATAGGGTATCATATAGTCGGTCTTCTTTTCTCGTTTGTAATTAGGTTTCTTTAGTCAAGTTTCACTTTCCGTGGTGAAATAAAAACTTATAGTTTCTTTTTTTTTGTTTTTAGTTACAAAGAAAAAGAGACAACCAACAACACAATGTGCATCTTTAATTGATGTTTGTTGTGGCATACCGCAGTGCAGTTGAAAAATTAACATACCACCTGTAGATTGTACTACTGTCAGTTTAAACAAATATTGCTTTTTGCAATAGTGGAAAAAGGAGGTTAAACACAATTGTCACTGGTAAACTGAACTGCAGGTGACACAATTTGTTCAAAAGTATTTTCTTCTTTTTCTTATTTGTTTTGTAAATTTTATAAGTGAGAATATTTAATGAAACCTTTAGTTTCATTTGTATGAAAATGAGATGCCATTTTCATAAATATAGAAAGGGTTTGAATTAATAAAATGGTATGTGCATCCAATATTATACTAATTATCTACATACATACATCACTCCACAAATAACTTTAAGAAAGTTAAATTTTCTTTTTGAAAAATTGTTTATATCTTTATTAGTTACAAACAATTATTTTAATTTCTCCTCACTACTATACCCAGAAAAAAAAAATTGAAGTCATTTTTGAAGTACTTTTTCATTACTTCCAAAGTATAAAATGGTGTATGTTTTCTTCATCTTAAGAACCCAGCAAAAAAAGTACTGAAGAAGTCATGATTTTAACATTGTGTTGTCATTGGAAGGAAGTACTTAGTGGTGAAAAAAGCTGCAGAAGTTCTCTTTTTAACCCATGGTTATCATTGGTAGGATGTTATTCGTTTATACTTCTTGTTCATTGCTTTAGAATCACTTCTCTTAAAACTATGTTTGTACAATTTTTAATAAAAAATCTGTTTTTTCCCTATCAAAAAATAATAAAAATGCTTTAAAATTTAAATTTTGTTAGAAGTTATTACCATTTTTTCCCGCTAAAAATCCATTTATTTTCTTTTTTTTGGAAGTAATTATTAAGAACTTCCAAAAAAGTTTAAAATATGCACTTTGTTCCACTTTCGTTTATTGTTGGGAAGTTAGTTAAAGAGCATCCGCAAATGTTATTAAAAAGCGATTCAAAAGAAGTTTACTGTTGCAGAACATTGAGAAACGGTTTTTTTTCACAATTACTTTTCTTTGTTGAAAAATAATAATAGTTGGATCCTATAAATAGGCTGATTATATCCATTTTTGGAAAAGGATCTTTCTTATATGGTAAATTTTCTGCTTATATAAAACCATATCTCTGCCGAATAATAAAATATTATTATATTTCAAGACTTTCAGACCGCTAAAGCTCTATTCGGTGCAGTTATCTTTGTGGGCTCTAGGTTACGTAATTAATTTCAATTTATTTTTATACACAAAGTATATATTTTCTGGGTCCTGGTTAGATTCTGAGTCGATCTAGCTATGTCCGTCCGTCTGTCCGTCTGTTGAAAGCAGGATATGGCTCGAACGGAAAAACGTAGGAGGACAAATGTTTGTCTTATATAAGGTTTGTTTGGGATTGAAAATGGGCAAAATCGGTTAATAAACAAAAAAGTTATGGTCTAAAAACTAGAAACACAGGGTGTCCGTTAAATACTTTTCTGCTGATATTTCTTCAACAAAAGCTTGTACGACAATGAAATTTTATACGTATAGTTCGATATAATCTCGGAAACCAAAAATGGGCGTGGTCCGCCCACTTTTGCGCCCACCTCCCATATAAGGTGAAAATCAACGAAATTGTGTTCAAATAGTTCAAGAACCAATGTAAACTCGGAAACAAAATATGAGAGTGGTCCGCCCACTTTACTGCCCACTTTCCTGGCCCCTCCCATATAATGTAAGATTTGAAAAAGTTGATGGTGGGTATGTAGATTCGGCCGGGCCGAATATAACATTCGCGCTTGTTTGTTATTAAGTTAAATCAAGATTTTAAAAAGGTAATACAATTGAAATTTTACAATTCATAAAATGGTAAACTAATAAAATTCTGTTTTCACAGCATTATATTTGTTTCTTTTTTCGAAAAATTAGTTTTTTTCTAAATTTGTAAAATAATAACTGAAATAAAAGCTTATATTAAAGCCAAAATAGCGACTAAGCAGATTCAGAAATAAAAAGTCGGCGGAGGTTCAAAGTCGGCTTGAAGCCGATCGACTTGAAACTCTGTATAAAAGTAACAAAACAAAAGATGTTAAATAAATAAGGTTTCGTTACGGATATTAACGAAACAAATGAGCAAGAATATGTAAGTATCCTTATTTCAAATTCAATATCTAATTTTTTAATATTATTTCTATTCTTATTTAGATTTCTACAATAAAAGGTATCGCTGGGACAAGGGAATAAAAAAAGGACGATCTTATAGTTCCTGAAGTTTTGGTCCAATTTAATGTAGATGGTACACATGACAAATTACGTCTTTTGAATTACCAAAAATTAATAAATGTTCTTTTTAGTAAGTTTGATTTTCCATTTATTTATATAAGTATACTTTATATTTATGTATCTCTTTTTTAAAATGTATGTATATTTCTTTTAGTGGCCACGTATGTAAAGAACGGTTCAGAAAAATCGTTTAAAGATGAATTAAAATATTCTATAAAGTTGGCGAAGAACCGTTACTTGAAAAATAAAATGAAGGAGAAAAGGTCCAATATAACTGCCGTAACAGATAATAACGAACCTCATACTTCAAGTTCAACTTAACTTTTATTATTTATCATCAAGTAATCTTGAAATTACTAATTTTTTTAAAATTTACTACTGATTTTTTAAACTTTGAAATGTGTGAAATGTTTAATTTTTTATATACTATAACCTTTAATTTTTCTGTTAGAAAATTAAATTTAATTTCAGTTATGTTATTTTTCGTTATATAAAATGAATTTAAATATATATTTTTTAAATAAAATCGACATTTGTTTCTCTTTAAAAGAAATTCTTATTAAAATTCCATAGAAGTAATTTAAATTACATTCCCTGCACTGAAAAAATAAATTTTTCATGACATCGGGAACATGACTTCCTGCACACAGAAAAAAGATTATTTGGAAAATTGTCACACATATAAATATTTGGTTAAAAATATTAAAATTTTATTACAATCATTAAATTTTTATTAGCTCCACATATTATCTATTATGGTTTCTATAAAAGCATAATTATATTAAAGACTAAGTTCTTACAACGTATGATTCGGTTATCGTAATCAATTTTAGATGCTTAAAATATATTTTAAAAATTCATTAAATGTAATCGAATCAATTTCATATGCCCAAACGAAGTATTGTCATTTGTTATTAAAACACTGTTTGTATTGTGATAATTTAAATAATAACTGTTTGTTAGTTACAATAATCAATAAAATTAGATACTACACAGAAAAAATTATTACCGTCTTTTTTACAATTAACTCAGTTGTTTAATTTTGCATCAAAGTTTAATAAATATATTCAAGAAAAAATAAAATTAAAAATAAATTTTGGTATGATTTTTTTTCCTATACACATTTTTAATTCATTCAATCATCTACTTGATTGATTTAATTAATTTATTAATTGGGAATTTTTTCTGTTTTGTATTTTTTATAGTTTTTAGTAATTGATATAATCATTTTGGTGAGAGGTGCAAATTTAAACAAGTTTATAATTGAATGAATTATTTTCATATATATCTGTTAATTGGTGACTTTTTTCTGTGTAATAATAAAAAGAAAATTAATTCATTATTTACATACGAAAAAAAAATATGTTGATCAAATAATTTCTCAACTATAAGTATTTGACATATTTTTTTGAAAAATATTAAATAAAAACATTAAAAAATTTAAAACAGAAGAACTAAAATAATTTCTCAAGGAAAAACTTTTGGTAAGAGCTTTTTATTTGAAGAAATTTAAAGTAATTTATTTATATTCTTAGATATTTTCGAACTAAACATGGCCCTGGTGGTTACTTTTAACATCAATTATTCTTTTAGGAAACATTTTTAAGAAAGAAAATGAAGAAATAGTAAGGATTGTTAATTTCAGGCGACGGAGGAGTTTAAGAAATTAAAAAAGATCTTTGAAAAGTATGCAAAAAAACTAAATTACATTTACGTAAGTATTTTTTAATATGTGATGTGCATACTAACTCTTTACAGATATTGCTGGAACAATTAAAATCAAAATCTAAGACATCAAACTCACTTCATTCACCTCAATGTCAGTAGTCTACGATCAACTTAAGATGGTATCATTAAAATTTAACATTTTCAAATATTAAAAGCAGGCAATGCGGCCATCACAACAACAGACGGCGTAAAAACCGTTTGCAAAACCCCTTACAACAATAAGTACATCATATAATATTTTAACGCACAATGGTAAGTTTCAATTTCACGTTTTGCTCTGGATAATTACACTTCATATATTTCTCTTCTCTCAGCGCAAATTCTAAACAATTTTCAAAATGATCTGTATCAAAATCTTAAACGTAACCTTCATTTACAAACGATAAACAATCCCCAAAATAAACAGAAATTGTAGATTTATAATGATTTCTACGATGTTTGTGGTTGACGAAGACATTTCTGCTTAGTCTTGTGACCCTAATGTCTTTCAAGCTTTTATGTCATTCGTTTTTTTGGTAAGAATTATGTCTCACAGTATTACAATAATATAGCTTAACATTGCTATATATTCTTTTTACGGATTTGGCTACAATTCCCCTTCAATAATATTTACACTCTAAAAGACAAAATAGCTCTTAATCAGTGTACAATTCAACAAATTAATATAATATTGCTAAAAAAATTAATCAATTAATGTTTTTTAATATTTATGAGAATTTTTATTAATATTTATGAGAATTTTTGTATAATATGAAATAAATTTTAATATCATTTTATTATTTGGATTAGCATAATGAACAAATGTATATATTGAGGTTGTGTTAACCGAATTTTTTTTTCCATGCAGTTGCCAACACCGATATGTATAGTTATTCCAATCGAATTAGAATAAAGTATATGCAACCGACCAAATTCGATTGGCAATAAATTCGGTTGCCACAACGAAACTGTTTTTTCTGTGTGCTAAGTGAATAGGCCTATGTTAAATTCATTGGAAATGATCCGAATTTGCATTACTTCTGGATCATAAGTTCAGGATCTTATTGACTTTTTTGGCTGTTCTTTTTTTGCTGGGTATGTTTTGGATCAGTATGAATATAAATTATAACAAGTAAGAAGTATATATTCGGTCAATCCCTACCCTATACATTTGGGTATGTATACCAAGATTTTTAAAGGGGTCTTATTTGGACCCGTGATCAATTGTGTACCAATTTCAATAGCTATCGTCCTTTGACCAAAAGAAACCTGTATATCAAATTTCATCAATTTATCAATTCGAAATTGCAGCGTGTAGTCAGATTACACGGTTTACATGGACGGACAGACAGATGTATATAAATTAAAATGAGTCTTAGATCAATACCTCTGGATATTATAAACATCAGTACCAACACATAAACACTCCCCAACTATGGTTTGTATAAAAATACCACTCTTCACCATTCATCTATGTTTTCTTCTAAGTTAACAATGCGCATGCAAAATGTTCTACATATTCACATATCATATCTTCCTTTAAAATAGGATTAACATTTTGAAACATTACCCACAAATAACATCACTTTTAGCTGTTGGAATTTTAAATACAAACATTATTCGCGGTGTTAGGTTTAAGTTAAATGTTACGTAGCTAAAGCTTTAAACATAAAATGGTTTTGTTTAGCTTCATATTTCCTGTTATGGAATTAACGTTAAGAATGTAAAGCTCTAACTGTTGCTTGTATGGAAAGTGATATAATCTGTGTTGAAATTCTCTTAAATAGTGCCAACTTTTTGCACTTAACAATGTTTTAGGTTTTGGTTTGAATATCATAGAAAATGTGGAAATATATTTAAGCTTCATGTACATATTTTAAAGAATTTATAAAAAAGACATGTAATTCAATCTAAATATTTATGTGTTTAATTATATAAGAAGGTAATGCCAAAAAATTTCTACCCAAAATTACAGTTTTAAAAATTTTGCATCTTCGATTTGGTGTGTACATTATACTAGTCATCATGCATTTTGTGGCGTATGATTTAGTTCCATATCGTTTACGGTTTATATCTTATGGACCTCTAAAGTTTAGTTGATTTTCTGGAATGGGGATTATATAGAAACCATATTAATAACGTGTCAACATGTGTTAAACTACTATTTCGGGGAAAAAGTTTTATGGACTATAGTTGAAATAATGGACCGATCATAATGAATTTTATTAAATATTTCCCTTATATCAATTATGATATTACTTTTTTCATTTTAGAGGTCCTAACGCCAAGAGGATGCACAGTGGGGCCAAAAGCAAAATAAATGGTAATAAGTCTGGATCTTTGAAACCACTGAACTGATTTAAATGAAACTCGGAACATCGATTAAGGAAGAGTTAGGCTTTCAGAATATTATTAGCTGGAGTGTGAAGCTGGAGCACGGACGCCGCTACAATAGGCCAAAGTGTGAAAAACATATCGCTGCTAAATTATCTCGTACGGTTTAAAAGATATTTAACTTCAAAAAATAAATTTCTTATTTTTGGCCTTGACTTTTTTGCGATTTTGCAAAAATAAAATTTCTAAAATTTTTTTAAAAACATTCTAAAATTCTCTATAATATTTTAAATTGTGCTAATAAAAAATTTTTTTAGTTATCTCAATTCGATAAATTTTGGTTGAGAAGCTGAAATTTTTGAGTCTGCAAAAAAAATTAATTGTTGATTTCGTTACTTCTGTGAATTAAACTATATAGGTCAATTAGTTCTTAAAGATTTTGTAAAAAATTATGACAGCCTACCTGTAAATTTAGTCACAAGAGGCAATTTTCCGAAAATACCCATATTTTCAATAATAAAAATTTCGACCTTTAGAAATATAGTAAGCATATAGTTAGCACAGAAAGAATGTTTTTTTCTTGTCTTGCTTAGGAGAATTCAAAAATGTAAAAATATTTAAAATCGGTTTATATTTGTAAAAGTTATAAGCCCCGATATGTTTTTTACCCTCGAAGAGGTCAACTTTGGCCCACCTTAGCGGCGTCCCAACTGCAGCTACTCACTCTAGTCAACAATATTTTGAAAGCCTAACTCTATCTATGTTCCAAGTTTCATTTAAATCGGTTCAGTGGTTTCCAATATATAGACTTATTACCATTTATTTTCTTTTGGCCCCACTGTGCGATGTTAACTTTTATGACTTTATAATAAAGGGGAATATTAGTCCTTCTGTTGACACAATTTTTTTTAAAATCGGATAATGCACTTAAAAGTTATTAAACATTGAACTTTGTAAAACATTGAAATGTAAACAATTGACAAAAGACCCAAGGTGTCCCAGTTTAGGGGTCCATAAAATATGAACCGTTAGCGATATGGCGCTGGTTTATACCATTTAAAGCGCATAGAAGAGTACATTATGTGTATTGTATTTCATCAAAATCGGAGATGGTAACTCAATATGAAATTTGTTTCTTGCAAATCAAATTCATCACTTTTGACAAAACAATTTAACCAAAATTTTAATTTTTTCTTGAAAACTAAAATATTGTTTAAAAAACTAACAATTTCTATGGAAATTCACAAACTTTTTACCCACCATTAAAATATATAGAGCCGTAAAAAACGATCTAGCAATGTCGTCCGTCTGTATGTCTATTGAAAGAAGAATAGGGCCCTGGGCGGACAAACTACGGGGACTACATATGTCACAAATAGTTATTTCACCTTTCCATGCTCGATGGAAACATTTTTTAATACTGTTTCAGAACTTAATTTTCAAACTTTAAACAAGTTTGTTAAACAAATTTCAAAAATGTTAGAAAAAAGCGTAACATATTTATAGACAACAGTATAAAATATAAAATTAAAAAAGAATTAGTTCAATATCTTGTATGACTAAGACGTACCTTCTATTTGAATTCTGCGGATTTCAGGAAAAAGGCATTTTTTGCAGTTTTTATAACCTACACTACCATAGATGGGGAGGGTATTATGCGTTTGTGTAGATGTTTGTAACATCCAAAGATATTGGCCTAAGACCTACCTTAATTTATATCAATCGGCTTAGAGTCACTTTCTTAGTCGATTTAACGATGTTCGTCCGTCTGTTCGTCCATGTAAACCTTGTAATCAAACTACAGGTCGCAATTTTGCACATAAATGAATTAAATTTGGAACACATGTTTCTTATAGTCCAAGGACAAAGTCTATTGAAATTGGTTATGATCGGTTTATTATTTCACCTAGCCCCCGTACAAATATCCTCCCGAAAAAGGGTTTTACGATAATAAATCTCTTAAATGTAGCAATTTTTTAATGAAATTTGGCACATTATCAGTTTTATATAAGTCTAATATTTCTAATATAGTCCATAATTGACCATAGCTCCTATATAAACCCCTTTTCAGAAAATCACTTTAATGGGCATAAATCCCATTGAAATGCTAATTTCAAGTTAATATTTGACACAAATAAGTTTTGTATAAATATAAATGATAGTTCCAAATTTTACAAAGATCGGTCCATAATTTACCATAGCTCCCATATAAGGCCCTCTTTCGGGAATTACACAAAAGTGAATAAATTCATATAAATGTTAACATCGAGGTAATATTCTGTATTTGTATGTTTTATTTTACACTTAATATGAGTATCGGTCCACATTGGTCAAATAAAGACCCCTCCCCGAATTATAATGTACACAATGGTGTAGCGTATTATATGGTCGGGCTTGACAGACTATATCTTTTTCTCTCGTTTACGTTTAATTTTGTTCATTTGCCATGGCGTAACTTGTTAAAATGAGGTTATTGTCATTTTATTTGTTCAGGATATAAATCAATGGAATATTCCTTGAACATACTTATGAATAAGGGCGTTTAAAAAAAGTTGACTCCAGGCTTATTTGTGTGTTAAATTTCTATTAAATTTTATCGAAATCCATGTAAAAATAATTAATAATTAAAAACAAACAAAAAATTCTATAACAATTTTAATTTTTCCTAATTTTGACCTTTTACCTCCATATTTTAAGGTTATCCTTGTCCAATTTTTTTCAAATCTTCAGAATGTATTTCCTGACATATGCTTTACCTTAGTACATAATAATTTTGTTTAGTTAGAGAATCAGCTTAAAAAAAGATGAATTTATATCTAAAAAGATATAAATTCATCTTTTTTTTCTATATAAACGCACCCTACAAACTTCAGGTCCAATGCGGCACTGGTTAAAAGAACGATACTAGGGAGATCTACGGTCAAAATTTGAAATTTGGTAAATTTTGGTGTAGTCTAATAAGCCATGTTGACAACTTTTACTTTTTTCAATAATAATCTCACTTATTTCAAAATATTTTTTTACTCAAAATAGTTATCTATCATTAATGTGCAGTTTGCAATCTCTATAGCTAGAATTCAAAATTCTGATAAAAAAGAAATATGTATAAAATAAAAGATTTAAACTACAAAAATACTTTTTGTCAAAAAATATTCTTTCTAGAGCTCCTACAGCCTTAAGCAATTTACTCATTTTATATCAACATATAAACTGTAAAAAAAAATAGGAAATACACCTTGAAAGCCAATGTAACACATTGAAATATATAAATGCATAGCATGTGCTATAAGTTCTCAACATAAAAATAAAAAATATAATTATTCTTTTAAACTTTTATTATTTCATTAGCTTTTTTTTCGAAAAAAATATTTCTGCAAAACATCAAATGAATAATGTAATCAATTTTTCAGTATTCCAAAAATCGGCTTTATTTAAATAATATATTGATTTTTGTCAATAACCTTTTATTTAACACACAAACCTTCTCATTAAGGTTGAAAAACGAAATAAAATTCAAGTGAATAAGATAAAAGTTTTTTGATGTTTCAACAATATTTGTAGCTAGTTTTAGGAATTGTTGCATGGTGTGCAATTTATTTGGCTTATATTGTGTTAAGGCCTCAAGCAGAATCATTGGATTTTTTATTCGAATCCAGAGGAAATTGAAACCGTTGCCATTTTATCTATTGAATGAATGACTCCAAATGTATTTTTCTAAACACAGTGGTTTGCATTAAATGAAATAGAGATAAAGATATATCATATAAGTAAGAATTACTTTCCAATTTCCAGAGATTTCCAGGATATTTCTGCTTACAGTAACAATTTCCTCAGCTGATTTGAAATTATTCAAAAAATAAGGTAACATTGACAGAAAAAAATTCAATGGTTTAAAATTTTCTATAAAGTAATTTCAACGAAATAAAATGTTCTCTATGAGTTTACAAACGAATGTAAATTTCTAAAGAAAATTTTTGAACGAACGAATATTCGCAAAAAATTTTCTATCTAACAAAAGATTCATACAAAAATATTCAATAAGTTTATGGCTTCTGAACAAATTTTCAATCGAATAAAATTGTACAAGAAATTTGTAGACGAATAAAAACTTCTAAGAGAAATTTGCTTATGAATTCAATTTTGAGTTTACAATCGAATGTACATTTCTAAAGAAAATTTCAATCGAATAAAATATTATAAATACTCGAAAAAAAAAGTATATATATATATATATATATATATATATATATATATATATATATATATATATATATATATATATCGAATAAAAGATTCATACAGAAATGTTCAATCATTTTATAGCTTATGAACAAATTATCTATGGATTAAAAGTTTATGAAAAATTCTTCATTTGAATAAGATTAAAATTTTCTTTATAAAATCTACTATCGAATAAAAATTGTTTAAGAAAATTTGTAATTGAATAAAAACTCTTAAGAAAATTTTGATTATAAATTAAATTTGATCAAATTTTCCAAAATTTTTTTCTAAAACAAATTTTTAATTGAATAAAATATAATTTCAATAAAAATTTTTAATTGAAGTTAAAATTTTGGAACAAATTTTGAATTGAAAAATTCTGAATCGAATTATAAATTAAAAATTAATTTCCTTATGAATATTTTCAATAGAATAAAATTTTGTAAATGAGATTTAAAGATGAAAACAACTTTTTTATAACAAAATAAACCAAATAAAATTTTCTAAATAACTTCTTCAATCGAAAAAATTTTAAATCAAATAAAAAAATTCCAACAAAAATTTTCAATTCAATAAATGTTTCTGAATAAAAATCGAATTAAATAATAAACGAATAAAATAATCTTAATAAAATTCTGAAACGAATAAAAATGTTTAATGAAAATTTTATTTGCAATTGAAAAAAATTTTAATCAAATAAAATATTCAAAAAAAATGTTCTATAAATTAAAAATGTCTGAAAAAAAATAATTTCAATCGATTCAAATTTTCAAAAAATTTAATTGTTAAAAAATATGTTGATCGATTAAAATTTTCTGAAAAAATCTTTATTCAAATAAAATTGTGTAAAACATTTCTATGAACTAAAATTTTCTCTATAAAGTCTTTCATCGAATAAAAATGAAATAAAAACCTTTATGGAAAATTTTCATAAGAATATTTTTAATCAAATAAAATTTTAAAAAAAAATTTTTAAATGAATAAGATTTTATGCAACAAATTTTTAATCGAATAAAAATTTTTAATATATTATTTTTTTAATCGAAAAAATGTTTAATCAAATAAAAAGTTCCAATGAAATTTCTATTCAATTAAGGCTTTCTTAGCAAATTATCAATAAAAAAGAAAATTGGATTAAAAATAATCGATTCAAAAATTTTGAATCGAATTAAAGAATGTAAAATTAATTTTCGTATAAATTTTTTTAATTATTAAGTATCATAAAAAAAATCAAACATAATACAATTTTCTCAAATATTACCACAAACAATTTCAATCAAACAAAATTTAATTCGTTTAAAATTTTATCTAAAAAGTGAGTAAATTATTTTAAACAAAATTCTGAATCCAATAAAAAAATTTAAGAAAATTTTGTTTTCAATTGAAAAAAAAATAACTAATGAAATACAAAATTTCAATGAAAGTGTTTTAAAAAATAAAAATTTTTGAACAAATGTTTTATGTAATAAAATTTTCAATAAAGACCACAATCGCATAAAATATTCTAAAGTTATTTTTGAAACGAATACAAATTATTAATGAAAATGTTCAATCGTTTCAAGTTTTTTTAAATAAATTTTCAATGGTATGTTTTTACTACAATGGAATTAAGGGAATTTATTAAAGCTGATTTTTTTAATAGTGAAAATCAGAGTATTTTCTATCTCTGTAAATTATATTCTTTTCTACTTTTGTCTTCGTTTATTCTTCCAAAAATTCAAAATTCAAACGTAAATATCTTTTTAACTGTAAGAGATAACTTAGAATTTTTTCTAAAGCATATTTTTTCTTAATCTAGCTTTTTTCTTGATTTTTTTAAATTTTACATACTCGAGATACATTTCAATTTGATCGAGTAGTAGCTTAGGAGATACAGATTTATTTAGAAAAAAATTGTGTTTGGCCTCACTGTGTATTGCAGCTGGTCTTCAAAGATCGGCCAATGACAGAGAGATGCTCCATAGACTCCTCTTCTTTCTCGTCCTTGAAGCCCCTAATAAGTTTTTGTAGTAGAGTCCTAGCCTTTCAGCATATATGCCAATGGGCCAGTGACCTGTAAAAACACCAAAATAAGGTTTCTTAGATGGGTCCTTGGCAGCTTTAATGACTGCATTGATCGCTGGTCCTCTATCATGGGCCAGATTTTCCTTGTCTGTACACAAGTGGCTTTCATGGTCCATCTTTCTGCAATATTTAACATTTACATCCCCTCTTATCTGTTTATAATTTAGAAAAAGACATGCAATGTTTATTCTGATTCCAGTTATTTTGGCGATAAAATTGTTAGACATTTAAAACTCAACTGTATGCTCTTTTAAATTAACATAACAAAATAATTTTCTAAATTAGTTTTTTTTTTTTTAATTAATGAAATGCAAAAACAGCTTATACCTGACCCTAGGTAAATATTATGAAATGTACATTAGAATATTATTTAATTTCACTTAAAACAAAAACCTTTGTGTGGTCTGGAGGTCAGCTGTATAATATGAATGACCCAAAATATTATACATATTTTCAAGCAAAAGTAACCACAGTTCTATTTTCTTCATACATCTGCATGCAAAATAAACATATTTTTTGTATTTTAACATTTTGCTTTCAAATAGGTTTTTACAAGGGTGTATGCGTAAGTATTAGTATAAGAATATGTATATGAAAGGTGGTAGCGAGAAAATTGCAACATCATATTGAGACAAACAAATTCCATGCAATGTTGGTTACAAACCAACACATATACATAGCTAACTAAACTCACGCATGTAGTCATATTCAGGTTAAAGAAATGTTTTAGGTTATGTGCCCTAAACGAGTTTTATATAACTATGTATACATGTTTATATCTAAAAAGAAACTAAGTAGTTGGAGGGAAATAAAAACTGGAATGTATTCAAAAAATCCTTGGGCGTTTAAACAAGATATACAATGTCTAAATATTCACGCCATAATAATGTCGGTTTGGTTTTCTCTTCTGGTACTCATATGTTTATCCTTTTTACCTTTTTACTCTTTCATAATTTAAAATGCTTTTAAATAAATATCCATTTACAGTTTAGCAAATATTAGTTTTTATAAGAGACCTTACGAATTTTATATGAAAATCCAACTAAACCAACTAAACGTATAAGTAATGTGTAATTCTTTACAATATATTATTTTTTGTTTTACCTTTTTTTAGATCTTTTGTAAACTAAGGATATGAGAAAAAAACACGTGTGGTGCCCCTTGTGTACATGAAAAAAACTCAAGATCATATTTGATATTTCATCTGAAATCAGAAAATTTTCTAGGTTTTAGTAAAATAATTAAAGCAAACCTAAAAGTGCACGATAATCATACGCCTAGTTGAATTTTAGAATTATGTTATAAAGTGTAGTATCTTTTATTTTTCTTTTTGGTTATTTAAGGTTTTAGTTTTATGTTTTGCTAAATCATTGAAAAATATATGCTACATAACAACTCGGTATAGTTGTTGATGATGTGAATTTGAGTCAATATTTCGTACTTACTTAAGTTCGTTATTAATTATTTTTTGCTATTAAACATCTTAGAACTCAAGATTTTAGAAATCAAGATAAAAAATTAACTATCTTTATTATATCAAAAACAATACGAGTTTTAATGTAACAAAAATCTTGAACCTATTCAGTTGAAATGCACTGTATAAAAAAATTATTTTTACCAAATTTCATTAAAATATTCTTATCTTTAAGGTATTTACTTTCTGTACTAAGAAAAAAATATTTCAAATTATTATAGAGTGTTAAAACTCTATTCCGGGAGGACATTTGTATGGGGGCCAGGTGAAATAATAGGCCAATTATGACCAAATTCAATAGGTTTTGTCCAAACAAAATCATATGTACAAAATTTCATTCAAAAACTCCCAATGAAATAAATCCCAACAAAAATGTGAGAGTTTCTTCATTTTCATCAAAAAAAAATATATATATATATATTAAATAAATTCCAAAAGGGATAAATGAAATAATTCCCAACAATTGGGACTTTTATCACAACAAAGAAAATAATAGCCACATTTTTTGAAATAAATCCTAATGAAGTAAGTCCCAAAATAAATGAAATAAGTCCTTATAAAATAAGGCCCAACACAAACGGAATAATTCTCAATTTAAAATTATCAAATAAAATAATTAATATGTTTTAGTTTCTGAGTTGCGTGAGCTAGAGAAAGTTCTTTCGACCGGCCGTATGTATTTCAAACACTGGCTTCACTAAGTTAAGTTTTGCTGCATTGCCAGGCTTATGTGAATAAAAAAAAAGCGACAAATAAAATTAAAAAAATTAATGAAATAATTTCCAAGAAAATTTCATAGTTATTTCAAGGTGCTCTGAGTCGAACGGTATGCCTAAGGTGGTCGGAAGATTTTTTCTATGCGTTACAATATTTGCATCCAAACATCTATTACAAGATTTTTCTTATATAGTCAGAGATGACATATTATTTACTACATTTTCTGTACTAAGAAAAAAATATTTCAAATTATTTTTTTAAAAAATTATTAACTAACTTTATATTAGAATTTAATTAAATATATTATTTATTAATGTAATTAATTTTCTAATTGGTTTATTATTACTTTTTTTTTTTAATAAATTACAGCTGTTAATATAATTTAAAAAATAAGTTATAAATTTGTCTGTAAAAATATGGAAATAAAATAAATTTATGTCAATTTCCAACAATTTTCAGTTCATTATAGTGATGTCAGATGGAGGGAATTTTCCCTTTCTGAGGGAATTTTTAAGGCAAATTTTAGTCGAAGGGAAATAGGGAGGGAATTTTAATTTTTGTCAAAATAAAGGGAATTTTAAAACGTATAAATTTAACTAAAAAAACGACAAACATTTCAAATAAAAAAGCAAAAAATGCAATATTATCATAAACAGTCATTTAAAAAAAGAAATCTTAATTTGCCGAATGGATATTTTCAGTGGTCTCGTTCTTTGTTTAAAATATTTTTGTATATTTTTTATTGAATTACAAAGAAAAACTACATTTATGTAAATTTCAATGCATTTTTTACTAAAATTTGTTTAGTTTTTATTAAAAAAATAGCGATTTTAAGGGGGAGGGAAAAATGGAGGGAAAATGTTTTCTAAAAAAAGAGACAGAGGGATTTTTCTTAAATTTTATCTAGCATCACTGGTTCATATATCTATTTAAGAAAAAGCTGTTATAATAGAATTAATTATTCTAGTTATTAATATTATTATTTTGATGATTGGAGTAAAATCAATTAAAAAGTTAATTAATATAAGCAATTTAGTAACTGAAGTCCATTTATACTTTTTTCTGTGTAGAATATATATAAAATAAACATTTTAATAAATATCTAAATATTGATATGAATTCTCTTTTGTATTTTATTTATATCAATATTATATATATTAAGAAAATTTTTAAATGATGTGCGCTTCGATCGATAGTGTTTTGATCAATATCATGAAAATCTTGCAAAAATCGAAAATTGGATTTTCATTTAGGCCTTACTATGCTACTATTTCTATTAAATATAAATCAACAGCATAAGCAGCGTGACCTATATGTCGGTGTTATAAGAATCCTAAATTTAAAGTTTTATTTATTTCTTAGCTTTTTCTAAACACTATATACCACTCATAGTATCCTATAGTAATTGAAATTTACTAAAAAAAACACCTAAACTCACACATGTATAAAAACATCCCTTTTTTACATATAACACTGGTCAACAAAAAAAATCCTCCCCCATAGACGAATAGTTGGACTTAATGTATTTTGATGTGCTAAACACGAATCTGCTTTCAGTTTTTTTCTGTCAGGTCTGGATTTTTTTTATGGACGTGTCTAATATTTCGCCCATAGTAAGGCCATTGCTCCAGTATACTTCCTTGTAACTCAAGAACGGTGTGTACGTTTGACCAAAGTGATATACCAAAACATGCGGACTAAAAATATCTTCAAATCATCCAAACTTAGTTTTTTATGTGCTCAATAGTTTCGAAGTTATTTTAAAATGAGTGTCCGAAAAAAATCTTTTTCATGCAAAATTTTAGATTTTTTTTGTTACTAAAATTTCTTTTAATAAATGAAAACATCTGCAATGTTACAGTTTATCATCTTTATCTTAAAGCTGGTAATGGAATAAAATAAGGCATGTATCTTCAAAATTGGTATTCAAATCTAAATTTTATTCACAGTTAAGGAAAAATATCCATGTTACATACAATTGAGTAGAAATACAGTGGTGGCCAAAAAAAAAAAAACAAAAAATATTTGTTAATTTTTTCTTGAAACAAAAATAGGTGGACTAGGTGGATTTTGACGAGTTAAACAAGAATCTGCATTCACTTTTTTTCTTTATGTGCATGACTAATATCATCACCTTATTCAGCGGTCACACTATAAAATTCGAGAATGGTTTGTCAAACATAGGCTATAACTCAAGAACCCTTCACAAGACTTTGATAAGTAATACATTGGTATGTATTGTCTTCAAGGTATGTTAACAATATTTTTCATTCGCTCAATAATTTCAGAGTTATGGATCAAAATATTCACAACTTTTCAAAAAAATAAATTTTAAAATTTTCGGTACTAATTACCGAATAACTACGGAAATATTAACTGGAAAAAAAATTATATAAATACAGCTCAAAGACAATTTAGATCGTTATATATTAAAGTTCAATTTATATTAATTGGACAAACTGTTCTCGAGTTATACAAGTGTGACTGCCTAAAGGCGGGGTCATAGTAGTCATGCCCATAAAAAAATCAATGCATAATAGAAGAAAAGTAAAAGCTGACTCTTATCAAGCACATTAAATTCCACCTAATCCACCTATTATTATTATTATTATTTTTTTTTTTTTAAGACGAAAAAAATATTTTTTTTTTTTTTGCCCACTAGTGCATTTCCACTTAGCTATAGTTATGCACGGGTATCGTAGCTTAACTGTGAATCCAATCAAGATTTGTGCATCAATTTTTATGATACGTGGCTTTATTTACTCGTTGTTTTGCCAGCTTTGAAATAAAGGTGATAAACTTAAATATTTTTGATGTTTTCAGTTAAAAAAAAAAAAAGAAAAAAAAGTTTTAGTAAAAAAAAGAAATCTTGAATTTTGCATAAAAAAAAATGTTTTCCGACACTTTGATAGTAGAGCGATTTCAAGCTAATTTTATTCCGTATATCGTGGTATATCATTTATATAAATCGCGCATACTGTTCTCAACAATATTAGCACAATATTAGACACGCCCATAAAAAAAATCCCGACCTGATGAAAAAAAACTGAAAGCAGATTCGAGTTTAGCATGCGGAATTCCATCTAGTCTACATATCTCTTTTGAAGGATCTAAAAAAAATTTTTTGTCGGCCAGTGTAATTTTACATTATGTTCATACTTTTTTCTTGTGTATATATGTATATATATAAATATATACATATAATTCATCTTTGTGTTATAATTGTAAAGAAGTATGTAAATTTTTTAAATGATGTCATGTTGATTTAACATGAATTGCATTTTTTATTCGTTTTTTTTTTTATTATTTATTTCTTATTTTGAGCTGTTGTTTATTTTTTATTACTATTCATATACATCAAACATGTTGTATAGATTTTTTTTTATTCATCATAGATCTTAGTAGTTGTTTTTAATAACTTTTTTTCACTTACTATGTTTGGATTAGTTTTCTTTTTTAAATTCTTGTAAACTTCTATATGTTTAGTTTTTCATATTTTCTGAATGGTACGTTTTTTATTACTTCTTTGTTTCTTTTTTTTTTTTTTTTCAAATGTAGTTGTTAATGTTTTCTATATATCAAAAGAAAAGCAATCAAGCTGAATAATCACTGTACATGTAGACTATACACTTACTTACACATACAGATGTTTACACATTATTGTATAAAAAAAAAAAAAATTACATGTTTTGTCTTAAAGGAGTTATTTGCAATAGTAGTAGAAGTAGTTGTAGTGTTAAAAGGAATATTACATGAAAACTTGTTTATTCAAAATGCATAAAATCACTTTAGAAATCACAAAATTGCTTCGAGTGAAAATAAATGAAAAAAAGTGTGAAATCTTGTAGTCAATAATTAAAGTATTTTTTGTTTGCAACAATATTTTAGAGAAATACCCTTAAAACTGGAATTGATATAACTTAAAAGAGTTATAACTAGAATTTGTATAATAATATCATTATTTAAAAAAATGTTTTATACAATTTAACTTGAAAATTAAATATGGCTTTATATTGTCCTAAAGAAATGGTAAAATACTTATTCTAAAATTAATAAAAAAAAACTTATAATAGTGCCAATGAAAAAAATGTCTTCAATAATTTCAATGCTAAATTAATGCGTACCAGCAACCTATCAAAACCTCAAAAGGGCTGTTCAAAGTTTATTTGAATTTATATTTTATGGCATCTTGAAGTATATTATCAAATATTATAGATTTTTACCTCTAGAATATACCAATAGCATAAAAACACTTTTCTGGAGAGAAGATTCAAAAAATATTGCCGAAATTACCATGAATACATTTTCGCAACACCCAATTTTTGATGCACTATTTATAAAAAGCTTGTTTTTTTCTCTTATCTTTAAGACGATATACATATTAATCTAATAATATTTATAAAAAAGGTCACCATTAACTGCATAACTATTTAATAAGGCAATGTAAAAGTTACTGATGCGAAAACGCAACAGCGGTCTAAAATGGATTAAATTGATGATATACTTTCATTTCACGTTAGAATGGTTGAGGTAATATTTAATGACCCAAAATTTGTCGAACAGTGTTATACTTGTTTTTTTTTTTTTTTTTTTTTTTTTTTTGAATTAAACACTTAAAATATTATTGAAAGAACATCTTTAGCATTTACTTTTAAGGATAATTTCATTCATATGTTGTTCGTGGCTACGCTGTAGTTTGTTCATTAGAAAAGTTCCAATTTTCGATCATTGCTACCGATTCCATAACTTAAATCTTAGCTGGATTACCAACAGGTATAATACATATACATATTAACTGCACACCAATATGATTTCTCAGTAAAGCCATTGTTTCTAGTGCTGTGTGTGCCGTAGCTACTAGCTACACCTGGCTAAAACCAAATGTCGCCAGCAACCCGAGTTTCTATTTTTCGCAAAAAAGGTTCGTTATCAAGGCCAAAATGCTGCGCAAAGTGTTGAATCGATTGATCAGGCTTTAGCAATGGTTTGCTCAGAAGGTCAATAATGCACACCACACGTTGCTCGAAATGTATGAAAATTAGATCCACTACGGTAACAAAAAAAAATAGATAAGTATGTCTTATATGTGTAAAATTTTGTTAAAATTTTGCTATATGTATAAAATCATTTATGATCGCTAAACCCGGGAAGACATTTTATTCCATAAAGATAATATCTAAAGAAACGGTTCTCAAATGGGGGCCGCGACATTCGTGGGTGGTCGCGATAAGATCTTTAAAAATATTCCTGAACAAACAATTTTTCACATGTAAATAAATAAAATTAGTTAGACGTTAATAATAAAAATTCCTATGAAAGGATGAAGCTATTTAAAAATGTAAATATATCTTTATACAAAACATCCCCAAATGAAAGACAAAAGTTAACACATATTTTTAAATGAGTTCTTTTAAGAATCAACTAGCATCAGGTACATGAAAAACTAATGAAGGGAACCCCAGCCTCGGATCAAATAAATAAAGTGATGTTGAACCATAATACAACATAAAGGAAACTTTACTTAATTATTTCATTTTAATTTTACGAAACTATCGATTTTTCACATGAAACCTTACTTTTATTTTTTTTAAGTCGGTTTGATATTCTTTCCAAATTTTAATCATAGAATAACATCCTGTGGAATAGGATTTTAAAAATTTGCTCAAATGGTGTGACTTCTGAATACTGTATACATAAAAGTTTTGTTTTGCAAAAAAATAAAAGGAAAATTAATTAAACGACTTTATATTTAAAAGTGGATTTGTCTTATGATATACAAAATTTATTTCAAAGGATTTAAAATGCAACTCATGTCTAAAATTTAATTCTGAATCAATAGATTTTAAGTATTTTAGTTGAAATATAGCAAAGTTGGCACAGAAGGCCAAAAACTATTACAACAGTTTTTTAACAATATACATTCTTATGTGAAACTATCTTTTTTGCTCTTTTCTCGATCAAAATAACGTATCTATATTTTGTGGACACAGATACGTATTTCGTCCCTGCGCTGACTAAATTACCTATGTAATTTTTAATAACTTTTCAGAAAAGCTGAAAAACTGTTTAGTTTTGCAGTTTCTTCGTTACTTCACTAAATTTTTACAAATTTTCTTCGTTTATGAATAGGCTTAGTAACACAAATTATATGTTTTATGAAAAAGAATGAAATTTTTGGTGCGTTTTGGGAAAAATCAACGAAAACTTTACATAAGTAATTTTTTGGAGCAATTTTTTGTTAAGATATGATTGTGCTTTTCTTTTTGCAGGTTCTTAAGTTCATTTAAATATAAGTTTGAACTATGGAAGGCGGTATTATTAGTAATATCTTGGTCAAATTTCAACTTCCTAAGATAATTGGAACATGCTATTAAACGGTAATTTGTTGATGATCCCAGAAAAATCTTCAAAAAAATTAAAAAAGAAAATTCACCAATATTAATATTATATGTATCAAACGATAGCTAAAGAAAAATTAATGAACCCTTATTTTATGATTTTCAGAAAAAAGATTTTAAATAAGATAAAATTAACGATTTACTAAAAATTCCTGAACTCAATAAAGTGCCTCGATTTGTGCGAAGACAAAAAATGTTGCAAGTGTACCCTCCTAAAATTAAAGATTTATGTGTCTTAAACTAATTCCCAAAATATTAGGAATCAATTATTTCACTTTCGTGAGCTGGACCAATTTTAAAGTACCTCCAAAAATATTATTTTCGATCAACACTATACACAACTTTTAATTTTTGATTAAAAGAAATCTGACATATAATAGGTATCGCTCAGATGACATTGACAGTACGGTCTCCCGAGCTTTTTCCTATTCTGATTATTAAAAAAAAATAATAAACTTTATAGTAATCTGAAACTGAAAGACAGACAGACGGACAGACATCATCAAAGCTTAAGTTGACGTAAGTCTGTGTCAGTTAATTTTGGTGTAACTAGTCTTAGGATGTACACAGTATACAATATTAAACATTTTATGTTTAAATATTAATATTACCATTTTCTCTAAGAATATTAATAATATTAACTTGTTTGAAAAATTATGTACATAGGTAATTTAGTTGGAGCATTTTATATATGATTTTACATAGGTAATTTGGAAATCCTAAACTAGTAGAGATATCGACAAATGCTTTGGTGGTCATATGTATAATTAGTAGGGGATCTAAATGCAGCAATAAAAAAAATTTCCAAAATTTTTACATAGGTAATTCAGTCAGCGCAGGGACGATTTTTTATATTAAAGATCTTATGGAATAAATACAATGTCGCAATTAATAATATAATTTTTAAATTATTTTATCTTTACGTAACATCTTATCTGATTTTTAAACTGGTTAAGGTTGTAGCGGCTCACGCTTCAACAGCAAAGTCAAAAGTGGGTCGCGAAGGAAGATCTTGTAAGAACCAATGATCTATAGGGATTATGTAATGTTCAGTAGGCTTCTTCCTTGTACCATAATAATTACTGGTGCCAAATTTCATCAATATATGTTTAATATTGCTACATGGTGTAGTCTGTTCACATGAACAGTAAGCCAGACGGACTTACGGTTCATGAGTCGAAGAATGGATTAAACAAGTCCGAATTGTTTTTAAAATTTTACCTTCTTAAAGATTAAAAAAAAAAATAAATATTGTGAATACACAAAGTTTTACTCAAAATTAAAAAAAAAAACAGTTATTTTATCTTTAATATAGAATTTTTCTATTTCCTTAACGTTCTCTGACCTTGTATGCAATCCCTTTCAGTCTATAAAAAAAGAGAAAAATACTTTTATCTAATATTTTCTGAATTTATTATTTAACATTTGAAATATATTTTTGTCAAGATAAAGCCCATTTGACGGATTTTAATATTTATCTAGGACCCATACATTCTGGATACTTATTGATAGGTAAGTCGATATGCTAATGTCTGTCTGTTGAAATAAGTTTCTAGAAAGCCCTAGTATAAGCAAAAAACTTCGTTCTATCACAATTAATTTGGAATTTTTGTACTAAAGAAATTAATTCCTTCGGTCCATTAGTATCCGAGATATTGGTCAAGAAGACATTTTTGGATTATTTAACCCATTTTGTACCACTACCCGATCCCGTTAAGATAAATTAATAAAATTTGGTATGGGGTATATTTTAGCAATTATGATCATAAAATCGAAAGATTTGTGTTCCTAGCTATTTTAGTTTCCGAGATATCGGGTGTTGTGAAAACGCATCAATGATCAATTAGGAGTATGTCGTTTCGATCATATAAGAAACAGACGTTTAAACAAATTTTATGGAAAAATGAGTTTTATTTGTCATTTAAATTTATTCCATGATATCTTTTCCGTGGAATTAAATTGTATGTAGTGTAGCGGGCATATAATGACGAAAATCTAAAACTCAAATTGGTCAATATTTAATCAATATATTTAGATTTACAGCTTAAGCAAGTTTATAGTAACTAATATTCCTCTCGCTAACATCCATCTTAAATTTTATTGACTATTTTGCTTAAAATTGATTTTATTGAATTAATATGAACATTTTTAATTAAAAATGTATTAATATTTCTAGAAATAAACTAAAAAATACGCAAACTTTTCATGTTCTTTGTTGCAAGCAACCAAACACAAAATTTGTTGGAGAGAAATATGTTAACATATGATTAGTAATTGCTTTGCGAATTGAAAAAGAGCAAATTGGAACAAAATTTTATTACTGATTTTAGAAGACCACCTATCAGTAATTACAAAAGTGCCATTTAGATAACGAGACTTTGTGGGACCTTTTAGTTTTTATCCAATAAATATTGGATAGAATTCAACATTGACATGAAAATAAAAATTGCAAAATAGTTGAAGACGGAAAAATCCTTTTTTTTTTTTTTTTTTTTTTTTTTTTGTTTTCTTTGTTGATAACCTTATTCAAATTATTATTATTTTCTACAATGGAAAACACATATACCTCTGTCAAATAATTATATCTGCAATATTTGTTTTCTGGTTTTTATATATTCCAAGAGTGATATACATTTCTTTGGTTTACAATTTTTTTCATTCTTACCTAATGTCCCTATTTGCAAAATTTTAGGTTCCTCTTGGCATTGTATTTAAGGTACCGTTAAAATAAACATATCTGTCTCTAAATTTGTCTCTAAGTTTGAACCGTTTAACCAATTAAAGTTAAAATTAAAGTTATTTGGGAATATTTAAAATGATTAGACCTAAAATATCAAAATTTTTTTATCTTTTTTTTTTTTTTTTAATTTATAGCAAAAATATGTCACCAGGTCATGAACTGTCAGTTGAAGTGCTGAAATCATTGAAGTAAGACGACAATTTATGTAAAATTCCAAAAAATGGTGTATACAGAAATTATACTGTTGAAAATTTTAAAAAAATCTGGGAAATTGCTATCATTCTAGGAGCGGTAACCCATAAACAATTGCTGATAAGCGGGACTTAAGGATATTTTTCGAAGAAAAACAACATGTGTTACAGAAAAATAACGGCCAAATGAACGGGTTTTAATAATTGGACGTGAGCATTAAATAATAAAAGAGGTTTTAGATTAAAATTATGACCTTTGGGTGGCAAAAACATAACTAATAGAGCGGTACAAAAATCTACACGCAGGATTTTATGATAAATATAATTTTTTGGTTAAAAACTTTAATTACACCATGAGTTCATGTGCATAAGGGATGAAAAATATTATATTTAAATTATCCAAGTGTTTATCAAAAATATTAATTACATGGGTATTCGATGTCTACAAAAGACATGCTTGAAGCGTAATCATAGTGTCGAATCGCACATAATATAAGTCAATTTTAGTTCTAGATAGAAGTTGAAAATATTTATTGGACGTAGCTAAATTAATTCACAGCACAACATAAATTTACTGGACAAAAAATCCAATAGCTTCGTTGATGAATTTCCTAGAAAAATTAGATTTTTGAGTAAATTTATTTATTTATTTATTTAGTCTTTAGATACAAATCGGTTTTTAAGTCACAAAATATTATATTTCTGCAGCGACCAGTAATGATCCTCAGACCTTCACGATATAAGGATTACCAAAGAATACTTTCTGCTGAGATATATTTAGATTCAGAGCTATATGACAATATCAAATGTTTCAAATTGATTTTGTACAAGTATACTACAGTTTTGACCTATATATGTAAAGGAAAAAGGACGAATCGGTATAACGAAGGATGCATCTGGTAACGTTATATTAGGATAACACAATTCCTTAACAACTTTCATGAATATTGAAAATTAACTTTATTTAAATAAAGGATTTTTATAAAATTCTTGTCGTGCACATATAATTTTTTTCTATGAACAATTTAAAATCAATTAAATTTTGCCATAAAATACACATAAGAAATAAATTTTTCATTTGACTTATAAAGCTCTAAAAAACATTAAAAATATAAAAAAGATTTGAATTTGAAAATCCTATTTTTGAAGAAAATACTTTACTTTATAGGTATGCACATATAATTATTTGACCGGGGTATTTTTGAAATAAAAAAAAAATAATATAAAATAGTTACAACCAAAATATACAAAGTAGTCCGACTCTCTTTTAGTTAAATTTCTCTCTCACATATACGGGTGCCGTGAGAATTGTGAGAGAACTAATACAAAGAAAAAACAAGCAAAATTTTAACTTCAAATCTTTGAATTATTAAATATTTTAAAAATTTTTTACACAACCGCACACACTTTTATAATTTTTTGTAACACTATTAGCGCAATTTTATTTTAAAAATGGGTCCAATTTGCACTAAACACAAACATTTTTTTTATTAATTTTTGACAATTTGTTTTACAAATTAAATTGTACAACAGAGTTTAAATTTTTGGTATTGAAAATTCAAATAAATAAAATTTTAAAACATTTTTATTGAACTCTGTGTGTATGGAGAAAATAAAAAAGCATTAAACACATTTAAATTTTTATTACTAACACATACTTAGAGTTAGGTGCTTTTTCACTAGGTACTGCTGCCAAACCCAGCAGGCCACATGTCCATTAACGACACTTTCATCGATGATGTCGCCTAAATTTGTCGTCAAGAAAATGCATGTAGTAGACAAGTTTGACTAAAAGTCACCTATATTGTCATCATACCCCATTTTCGGCGACTTCAATAACAAAATATAAAAAAATTGTCGTAAATATTTAGTTCGGTGACAACATGAGTAAAATGTACAGCGAGAATGTCCGACATGCTGCATGACATTGTCATGTAGCATGTCGTGTATACCTATAAGATAAATAAAAGCATTAATAAAACCATTAAAAAGTAGAGAATGTTGTAGCTGAAGTGGTAAGTGCGCTTGACTATTCGATAAGAAAGAGAGAAATTGGTAGCCTGGGTTCAAATCTCGGCGGAACCCTACTTTTTTTTCATTTATTATTTTTAAAATGGTTGACGAAAATATACATGACACTGTCGCTCAGGTTATCGTTGATGACTTAAGTGCCCTTTGTTCGAAAATGTCACTAATGTTTGTTCGGAGCTGTCGTACATGTGTCATCGATGACTGTGACAAATCATCAAGACATCGTCGATATTTTCTACAAGACATGGCCTGCTGGGAAGAGTCGGACTACTTGTATATACTTTAGTTACAATTATTCAAAATTAAACTTCACAACAACAAAATAAATACTTTGTATTATATTTGTCTTCAACAATAGTCCTGTTTAAGGTTCCGTTACTTAACAGCGGTTAATATTTTCTTAATTTTTAATATTAATTTTTTTAAATTCTGACTTTTTTAAACAACTTTTGATGCAGTTTTTTAACAACACTTGGTTCTGTAACAAAAAAAAATTCAAGACCTGAAACGGTTCCATGTGGTGCCGGCAAGCACCCAAAGTCAAAAATTCCAAAAAAGTGTTTGAAACTAACAAGTTTTTTTTTATTGCTGTAGTCGCGGATTTTAGCATAAATGTTCAATTCTTCTAATGTAGACTATAAGCACTTGTAGAAAAAGACCAGCATGGATTTAATTAGCATGCCATTAACCAGTGTCAAATTATGTTGTGCAAAAGTCGTGAAACCAAATTTTAAAATTTTTGCAGTTTTTTCACTGGGGATTTTACGCCGTTTCGGATATTTCGAAATTCAAAACAGAGCCTGAAAGCTGTTGAAATTATGCATCATTTGACATACACTGTCGGACAAAATAAAGTGCGTTTTTTTACTCATGCTATTTAGTTCAAAATTATTGTCTTCTAGGTGCATTATGGGCTACTTTTTTGATGTCCAGGTATTTGTCGTATTATATTCTTTGAATTAATATACAAAAGAAGTTTTTGAAATATTTTTATTTCGATTTTGGGGCAAAAGTCCAGAAAGATTTCTTGACTCCAGATAAGGTCAAATTAGTGTCCACTAGAGGCAAGGAATATTGGTATTAAATATCGTTGATGTGCCATTTAAAAATTTTCGAAATTTGTTTGAACATCGAGTTTGAAGAATTTCCCATATATTTTTTTTTTTTTTTTTTTTAATAAAAAAACCTATAAAACTTATCCTGCAAAACCAAAACAATATTGCACTTATCTAAACAATTAATATTATCTATTGTATAGGTTTATGTCAAGAAACTAACTATTAAAATAACGTAACAAAAGGATCTATTGCTATTCTAAAACAATATATATTGTTTAGTTTACTTGTGCAATACAAAAACTCTTTTGTTCATTTTATTTGTTTACCCACTGCAACAAAGTAATTAACGTAGAAATAACAAAGATGTTGTAAATAAAGCTTAAATAAGTAAATTAATAGAATCATGTTACCACCACAACAAATGAACGGATATTAAATAGTAAAATCCACAAAACAGCGAATGTATAAATTAGATATTTTCTATTATATTCAGATGCTGTTGCTTTTTTGTTTTCGCTAACTGCTGCTGATGATGGTATAGGAATTTTAATATTTCTACTGTAGCTGCTGTAATAAAAAGTCAAATAAATTAAAAATGATTCCAAAACAACAGGCCGTTAAAAGAATAATTCTTAAACCTTAACACAACAAAATTACAGGAAAGATGCAACAGAACAGAAATCCTTAAGGCAAAATGAAAACTAAGATCATGTTAAATTATACAACAGCATTCATTTTTGTTTTTATTCATTTTTGCTTTATTTGCTACTTTTTTTAAATGAAAGTTGAATATTTTAGGAAGTAAAATATATATAAAACAAATGAAAATCTTAAGAAAAGAACATGCTAAAGAGAAAAAAAATAAATAAAATAAAAGAACATCCGTCCATTTTTGAGATTATTTATAAGCAAATATTCGCATAATAAAGATGTTTCTTTTTTTAAATACTGTGTGTGCTATTTTGGCTGTTTACTTTAGTTCAAAATTAAATTTCCAACATATTTGCCATTGATTCCCATGGGAGTAACCGAAAACAAGTTGTACTTTTATGTATTACGTTTTTTTGCTGTTTTTGATGCTTCTGCTATATCACAAGATAAATAAATGAAAGACCAAGCGCTCTTGTCCAATTGTATACACACATATACTTCAATTTGTGTACGGGGTTGGGTTAGGCTGAAATTAAGAAATAAGGTCTTTGTGTCAACACTACTAAAAATTGGTTTGTAATTCTGACAACTGATGGAGAAATATATTAATCAGTTTATTTTAACGGAATTCTAAAATAAATAAGATATATAGGATATACACGCTATATTTAAATAGCAACCTTGAATCAAAGCGTGTCACAGTAGGGCAGAACGCAAATTTTTTGGTAATAAATCTGTATCTCGCAAACTACTGCTCGGATTGACTTCAAACGTAAAGAAAAGTTATGGAGGAGTGCCTAAGCTTTAAGAAAAATCATACCGTAGTCACCCTGTGATAACACGAGAGGGTGTCAAATTTGAGTATGTAAAATTTTCAAAAAATCTTAACTTCTACAAAATAAGTCCGATTTGAAAGATTTTGAAGAAATTCCAAAAATTGATTTGTAATGATTATCAAATGATTTTTATAGGAATGAAAGATCGATATTCATTTTATACATTGCATAAGAAATAATATTAAAAATATTATCTTAATATGTCTTTTTGTGCAATTAAAAAAAGTCGTTTAAAAAATTTACTTTTTTCATAAAATCTACCCGGCTGCAATCGTCTTTAGGCGGACGAAAGCAACTTAGTGTCAAATTCATCTGAATATATTTTTTGACTAAATATTGTTAATAAATTTAAAAAGACTCGCGTGACATTTTTTTTTTTTTTTTTTTATTAATCGATAAAAATAATTTTTTTTTAACATTCACAACTTTCGTTCAATGATGGATATAGGACGCAGACCTAAATTAATTCAAGATTTCTTTATTAATCATATATAAAGCCTTGTCTTTTGAAATATGTAAAGGAAATATTTTTTATTAAAACAACTTTGTGAAAAATTTAAAAAAAAAAATATTTATTTTTTTTTTTTTATATTAATTTCAAAGTGTCTTTGAACATTTTTCTCGTCTAAGGAGTGAGATCGAAAAATTATTAACATATATAATATTCAATAACTTGGAAACGGATGATCTTAGAGTTTTCATTATTTTTTTAATCATTAGATAATTTAGCACAGATCACAGAAATATATAATTTTTATGGTTCTAACCACTAATTAAAAATTGTGGACCATTTTTGAAAACCTTTTCTTTGGAGATTTGATAGTTGCTTCAGTCACTTTTTTGGAACAGTGTGCACATCTTCTGTTAAAATCTTCAGTATATTGGGACATCTTTTCTGTGCTCTTGAATTAACTTTTCACAAGAGCTCAATATCTCTCCACTAGTCCAAGCTATGGACAATTTTGAAAATTGACCTCTCTTGGTACTAAAACTATGTTATTGATTTGGTACCACTCCAGAGCTTTCTTACCGTAGTGACATGATGCCAAATGGGTCCAAAAATATGTGGACACGTTGTGCTTTCTTAAGAAAAGAAGAAGTCTTTTTGAAAATATTCCTTTATGCATAATTTGGTATTTATAGATTCGAATGTATCAAATGACTTGTTTTTCCGCAACTGCAAAAAGCTTGTCATACCATGAATTTTGTAAGAAATTTTTGCTGCTTTTAGGTCTTAAACTTATCTCCAACATTGTTTCGAGCATTATCAATAAACATTTTTGAGACACAAGCTGCGAAGATTCTGCCAGCACCTACGTTTCTTCGTCAATTATACAGTTTGAGTATTTTTGTATGAAATTTGGTTTTAAGTTCCGAGTCCTATTTTTGGCTTGTAATTTTTTTCTGCAGAATTCCAGTTTGGAATTTTTTAAACTTCATGTTATCAACTTATCCATTAGCTTTAAATTTTCGCACCAAATAGTCGAAGCACTGAGAAAACTGAGCTGATTTTCTACCAGATGTGTTTGGAGTTCCTTTCAATATGCCTTCAATTTTCTGGCCTTCCCAATATCATGTGGTCCTTTTTTCTTACCGAACTAGGTTTCACATCAATAGTCAAATTCTCCTGATACTGTTTAATAACATTAGAAACGGTTTTACGGACGACATTTAATTCTGTGGCCAATTATTTGAAAGACCTATTTGGATTTTTTGAAATATTGTAATAACTTGTAGGACGTAAATCTTTTTCGTCACTTATTTTGATGAAAATAAGGACAAATTAACATGGTTGTTATTAAAAATAATAACTGAAGTATTTTTCCATGAAAACTAGATCAAAAAAAATTTTTGAATATTGATTCCGAAAAAAGTTATGAAGTAAAATGTGTGTTAAGATTTTTTCGATCGCACTACTTAGGCGAAATGAGGTAATTGAAATTTTTTCAACATATTATTTTGGAATATATTCTAAATTAAAAAACATATATTTTTTCATCATATGCCTCCTAACTTATTCCTGAAAAACAAAATACAGTCGAGACAAAAAATAAAAAATTCAAAATTCAAGCGCAAATATATTTTTAACTTTATGAGATAACTTAAAAATCTTTGGAATCCGATTTAATTTGTAAAAATTACGTTTTTTTATCCTTTTACATACTCGATAGTCAATTTTATCACAGCACAGAAAAAAACATGAAACATGAATCTTATTAATTAAACAACTTTAAAAAAATAGGCCAAAATTTTGAGGGTAAAATTTGCTTCAACCTAAATATTTATTATAACGCGATTTGTAAGCGAAATCACTATGAAAAATAGCTTCCACTTTTAGTGCTATAACTGATGAATTTTGTTCGCGATGTCCAAAATTTCATAAGTTTTTATTTGGGTTCCAAAAGAGTTGTTTTGGATGCTGATTTTTTTTTACGCACAAGAAAAAACATTTAGCTCGGTTGAGATTTGAACCCAGTCATCAACATACTGGTTGTGTTTGTTAGTCTGTAGTGTTTATAAAAAACCGACTTTTCAAAAAACCGGTTTGACGGTTAACCGAAAATTGAGTAAAATTAAAAAACCGGTTTTTCGGTTAACCGTCTACTAAAAAACCGGTTAAACTGGTTAACCGACATTTTAATAATTGGTCTAATTTGAAGCTTAATAAAAATATTTTTGGTTAAAAAAGTGTTTCAACTTATTGGTTTAACCATGCACCAAATAATAAACAGTGCACTGCACTGTTCTTTATATATTGCGATTGATTTACATCGAAAATTTATAATACTTTTTTTCAGCCTTTAGACTAGTTTTAATATAATTTATAAAAACAACTTTTATGGCATATTTTAGCACAGCTTTTGAAGCTTAATAATGATCTAAAATTATTCTATAAAGTATTTTTCAGATTTTTTTTTTTTTTTTAATTTTTCTAGGTTAAAAATAAAATTAAATTATCGAAATTTTACAAAAAGGAAGCTTTAGACCTAGGATAATGTACTTTATATTATGATTTATATTCACCGCATTAAAGTTTTTCTCTCAAGGAAAAGTTTATATAATTTTTATAAAAAAATTTAATAAAAATATCTGCATAAAATAGCAAAAAAAAATAATTAACATTATTTCTGCTAAAAAGAAATTTGATTTTAATTTTTAGAAGATTATTAATCACTTAAAAGTACATTTTCTGCACTTATTTAGTTCTACTTTTGAAGTCTTTATTCCTATTATCCTATATAAAATCTTCTTTTTATCTTAAGCTATACATTAGTAGGTGTAATGTTACATAAGTATTTTCTTCTTTTGGAAAATTTCATTCGCATGAAATTAAAGTTTTTGTAAATGGAATGCTTAATTATCTATCTGATTTATTATACATACAGTTTTAAAAGAGTTAACTTCCAACAAATAAATATATATCACCTGGCTACTTGTTAACTCAAACAGCAAGCATTTTTAGTAGTTTAAAAATATTTTCTTATATTTTAAATTCAGAAAAAAGCAACTAAAGGACTAAATTTTGTGAAATTTTTAGCAAATTTTTGAAACCGGTTAACCGACACAGAAAAACCGGGTAAACCGGTTAACCGAATTTGAATATTTCAAATTAACCGGTTCGCAAATAACCGAAATTTGAAGAAAAAACCGGTTTTTCGGTTAACCGGTTAACCGGTTTATAAACACTATTAGTCTGCCGTCTTACTCGCTACACCACAATCGACTTATATTTTTATGTGCAAGAAAGTGATTTTCATGGAAATAAATAAACACAATTTATAAAAAAAACATTTGTCTTAAGTGGGAGTTGAACTCTCTTTGAATTTAAATACACGTTTTTTTAGTTGGGTGCTCTAGACAACTGAGCCACGTAAAAATCAAATTACTTTCATATTTACTAAATACTAGTTATTGAAGTACCATTTGGTAATGCTGCGAGTGGTGTATAAGGTTACATTGTAATGCATACAGGAAGCTGTTGCTTTTAAAAATAGAAGCTAAGCTTTTGCTGGGATTAAAAGAGAT
The DNA here is from genome assembly GCA_951394005.1 of Protophormia terraenovae. Lineage (NCBI taxonomy): Eukaryota > Metazoa > Arthropoda > Insecta > Diptera > Calliphoridae > Protophormia > Protophormia terraenovae. The sequence goes on from OX596074.1 coordinate 121,533,644, forward strand.
AATACATATAAGTTAAGGCGACCACTCCCTGTCAAAATCACACACTGTGCATAGTTTAAAAAAAAAAAAAAATTTAGTTATTCTAGTTAAAAACCTTCCAACTAACTGAAAAATTAAGTAAATATTAAAAAAAATGTTAACCGTTATTAAGCAACGGAACCATGAACAGGACTGTTGAAGATAATTTAATAAAAAAATATTTTTTGGTCAGAAGTTTAATTTTGAATAGTTGCAACTTTTGTATTTTAAGCAAGATTTTTATAAATCTCTTTTTTTTTTTTTTTTTGTTTTAAAGAATGATGTGTTATTTATAGCAGAAAATAAGAATAATTTGAAAAAGGTTATTAACAAAAAATCTTTGGGTTTTTTCGTCTATAATTTTTTTTTTTTGCATTTTTTTTTTTTATTAATTTTTATTGGAGTAAAACTTAAAAGTCCCACAGTGTCCCATTATCTTAATAGCAATTTTGTAATTGATGATAGGTCGTCTTCCAAAACAAGTAATAAAATTTTGCTCCAATTTGCTCTCTTTCAATTCGCAAAGCAATCACTGATCTTGAGTCTACGTTTTTCTCGCCAAAAAATTTAATTTTTGGCTGATTGCATCAAAGAACATGAAAAGTTTTCGTATTTTCGAGATTATTTTTAGAAATACTTATTAGTACAATTTGAATTAAAAATGTTGATACTGAATAAAGTTCTAGATGGAAAATATCATTTACGATAAAATTGCTTAAGCTATAGATCTAAATATTTTGATGCAATATTAACAATTTTGAGTTTTAGATTTTCGGCAATAAGACTCGATATGTCCGTTACACTACATGCAATTTAATTCCACGGAAAAAATATTATCGAATAATGTATTGTTCCAATTGGTAAATTATCCGAAGAAGAGCATTTTGCAAGAAAAACATCTAGAGTGGATTCCAATACCAATTTGATTATTAATAGCATCAGATTCATTAATTTGGATAATAGGATAACTACCAAAAACTAATGGATCAGATGTAACAACCGCAATTTTGTTTCTGTTGAACAGCCGTGTATTTTTATTAATTAAGATTTGTGTAGAAGAGCACATTCTTAACAAAATTTGCATTGAGTTATATGAAAAGTGGGCGTGGCAGTTATCCGATCACGCTCATTTTTTCACGAAAACATTCTAGTGTTTAAAAAATAGTTTGTGCCAAATTTCATTAGTATAGCTTTCTTAATTACAAAAATATAGACTTTTGATCACTCAGACTTCTATAATATGTTCCTCAAATATTTTTGTTCTACTGATGACCATTCGTGAGCTGAACCATTTTTAAAAAAGTTATTTTTTCAGTTTTTTTTTTTAACTTTTTTGTATTTTTTTCCAAAGCAACATATAGAAAATGTGGTATCATTTAAAAGATATTTGAAAGGTGCGTCCATTGGTATATAAAACATATCCAAGAGTGACCTCAATATTTTTTTATTCCATGAAATATCCTATTTTTAAGGAAAAATATAAAAAAAAATTTTAAAATTGATCTTCAGTTCCCTAACAGCAATTACAAGTCACGGGTCTAGAACATTTCGTCCAAAAAATAGTATTGAGTTTTGTCTTGAAATGGGTATTGAAAAATTCATAATTTTTAGCCAATTATAAGAAAAATATTTTAAAAATTTTTCGCAAAAATTTTGGTCCAAAAACCGTCATTGTAGTAATGGATAAAAATTTGATAATTTTTTATTTTATAAATATATATAATTTTCCAAATTTTTCCAAAAAATTGTTCTTCACAATGCCTTAAAAAGTCTTCCAGCGAAACAAAATCCCATGGGACATTTTTTTTTTTTTTTTTGATACCCATTTCAATTAAAAAATCGAAACTTTTGTTTTACCAAAATGTATATGACCCATGATTTTTCAATAGCTGGTAGGGAACAAATTTTAAATTTTTTTTAAATAATTTTTTCGTATTAAGAAAATATTTACGCATCGTTTAAGGGTTCTTCCTACATCGAAATCTCGAAAAAAATCATTCCTCGCGACACTCTACTTGTTGAACTGTGTTCAACAAATTAATTTGCTTTGTTTTCATTTTATCTCTTTTTTCTCTTTTTTTTTTATATTTTCGAAGAGATAATGTAATTTTCTTTATATATATAGTTCCCCATGAACAACTTAATTCGCTTTAAAATAGCGGCCTTTTTTCAATATTACTGTTTTTATTTACTTTGCCAGAATTATGTTTTTGATATTGTTTTTTTTGTTAATAAGTTAGTTATAAGTAAGAACTCAATAAAGCAAGAAGCTTGTACTTAGGTTGTTATAAAACCTGTTTGTGTTTTATTCGGAAACACACCCTACTCTATTGGGAAAAGGAGTTACCTCGCCCCAATATATGGTCCTTCGATAAGTCCTAGAATAGGCTAGGACTGGAAAGAATTAGTGACTTGGAGTCCACTAAATTCCAAAAATCGTCAGTTTGCTCCTCAAGCGGCAACTCCAACAACACAAAGACAATAGGTTGTCTTAAAAAGAGTACTTCATCGTGCTTACGGCAGAGGAAGTAAGGAGATACATCATTGTACATTCCGTGTCAGTGGAGCAGTCAACAAACAAGAAGTCCATCCCATCTTGAAAATTGCAACATACTAAACAAAATCTTAATAAGGCAAATCACATTGAAAGAAATTGGAAACAACACAGGGAAAAGAAAGGTATGTACTGTGTTTATTAGTTATTTTGTGCGACAATTTGTTTTCCGAAAATTGAAAATTAATGGCTAATCTGTAAGAAGAAGAAAACCCGCTAACAAAAGATTAAACTTAAAAAATACCAAAATCTACAACAACAAACATTTGCATTTTTAACCTAAAATTAATAAGCTAGAAATACATGAAAAGTTTAACAATATAAATATACCTCTAAATTGTACCATCTCCAATAACCGCAAAATTATACCACTAAAAAATTGTCACCACTAACGAATTTCTACAAGAAAAGTAAATGAAAGTAAAAAGAGACAAAAATATGCATGATCATCAAACCAACTATATCATTGTCATCTTCACACTGCTTAATACCGGCAAACGTTTCATTCCTCTTTGTTCCTATAGACTGCAACCAACTTCACATATGAAGTAACAAAAAAGAAAAAAGCAAAAAATTCAATAGTGGTGCATCGGTGCAAAAATTAAATACTTTAATAAAAAATTTAAGTAAATAAAATAAAACAAAATAAAAAAGTTCTGGGAACTTGAGGAAGTCGAGAAAGATATTTTAATAACTGAATCAGATTTATTTTGTGAAAACTTTTACCAAACGTATACTACAAGGCAGTCAGATGGTCGTTACGTTGTACGCTTACCGTTTAAAGAACAGTTTCCAAATGAAATTTTTTTGGGTCCTTCAAGGAACAGTGCCTTAGGTCAATATTATAGGATGGAAAAAACACTCGAAAAGACCCCTGAATTAAAAGAAAATTATAATAAAGTTCACCAAGAATATATCGACTTGGATCACATGGAACCAGTATTTCCCCAAGAAAACAACTCTGAAAAACAATTTTCTTATTTCTTACCACATCATGCGGTTATTCGACCGGAAAGTAAATCGACGAAAGTTAGGGTAGTCTTCAATGCCTCTAAGAAAACGAATAGTGGATTTTCATTGAATGACGTACTTCACCAAGGCCCAACTCTACAATCTGATTTGATGCAGATAGTGCTTAATTGGCGTTATTACAAATATGTCTTCACCGGCGACATCGAAAAAATGTTCCGCCAAATTGTGATGAATGAAGCTGATCGGCCATATCAACAGATTTTATTCCGTAATGAGACAGATAGTCCTGTGAAATCTTTCCAAATGAAAACAGTGACTTTTGGAGTGAATTGCGCGCCATTCCTGGCAATAAGAACGCTACAGCAGTTAAGTGAGGACTGCAAAAACAAATTCCCGTTAGCATCCAAGATTTTGAGAAACGAAATATATGTGGATGATATCTTGTCTGGAGGACATAGTCTAGAGGAAGCAAGGTTAAAACAAACTCAAATAAAACAAACTTTAAAATCAGCTGGCTTCCCCATGAAGAAAATAACAGCCAATGACAGTTTTCTACTGAATAACTTGGCCCGGGAGGATCTTCTTGATGAAGATTTTTTAAAGTTTGATGATTCCAGCACCATTAAAACCTTGGGAATACGCTGGAATGCGAAGTCAGACTTTTTCTATTATGTAGTAGAACTGAACCAAATTTCCACCTCTCCCACAAAAAGGCAAATTTTATCGGTTATCGCAAAGTTATTTGACCCTCTAGGTTGGCTAGGTCCAATTGTGGTAATAGCAAAACTTTTGATGCAAGAGTTATGGGAACTGAAGGCAGGCTGGGATGAGGGTGTCCCACCGCATATACTTGTAAAATGGAACACATTTTCACAAAATTTACCACAAATTTCTTCATTAAAAATTCCTAGATGGGTACATTTCGCACCAACTCACCATATACAAATTCACGGCTTCTGCGATTCATCAGAAAAGGCTTATTGTGGCGCAATTTACATGCGAACATCAAAATCTAATGAAGAAATAAATTGTAACTTATTAATAGCTAAAACTAAAGTTGCCCCAATAAAAAGGACTACAATCCCGAAACTTGAACTGTGTGGAGCGGTTTTACTCTCAAAGTTAGCAAAAGGGCTAATGGAAAGTGCAAATTTCCCCTATGAACTATATTTGTGGACGGACTCCTCTATAGTCCTCGGTTGGTTACAAAAACCGCCACATACCCTAAAAACATTTGTTGCAAATCGTGTAACAAAAATCATAAGTATTGCCAGTAATAGTCACTGGAAACATGTTAGAACGGAAGACAACCCTGCGGATCTTGGAACCCGTGGTTGTTCCCCACAAGATCTCATTGAGAGTAAATTATGGTGGCATGGACCCACCTGGTTAACCCGGTCCTGTGAATATTGGCCAAAACCTCGCGAATTTGATCCAATCGACTTGGAAACGAAAAAGGTTTCAACTTTTCGTCTAAAAACTAAACTAGTAGATACAAGCAGCAAAAATATTATTCTCCAAGAAGAAATAGATGCTGACGTCATAATAAAAAGATTTTCGTCTTTCGCCAGAACACTAAGAGTTATTTGTTATTGTTTTCGATTCATAAATCGCCTTCGAAAACGCCCAATTGAAACCGTACCTTTCATCACAGCAAAGGAACTTCAATTTGTGAAAAATCGTTTGATACTAATAGCTCAGATGCATTACTTCTCTAAAGAATACGAATGTCTTCAAAATAAACGGCCTATAAACAGAAAGAGTAGATTGTTGACGCTGAGTCCATTTTTGGACAAAGATGATTTATTACGTGTCGGAGGTAGATTAAGTTATTCAGGACTTAGTTACGATGAACGCCATCCTGTAATAATCCCTGAAAAATCATACTTTGCTGAACTTTTTGTCAATTACACTCATAAGATTTTGCTTCACGCGGAACACTACATTATGCTGAGAGCTATAAGGCAAGGGTTTTATATGCCTCGACTTAAAAATCTGGTACGAAAATGTATTCGAAATTGCAAAACCTGTACTATCTACAAGCATAAAATTCAACATCAAATTATGGCCGCACTTCCCCCCGAAAGAGTAAACTTTTCATTGCCGTTTACATATACCGGCGTGGACTTCGCTGGTCCATTCAACCTAAAAACATCTAATTTACGCAACGCTAAATTAATAAAAGGTTATGCAGCCATATTTGTATGTTTCTCCACGAAAGCAGTACACTTGGAAGCTTGCTCAGATCTTTCGACAGATGCATTTTTAGCCTGTTTCGACAGATTTGTTGGACGTAGAGGTTTTCCAAAAACCATGTTTTCTGATAATGGCAGAAATTTTCTTGGAGCCAGTTTATCACTACTAAAAACTCACAATGAATTCTTAAAGCAAACAGAGAAAGCACTTGTAGAAAAATATAGTGCTCATGGATTCTCCTGGTCATTTATCCCACCATATGCACCCCACATGGGTGGCCTCTGGGAGGCTGCCGTAAAAAGTATGAAATCGCATCTTAAAAAAGTAGCTAGCAATCTCAATTTTACGTATGAGGAATTTGCGACGATGCTAATCAAAATTGAAGCTGTATTAAATTCACGCCCAATGTCCCCATTGACCGAAAACCCATCAGAACTACTTCCCTTGACTCCAGGTCATCTATTGAGAGGTGCACCAATTATAGCTCCCCCAGAAGCTCCTGTAGAACCTCCGTTAGAAAGCGTCAGTTACATTAAACGCTGGGATCGTTTAAAAGCTCTACAACATATCTTTGCACGTCGTTGGAAAAACGAATATATCACCGAGCTTCAACGAAGAGTAAAATGGAAAGCAGAACAACACAACATTAAACCAAACGACTTCGTTATAGTGAAAAACGATGTATTACCACCTAGTGAGTGGCGCCTGGGGCGAATTACAAAAGTTATATACGGAAAAGACAACAAAGTAAGAGTCGCTGAAATCAAAACCCAAAATGGAAATATAACACGTTCTATTGCAAAACTATGTATTTTACCAGTAAGCCATACAGAAAATAAAATTCCACATAAATGTTTAAATTAATCCACCTGATTTAAATTTAAAAGCCATATTAAAAAGATAAATAAGTCGCAATACAAAATATCTAATATCACAGTATATATCCTCTTTCTTTTCTTCCTCTCTAGCCAACACCATGCCGCGTTGTAATTTGTGCCTAAAAAATCATGCTCTCCGGCATTGTCCAATGTTTCAAGCTAAGTCAATGGAAGCTCGAAGAGAGTATATTATTAAATGGAACTATTGCCTAAATTGCTTAGCACAAACCCATTCACGCCCTACATGTCAGTCAGCCAACCGTTGCGCAATTTGTGGTGCCAAACATCATTCGAGTTTGCATAGAGATCGTCCCCATGACGCCTTAACCGCAAGTTTTGAAGAAGCTGTTGAAGAGACTGCACCTGCAGCCTTTGAAGAGACTTCGCCAGCACCTGTCGATGAGAGCGCACCAGTAGCTGTTGAAGAGACTGCGAAGAACATAACCCAACTCCCAAAAGACAATCCCCACGATTTGTCATATTCGCTGTCGGAATTACCCACATTTCCTCCTTATTGGCAGTACATGATTCCACCAATCATAAGAGTGAATTTAATTCACAAGGGAAACCCAATGTGGGTCAATTTGTTGTTGGACCCAAAAAGCGAATGTTCGTTCTTAATAAGAAATGTGGCAAATTTGTTCCCTGAATTTACACCCGATTGCTATCAAGGAACAAAGGAGTTTGGTGTATTTGATGTCGCCGCCACATATGAACCCCGTTCACACTATGGCCCAATAGCACGCTGGAAGATGTTGTTGAAGGACGCTGACGTAATCGTTCCACCACCAATAACAGACCCGCAGCTAGAGGAACATTTTAAATCCATAACCCCAAAAGCTCATCCTCAATTTGCTGTATGTCGCGAAATTGACGGTATTATTGGCCAAAAAACGTTAGCTGTCATAATGTCCCACCAAATAATACAACCTGCTGTCACTATTCCAAAGGCGCAGCGCTCTATTTTTGGATGGGTTATATCAGGACAGTGGCATGGCTGTATTTGCCACTAATCTTAGTGCGGGAGTATGTTGAACTGTGTTCAACAAATTAATTTGCTTTGTTTTCATTTTATCTCTTTTTTCTCTTTTTTTTTATATTTTCGAAGAGATAATGTAATTTTCTTTATATATATAGTTCCCCATGAACAACTTAATTCGCTTTAAAATAGCGGCCTTTTTTCAATATTACTGTTTTTATTTACTTTGCCAGAATTATGTTTTTGATATTGTTTTTTTTGTTAATAAGTTAGTTATAAGTAAGAACTCAATAAAGCAAGAAGCTTGTACTTAGGTTGTTATAAAACCTGTTTGTGTTTTATTCGGAAACACACCCTACTGGGAAAAGGAGTTACCTCGCCCCAATACTACTGTACATCGAAAAGTTTTTATTACGTATTTATTTAAGACAAATGGAAATTCCATGATTATTTGTACAAATTTAAAAAATATGTTTAGCTTTATGGCCGGACCTCTGCCTTAGAAAACAAAAAGAAAATTAAATCTTTCCATTTGAAAAACTTTTGTAGTATTGAGTGAATACGCACACATTCGCTTACTTATATCTACATACATACCTTAATTAAGTATTTCTTTTACTTTTACTGCCACAAATACAATTTAGTTTTCCTTCAATTTCCTGGACAAAGAAAAAGGACACGTCAGACAACATTTGTTAAAAGACAGCAAGGAAATAAACCGTTATTTCTTACGATTCTCTTGGCTTTCTTTTATTTTTTCTTCTCTTTTTTTTTCATTACTATGATGAATCCCTTTCTGTAAATGAAAAAACATACAACGACTACTTAGGATACAAATTTAATTAATATGTAAATAGGTCAATAATCAACAACCAAGAGACGAAGAAAAAAATATTTAAGAAGGGTTACTTACTTTTAACCATAATGAACTAGAAACCTTTTGAAAGAGGATATCTAAAGTAAATACTTACAATGCAAAGTTTTGTGGTAAATTACAAAAGGTAGACTAAAATATTGATGAATGTGAAAGGTTTTATTTAAATATGCATATTTTTTTATATATAAATTTGTTAAACACTTTTCACTTTTATGGTTTGCAATTAAGATGCTATCAAGAAGCAAGGAAAAAGATATAAATTATATAATTAAGGAATTTTTCATTAAATGGCTGATGCAAGTATAACACATTTATTTCGTGTCTCAGGAAATAAATTTTCTTTAAGAAACCTTTTGTCTTTATAAAGTGCTCTGATTATTTTGTGCGAAAAGTTAAAGCTAATTCAAGCTTCAAAACGTACAAAGTCTAAAAAAGTTACAGACAGGAATGCTGGAAAAAATTAGAAGCCAAGAATAGGTCACGGAAATTAAAATCAAATTTCATACAAAAATAATCATGTTGTATAATGGACGACGAAACGTATGTACTGACAGATTTTTCACAGCTTCTGGATCAACATTTTTTTGTTGCTACTGCTCGAGGAAATGTTGAAGATAAGTTTAGGACCCAAAACAGACAAAATTTTCTAAAAAGTTCCTGGCGTGTCAAGCTTTATGTAGTTGCGGCAAAAGAAGTAAATCATTTGCTACAGTGGTCTCTATAAATACCTAAATTTACATCAAAGAATGTTTGCAAAAAAGGCTTCTTCCTTCATAAGAGAGCACAATATGTCCACATATTTTCAGCCTGATTTGGCTCATGTCACTTTGTACCAAAAGAGGTCAATCCTCTTAATTGTCCGGAGCTAAGACCAGTGGAGAGATATTGGGCTCTTGTGAAAAGAGAATTGAAGAAAAAAAGTGTCCCAAAATACTGAAAATTTTAAAAGGAGATGAGCAAACTGTTCCAAAAAAATGATAGAAACAACTATCAAATCTCAAGGTTCACCAAAAAAAGTCCATATTTTAAGATTTTTTTATCTCACTCCTTAAATGTACATATGTACTTACATTATTTTAAAATTAACTATATGAAATATTTTTTGTAAAATGTAACATGTTATTTTTTAAACTTTCACAAATTTTCAGCTAAGAAAATTAAAGACATTTTTTATATCTAAATTATAACATTTTAAAATACTTTTTACTTTAGCAATAATTTCTTCAAGTTTAAACCTTTTTCTTTCGTAGCTGGCTAAATTCTTTTCATCTAAAATAAAAGTTAGTAAAAGTTTATATCCTGACATTGCTTGTACATTTAAAGTTTATATATATTTATAAACGCATATAAGTTCAAAGATATGTTGCTTCGCATGACAAACAATAGTTTTACCTTAAGCTTTCTTTACTTTACAAAGCAATGAGCTGGAAGAAAATCATCGATAAATATAATTTATAAAAGCATTTGTAAACTAAATACATATACGAACATTTTCATATGTATATATGTTCGTTCGTTCAATAGTAAAAGTTTAAATGTAGTATGATGTAAGAGACTTTATTTACTGACTGGAAATAAAGGATTATTTAAGTGTAATAGTGGAAAGAAAATATTAATGCATTTTTGAATACGCAAAAAAATTTTTATATCCCAAAATCAATATAACAGACAAGACCAGACATATTATTACAATTTACTTTACAATTACAATTTACTTTACTTTAAAAAGTAAAAAAATTTAAATTGAGTATAGTCTGATGAGGATTTCTAATGAATATCTTTTGTGGACATTTTACTATATTTTCAATAAATCACTCCTTCAGATATGCAAAATTAATGGTTCAAGCCATATTTTCACTTCATAATGCAAAACGATAAGAAAGTAGTTCCCACAAAATTTGAGAGGTATCACTATATTAGTTCTTTAGACATTCCACTAAGAACATTTGCTTTGTATGGGGGATACCATTACCCCTGTTACTATCCGTTCCATTTTCATTATAACTTTGGTGATTGATAAGAAAGATATTCCCGCAAAATGTTATTACTTTTGCTGTAAGGGTATTTAATAATTTAGTTTTAATTAAAATTATTTCCACAAAATCTCATATCTTTATCTATAACAGTTCTGAAAGTGCGTGATCATAAATATTTACTTTTTGCTTCTATCAAAAATTAATGTAGCCTATTTTACTTTCGGGTAAAAAATCGATCCAGCGGTGTAGCTATCTATAAAGACCAAACACAGATTCAATTTTGGATAAGGGTAATTCCATTTTAAATTAAACAAAATTTGACCACTCTGAAAATTTGTCTATAGTAAGTATACTTATTAATAAAATTCATTTTACATAATTATGAATCCTCCTCTACATATGCACCGAATTTTATCCAAATCGGTAATCAAGGTTCAAAATTTTTAAAATTTAAAATGGAATTACTCATGTGTATATTAGAGTGTCCAGAGGAAATTCCTTTTCGAGATATCGATGTAGGAAGACCCTTAAACAATGAGGAAAAATTTGCTTAATACGAAACAATTATTCAAAAAAAAGTTTAAAATTGGTTTTCAGTTCCCTACCAGCGATTGAAAAATCATGGGTCCCATTTGATTTTTTAATCAAATTGGCTGTCAAAAAATTCGTAATTTTATGCTGGTTATGGAAAAAATATTAAAAAAAAAAAAAAATTTGATGAACGATTTTTTTTTTTTAATATAACTTTTTACAATGTATTTACTACAATGTAAATTTTTAATGTTCTAGCTTTATATTTAAACATCGTTTGAGGGGTCTTCCTATAATTTTTTTATCTACTTGACACTTTAATGTATATAAAAGATAGATTAAACAAGTACGTCATTGTGAAGTAAAAAAAATAAAGTAAAAATAATCAAAACGCTTTTTCTTCGTTTCTCAAAAAGTCATATTTTTGGAGCGGAAAGGTTCATGAGTTTAAAAGTTCATGTTTTGAGACAAATTCCAATAGCCAATGTCTGTACTGAATTTTATAAAATCAGATATATCAAATTCGATAGATTTCCATTTTAATATATTATTATTCAATTGAAATATATAGTCATTGTGAATATTTCGAAACAGAAAAAGTCACATTATGAAAAATGTTTTAAACAGATTACTCGATACTACCAAACAGTAAAAAATTGATTTAGTACAGCATCTAATAAAAGATGAGAAAAAAAGTGATAGTCGGTCAAGCCCGACCATATGATACCATACACTATTGTCTATGTGTACCAAAATTCGGTAAGGGGCCAATTGTGGACCGATACTTGTATAAAAGTGTAAAAAAAAAAAAAAAAAAAAAAAAACATACTAACACAGAATATTATATCGATACTAACATTCAAATATATTTATGCTCTTTTGGGTGATTCCCGAAATTGGGTCTAATATTGGAGCTATAGTCAATTATGAACCGATCTTCATTAAATTTTGCACTATCATGTATACTTATAAAAAAATTTATTTGTGTCGAATATTAAGTTGATACTAACATTTTTATGGGATTTATGCACGTTATATTGATTTTCGAAAGAAGGCTTCATATGGGAGCTATAATCAATTATAAACCGATCTTCACGAAATTTCGCATTCAGATTTATACATATATAAAATTAATTTTTGCCATATTTCATTAAAATATTTATATTTTTAGGGTATTTATGAGTGTTAAAACTCTATTCCGTGAGAACATTTGTATGGGGGCCAGGTGAAATAATGAGCCGATCATGACCAAATTCAACAGGCTTCGTCCTTGTGCAAAAAAAATCATATGTACAACATTTCATCAAATTATATTCCAAATTACGACCTGTACTTTGCGCACAAGCTTTTCATGAACAGCCATCCAGCCGACAAGGCGGACGGACATGGTTAAATCGACTCAGAAAACGATTCTACGTCGAACGGTATACTTTAAGGTGGGGGTAGGGAGATTTTTTCTCTACGTTACATAATTTTTACAAACACATGATACCTCAAACAACTATGGTGGTGTAGGGTGTAAAAAACATGAAAGTTTAGGCACAATTTTCATTTTCTTAATTTCATTTTTAATTAGCAATTTAATATAATCACTTAATAAATGGTCAAGAAAATAGCCAACCCACATATTTAACCATATATGTATATCCTCCAGAGACAAATTAAGTTGGTAAAATAACCAAAAAAAAAAAAAAAATAAAATCAAATGAATAAGATGCAGTAAGTGCTACATATATACACTGAACCTTACGGATGTCCTATTGCATTCCTTAATCCGGATGTTCGTTCATTTCTTGCACTTAAAACTTTGTACCTTATAAAATCAAGTGGGTTGAGAGTAGAGTTGCTTATTGTTATCTCAGTTATTGGCAGCTCTATTGTACGAGTGTTAGTGTGATTTTAAGGACTATATATAAGTACATAGAATTTTTACTCATTTCTAATTTTCTTTACATTATTCCTTTATGTCTTACTTTTTTTTATTTCATTTCACTTCAAGAGAATATTTTTTGTGGATAGTAAAGCATTATTGGAACTTTTTCTTGCTTCTTAAGTTTTTATCGGTTCTATGTACGTTTGTATATTGGCAAAGGTACTTTGCGGTTAATTTGCTGATAATGTTAGTTAAACAAGAAATAAGGTGAAAATCGGAATATGTAAGTATGAATATGGAATAAGTAGGAAGGAGAAAAATAATATACAATTGAATAAATTTGTGAGTAGAGGCGATGCTATTGTGATGTCTTGGTAAATAGTAGGGTTAGTTTGAACATTAAAGTAAAACTAGATTGTCGATGATGTTGTTATGGTTTAGCTGTTGAGCTTTATATATATTTTGTAAAACTATGTATGTGGGTATGTATATATAAAGGTGTTTTAAATTTAGTTCCAAAGTTTTATAGTGATGGAAATTGTAAAGGTTTTGTTTTTTTTCAATTATGCTTTTCTTCTGTGCGTATATTCAGCTAGATATATTTTCCCCAGTTGTGATTTCTTTTCTTTTTTCATTTTCTACTACTAATTGCTAAGGTGCTTTGATTAAACGTCAAACTTTATTTCGCTTTCTTTAGTTTAACGTATTCATCTTCTTCTATTTTTATCCTTATTATAATGCATTTTTTTAAGGTGCATATAACTTTACTCCTTAAACTTTATGTTGCTCATTTTGTCTAGTGCTAAATTAAATTGTTTCACTTGAATTACTTTCAATAGTTTGTCTGCCTTTCATGTCGTTTTCAAGAGTGAGAGAGAATGAATTTTAAGCATTTTCCACATTTTTAGATGTAGGTAGTAATTTTTATAGAGAATTAAATGAAAGAAAGATAATAATCTTCTTATATATATATATACTTTATTATAAAGATAGGTACATGCTCTTATGTTAAGTATATTAAGCCTAATTAGCATGGTGATTTTTTCTATAAAAAATTAAGATGTTGAAAAGATTTTATCTTTATTGTTTTAATAATGAAAGGAGCTTTGTTAATTATAGAGGACTAATTTTTTACTGTAAACTATTAAAAAATTTAGTAATTACTAAACATTGATAAGAATTAATAGGAAAGAAGCTTTAAGGTCGACGGGATTTGATCAGTCTCCAAATATGATTAGTTTGACTTAAATAGTTTACGTAGATATTGGTAAAATAAAGTGACATTCTTACACCTAATAAGTCTTCTTATAATTATTTAATGAATTATTCAACTGTTATTTTTCTACTAAATAATGTAATGCATGTATGTAATACTTAGTGCAAAACATAATTGTGAGTTGTTTTATTTTTTTTTACCAGCTGATTTCCTGACGTCTTCCGCACAGCGTTACCGTTTGGCGACTTTAGTCGCCATTTGCCCCTTTTTCAACCACCTGTCCACTTTTTTGGCCCCTTTTTTACATGGCGACTAAATGGCGACTTTTTAAGATTATGTGCTAAATGAGGAGAAACTAAGTTGTTTTAAATATATCGACCCATTATATATTAATTTCAACATATAAATTAATAATTTTGGGACTGTCTTACAGTATTGTGATATAAAAAACCGCGGAGTATTTATAAATGAACTGAAACTGTTAGTAATTCAAAATAATGTTAAAGTTTATCATCATATGCCAATTTTTTTGGACTGGATTGAAAAAATGATACTTATATCCTAATTTAAATTTTTACTTTCCTAAAACAATTCCTCGGGGGAACGTGTTTTTACTAAATTATCAAAAGCAAGAAATAGATTATCTAACAGACTTATGACAATACTTGTGAATTCATGCGTTCTATCCTAAATTTGAAAGTCTAGTGTACGAGTGAAGAACTCCTTCAAAAGTACAGGAATTTAACTAATTAAAAGAAGATTGTGTGCGAAATATTTTTGTGAATAAATCTTTATTTTTTCAATAATAAAAATTGTTGTTAAATAATAATAAAAAATTATTTTGTTATTAATAGAACTGAATTTTGTAGTTTTTCTTAAAATGAAATAATTTGTTGTAATCAAATAAAAAAATTTTAAGGAGTTTATTAGGTTTTAAAGTAGTTGGCCCCTTTTTTTAAAAAAAATCCCCTTTTTTGGGGACTTTTTATTTTGAAATCCCCTTTTTTGGACACTTTTTAAAAATTCTCAACGGTAACGCTGCTTCCGCATTTGATAAAAATTTGTTACAGACATTATGCTCGTTAAAACTAAGACTAATCTAAAATTCGCGAAATATAGCAATTTGAAAGTGCTAAATAAATGTATAAAGTTGTATACACAAAATTACAAATATATTTCAAAATATTTATGATATAAGATTTATTGAGATGCCATATTTAAAGTATAAAATTATCTTTAATATGACGTATAACATGACTTTTTCCTCAACATGAAAATGATCCATATCTCGCAAGTTTTAGTTTGCGGGTAAATAAAAAAAAAAATATATATGTTGATGATGAAAATGTTTTCAATAGCCGTGGTAAGTGACATTCTCGGAATTATTACAACATATGTCATAATAAGTACTGCGCACTAAAAAATCCGTGCATACAAATCTGCTTATAGAAACTAAACCAATAAGTGAATTTTTTTTTAATTATATTTTTATTAATAACTATTATGTTCAACTTATAAACATAAAAGAATAAATTATTTCCTGTATGTTTTTAAGGAAATATCTGATCTTTTCTAGAATTCTTTCAACTAAAGGTTTTATTGTGTTTCGGTAACTTTTTTTTCTCGATTAAGTACACTTATTTTTAAACTCCGTTTCATTTTAAGCTAGCTTTTAATGTTCATTAAATTATTTTTTACTAGAGCCCAATATCTTTCAATTTCACGGAGTTTCGGGCAATTTGGTGGATAAGCCTCTTTCGGTACAAACACTAACAATTTCTTTATTACCACTCCATTGTTTTGTTCCTGTAATGAAAGGAATCGAACAAACAATAATCGTGTGAATACCCTAGTTGATATATATAATAATTGCACGCATCAGGCTCATGGTTATTTATTAATTGATCTTACTCAACAAATACACAACACATTAAGATTCAGAACGGAACAACATAAAATATATCTTCATTAATGTCAAAAACCTTACACAAGGTCATTTTTCATATAAAAAAATCTCCAGTTTATTTTTCACCTTACAAAAACAAAAATATATAGTTGAATAAGCCAAAAATACTCAAACGCTATTCATACGAGTCATAAGTTTTAATTTCATCACAATAAAAAAATTGTCTCCCTGTTAAATTCTTTGTATGTACATTTAACATAATTACATACATATTATTATACAAAAATACATTGGTTTTTAATTTTATAAAATGCAAAACAATTTTTTCCTCCTAATGCATGTACAAGAAAATAAAAAATTACAGAAATAAATTCATTGGTTTACAATTTCATACAAACAAAAATTGCTCTTTAAAATTGATCTTCATTGAAAACAAAAACAACTATTGCCTTCCCATTTCCCTACTACTGGTTGATAGTAATGTCGCATTTTTTACTTCGAAAAATTATTTTGTGATTAATTTTCATTATAAAATTGCGACTAATTTTCAAAATTTCATCATCTAAGAATATAATTTGTCTTTATATAATATATCTACCATATTTGTGTGTCATATTTAGCTAATTCTGATGAAATGTATGTTTTGAAACATGTACGTACAAGATAAGAATAGAGCTATTTATTAACGTTAAAATTTACGACAAGGATATATGATGAATCCACGTCTTTAATGAGAATTACTCAAAGTTTTAATTGTCAGATTGGTAAAAACAGAAAAGTAGTGAAGCATCTTATAAGTTTCGTGGTTATATATACTTTGATCGACTAAACCTATTCCAAAAAAACAGTGTTACATTTGGCAGTTTTAGAACGACAAAAATCCAATTTTGAAGATACTGGTCTGAAATTGTATATTCTGTTAGTTAATAAGGCCGTAAACATTTCTACTAAAAATGGGCGGGTAGAATCATCGAATCGAATCGAATTTTTAAATTGGAACCAGTGTTGCCAGGACTTGAGAAAAAAAGAAGCTAAATTAGACTTTAAAAAAGTCAGAAAAGGCTAAATGTCCCAAAAAAATAAAGCCAGAAAAAAAGCTAATATATTGTTTTATTTAAAAACGCATTTATTTATTTTTTTCTCATTAGATTTTGGTATTTCTTAAAAATATTTTAGCGAATTTGTAAATATAACATAAATAGTTTTTATAGGTAACAAAGTTTGTTAAAAAATACTTATAATATTTTCGTAGAATGAAGCGCCGCAGGCTAAAATTTTCGTTAAATATAAATAATTTCGATTTTTTTGTGCGAACTAATACTAATAACTGTAGAAATAAAATGAGTAAATTTTTAGCCTTTTTAAGGCCAGTTTAAAATTAAAAAAAAGCTAGAAAAAAGGCTAGAAGCTAAAACGAAAACTTTGAGGCTAAAAGCAAAATAAAAAGGCTAGATTTAGCCTTAAAAAGGCTAAACTGGCAACACTGATTGGAACTCACTAGAACTTTTTAGTTCCAGTCCATTAAAAATAGAATTTCCCAAAAAATATATTTTTTAATATTATGATTTCTTTTAAATAAAAAACAATATTTTCAGTATTTATTTTTTAACCTAGAAAATTACAACAAAATAATTTGGATATATTTATTATTATATACCAAAAATCATATAAATATCTGCAGTATTTACTGAGATATATAAAGTTAAAGTTAACATACTTCTTAACAAAAGTTGTAAGTAAAATTAAAATATTTTTAAAAGTTGCAACTTTGAAAGTCCATAATTCGCGCTATAGACACTCACCAATACTTTAAGTATTTTTCCATAATATATGATAATAAATAATAAATGCGATACAAATTACTTCAATTAATAAGCTTTTATTTTCGTATTTTTGTCGTTCTAATTTGAATAAATGTGACACTGTGCATTATTTTTTATTCAAGGTTATTCATTTTTAATATCTTGAGCAATAATGTTAAGCACTTCTGGACTATACATTCCTTAGGTGGGGAAGGTATTATGCGTTTGTGCTGATGCTTTTAACACCCAAAAATATTGATATAAGACCCACCTAAATACAATCAGATTAGAGTCACTTTCTGAGTGGACTTAATGATCTCCGTCCGTCTGTTCATCAATGTAAACATTGTAATCAAACTACAGGTCGCAATTTTGAACATAAATTGATGAAATTTGGAAATTTTTATAGTTCAAGGACGAAGCCTACTGAAATTGGTTATGATCGGTTCATTATTTTAACTAGCCCCCATTTAAAGATCATAAATCTCTTAAATATAATAGTATTTTAATGAAGTTCTATACAAGTCTGTGTGCCGAATTTCAGGAAGATCGATTTATTATTGATAGCTCCCATATAAACCCCTTTTCAGAAAATCCCTTTAACGAGCATAAATCCCATTAAAATGTTAGTATCGAATTAGTATTCGACACAAATAAATAAATGTAAATATAAATATACCTCCCATATAAGGCCCTTTTTCGGGAATCACCCAAAAATTCAAATGAATGTTAGTATCGATGTAATATTCCGTATTCGTATGTTTTATTTTACACTAACCATGATTATCGGACCACAATTGGCCCCAAGTCTAACAAAAGACCCGAATTTTGATGCACATTCAAAATAGTTTTCGTTCGTTATAGTATTATGAGAGTTTTAAGTGGTTCGAAGTAAGTACATTTGGATATCAGATTTACTTTATTGCAGAATATTTTCCAAACCTAACGTTTCATCACCCTCATCATCACTGTATGGAAATGACAGTTATTCATTATCTCGATTTCAAAGACATCATTCCCTATTTTTTCCTTTTAAGTTGCTGTAAGGCGTTAAAATCTGTAAAGATTATTTTATAGCATTTAATCCACCTCCACATATTTTTGCATCAAGAATTAATTTGAAGGAATTGCAAATTTTCCTTGATGCTGATAATTACTCATAAATTTTGGTAAATTATGTTTTATTCAGACAATTTTAACCACTATATATGTAAAAATGTATACATATGTACGTTACTAGCACTGTTGCCAAGAGGTGAGAAAAAAAGAGGCTAAAGTGGACTTTAAAAAAGGTCAGAAAAAGCTAAATACCCCAAAAACAAAGCCAGGAAAAATCTAAAAAAGGTCAGAAAAAGCTAAATGCCCCAAAAATAAAGCCAGGAAAAATCTAAGAAAGGTCAGAAAAAGCTAAATGCCCCCAAAAATAAAGCCAAAAAAAGGCTAACATTTTTTATTTTAAAACTTATTATTGATAAATTGATATTGCAATAAATTTATAAATGAAACATTGAACGACTACCAAGCATAATTATTCAATGAAAAATCGCACAGAAAACTACCATTAATTTTTCAGATATACATACTTATTTCCTACGACAAATTCCTAATTTTTAGTAATTTTTGAATTATAATTCCTTTAAAAATTATTAGATGATTTTTCGCGTTTATACTATTTTGTTTAAATTATATTCATAAATTGTTTCTATGGTTAATGAAGTTTATTAAAAAATAATGAAAAGAATTGATTATGTAAGTCCATAAAATAAGTTAAAATATATTTGATTTGGAGAATATAGCGCCGCAGTTGAAAATTTTTATTAAATAAAAATAATCTCGTTTTTTTGTACCCAAAGTGCTTAAATGGATGATTCTTTTAAGGCAATTTAAAGAATAATAAAAGGCTAAGAAAAAGGCTAGAAGCTAAAAGCAAAATAGAAAGCCTAAATTTATCGTTAAAAAGGCTAAACCGTCAACACTGGTTGCTAGTTCAGTTTATATTTCTTTCACCTATAAGGTGAAAGTAAAATGAAACTAAAATAAATAAATAATTGTTGAAACAGTAATAAAAGAGTTTTATTATAAACAGAATCACGCCCATCTGACGGTCCAAGGCAGCCGATTTGACAAACATTAAATAAAATTTTTAAAATTTGTTGGAAAATTTATATGGAAATTTAAAATAATACTATAACATTGTGAAACCTATGTTAATGAAATATGTTAAAAGGTATTTTGCTTAAAAATTTGGTTATTTCTTAAAAAAGGACATTTTTGTTTTTTTTTTTTTTGTTTGGCAAAAATACAAATTTACATCGAAAATAAGATTTCTCAAAAAAAAAAAATCAAAATTTTCACCAAGAAGTAAAATTTTTAATAAAAAGTAGATTTATCACTAAAAATTATCTTTCCCACTAAAATAAACTCGATGTTTATCTAAAAAATTTTATTTTTCACTAAAAATTAAAAAAAAAAGAAATCGATTTATCAATGAAAAATGTGTCAAAAAAGTAGAATTGGTCAAATCCAACAATATATTATCCTACATCTTTCCTTTTGAGACTCTCAATGATTTTCGATTAGCAGCAGAATTCTCCTTATTATAAAAATCTTTGAAATTGAAAATCAAAACTCGCGTACCCCTTTTGTACCACCAACATGTGAAATGTCATGGAATAATCGAAGCAGCCGTTCCGAAGTTGCATTGATTATTTCCATTTCATTTTTTGAATTTTGGACGTATTTTACGTTAATATATTCCCATACTTTTTTAATCAAATTCTATTCAAAATTATTAATTCAATCAATAATTAATTCAATTAATAATCAATAATTATAAAATGCTTTTTTGAAGGAAAATATATTTTTTATAATAACACAATTATAGTCATCTCGTAATCATCTAATAATTTTTATTAAAAAATAACGTTTTTTTTTTTTTAATATAAATGATAATATATAATAATATTTAATCATAATATTTTTAAACAACTTACATATTGTATTTTAAGAAGTTGTTAATATAATTATATGACAAAATTCTCGCTATATATATATTAAAGTTATTAATAACAAATATATATATAATATATATTTGTTATTAATAAACAATCACGAATTTAATTTATATTAAATAAATTAACAAAACAAAATTAATCAACGATTTTCGTTTTTTAAACACTTTTTCTCTGAACTTTTTCTTTGAATTGAAAGTTTTTCAGTTTTTTTTCTGAGATTTTGACGCGACCGCGGCGTGTTTCGCCGCGAGCAGAAATTTACCTATAAGTAACTGCAAATTGTTTTATGTGCATTTCAAGTGCGCTTGCAGGTATTTGATACCCTGGCCTAAAAGGCCAGGGTGTCTGTTGTCGTCATCTTCATATAAAAGTATAGACGTCGAACCACTGCAATCGTTTGCAAGCGTTTGTGCTATCACTTATTATAGTGCCTCCATCTGGTGATAGTTAATAACACATGGAACTAAAAATAAACATGTATCTAAAACCCTACAATCAATCTTAAGCAACCCCTTAAATATGCTATAGCAATGCAATAAGAATTTTAATCACACACCCTAAAGTATGCTACAATAATTTGTAATTAATTACAAAATATCACATTTTCATCAAATTCTTCTGTACATCTGTTTAACGTTTTTCGTATTCTACATTTCTAAATACATACAAAAGGTTACATGATAAGTTCTTCATTTAGCTTGTATATTTACACTGTAGAGATTCGCAAACAAATTATTATAATTTAAATTTAATTACATTAAATTACATATGCTTAAAAAGTAATTTATTATTTATTTTATAGTACTATTTGTGATTTATTACAACACTAGGTAGTTTTATTTATTAGTGGGGAAAAAAACTACAAAATTTTCATAATTCTTAAGCCTTTAATATTCAACACATGTAAAAGTACTGGCAAACAACTGGGAACAATAGCACTTTCTAAAATGACCAAAATATGTTTATGGTGTACATTGAGTCATACATACATAACACACATCTCAGCGGAGTCATAAACAATAGTGACAAAATGAAAAGATGCAAACTGAAAAGCACCAAAAAATATATAAATTTTTACACTTGTGTGTATGTATGTACTTACATTTGCAAAAAAAGAAAAAAAAGCAACCAGACCATCACCACTGTTAAGCGTATCCTATTCATGATAAATATTTCCGGGAAATAAAAAGCATACAAATACTTACGATTTTGTAATCACATACATACATACATACATATGTATGTGTGTAAAAAACTTGCAGGAATGTGTAAATGCGAGTGTGTGGTATTCTTTGCTAAAAGTGCATGATCTGCCACAAAATCCCTAAAGTGGAGAAATTCACGCATTTTGTTTACACACACATGCCTTTTTTCTTACATTTCACACATACACATAAATAAACGTGAATATGTTGAAGAAATAACCCAGCAAAAAATTATAATATAAATACAATGTAATAAATGAACTAAAATAAAAATCTGCATTATTTTTATGAATTTTAATTAATTTATTTGAAAACTGTTTTATAAAATTTAAAAACTTTTGTTTAGAATAGTATCAGCTTGAGAATAATAATATTAATTAATACCCGTTTATAAATATATTAACAATTCAAAATCTTGTGACAAGTTTGACTAGGCTATATTCCTCCAAAGTAGCGTGTGTGAATTTCATAACAATTTAATAACGTTTTTTTTTTATGACAGATTAACGCAGTGGGGTGTATTTTAAATTCGCAAATAAAGTTAATACAAATATACATTCATAACGAAACATATTTGTACACTATTTTACAGTCATAATAACATATTTGCATACTCACTGAAATAACAATATTATTTAGTATTTAACAAAATTACTGGGAGTGAAAATATAACATTTAGATAACTAGAAGATAATACAGGTATACTAGGTTTTAGACTTGAGCCACCAAAACTGGTTTCTAAAGCTATATATAGATTCGGCCAAGCCGAATATAACATACTCACTTGATTTAAATTGGTTTTAATATTAACAAAAATCTTCTTTTAATATCTCGATATCGATTCATTCAGTAGAAAGTCCTAAATCGGAATTAAAGATCATTCAAATTAAAACTATCATATTATTTGGAATTTGTTTCACTTATTAGAGTCCAACAGTAGAAACCAGGAGCCGTCACTGTTATGTTTGAGCAAAAATAAAAGTTATTTTAATTTTTTGAGCTACTGCAAAAATTATATTTTGATTTTTATATTCGAGTCACAAAATGACTTTTATTTCTGCTCGAGAAAATAAAAATCAAAAATTACTTTTATTTTCCTAAAAAAAAAAAAAATATTTAACTTATTCTTGCTCGAAAAAAAATAACTTATTTTTGCTAAAAAGAAAAAAAATGGAAAACACAAAATTTAAAAAGCATAGCAATTTAAGACAGTCGAGTTCAAAGCGATGAAAAAAGTGGGTTTAAATCAGTTATCCAATTAATGGTTATTACTACATTTGTTTTTTTTTTTTTTTTTTTTTTTTTAAATTTTAAAAATAATTGTTATTTGCAGACTCAAAGTAGTTTTTGGAAAAATATAATGTCTTTGCTCTCCTTTCTCGTTACTCGTACCGCCAAAATTTTAAATGAAAATCTAAGCATTGAACAAAGAAAAATAAACTTACTTAGTTTAAAAACCCTCAATAAAGAAAGAAATGAAAAATAATAAAATAAAAAATAAAATATATAGAGAAAAAAATATAAGTAGTGCGTTCGAAAAAATGTTAACATATATAATATTCAATAAATTGGAAATGGTTAAACTTAGAGTTTTAGTTATTCTTTTATTTAATTGATAATTTATTACAGATGACAGAAAAATATAACCTTTATAGCTCTAACCACTACTTATGAACTTGTAGACCATTTTTGGTAACCCTTCCATTAGAGATTTGATAGTAGCTTCAGCCACTTTTTTGGAACAGATTTTAAAAAAAGATGTGCACCTTTTTTTAATTTGGGACACCTTTAATTCACTTTTCACAAGAGCTCAATAATTCTCCACTGGTCTAAACTATGGACAATTTGGAAAATTGAACTCACTTGGTACAAAAACTTTCTCCTTTGTACTGGTACCACTCCAGAGCTTTCTTAAAGTAGTGACATGATACCAAATTGTTCCAATAATGTGTGGACACGTTGTGCTCTCTTACGAAAGGAAGAAGACTTTTTTGCAAATATTACTTGATGTATATTTTGGTATTTATAGATCCGAATGTTTCAAATGACTTTCCTGTTTTGCCGCAACTGAAAAAAGCTTGTTATACCAGGAATTTTGTAAAAAATTTTTTCTGCTTTTGGGTCCTAAACTTATCTCTAACATTGCCTTGAGCATTAACAATAAAAAGTTTTGACACAGAAGTTGCGAAAGTTCTGCCAGCACATACGTTTCTTCAACAATTATACAATATGAGTATTTTTGTATGAAATTTGGTTTTAATTTCCGTGTTCTATTCTTGGCTTCTAAATTTTTTGCAGCATTCCTGTTTGGATCTTTTTTCGCACCAAATAG
The DNA here is from genome assembly GCA_951394005.1 of Protophormia terraenovae. Classification (NCBI taxonomy): domain Eukaryota; kingdom Metazoa; phylum Arthropoda; class Insecta; order Diptera; family Calliphoridae; genus Protophormia; species Protophormia terraenovae. The sequence continues at coordinate 121,557,973 of OX596074.1, forward strand.
TCAAAGCACTGAGATAACTGGGCTGATTTTCTACCAGATGTGTTTGGAGTTCCTTTCAATATGCTTTCAATTTTCTGGCTTTCCCAATATCATGTGTACCTTTTTTCTTTCCGAACAAGGTTTCAAATCAATGGCCAAATTCTTCCGATACTGTTTAATAACATTAGAAAGAGTTTGACCTCAGAAATTTAATTCTGTGTCCAATTATGTGTAAGACCTATTTGGATTTTTTTTTTCTTTTTTAATTTTTTAATAATTTTTAGCACGTACATCTTTTTCATCACTGATCAACATGGTTGTTATTAAAAATAACAACTGACGTATTTTTCCATGATAATTAGATCAAAAAAAAAAAAAAAAAAAAAATAATAAATTAATATTGATTCCGAAAAATGTTATGAGGCAAAACTTGTGTTAAGATTTTTTCGATCGCACTCCTTATGTGTATAAATATAAGTTCCTTTAGCTCCACAGGTGCTTCTCTTTACAGTCAATCGTTTGATGCCTTGTCAATCCATTCAGGGTCTCAATTGTCTTGTTGCTGGAACTACATTATTACTTGTTTATTACTGTTTTTTTGTCCGAATAAATTTCTAGGTCTTAAATAAGTTCTCATATGTTCAGGTCCAAAAGTGAACCATTTTATAAAATTATTTGGAATTGTAGCCATATCAAATTCGGAAGAGCTGAGAAAATCACGTGCTTGGTTTTAAATGGAATGACTCATAAGTAGGCAAACATAACTAAATATAAAATTTCGAGTAGCTATTGTACTTAAAAAATTAAACCATATAAACTTCTTCCACACAATAACATATAAATATAAATATATATATATATATATATATATATATATATATATATATATATATATATATATATATATATATATATATATATATATATATATATATATATATATATATATATGTAAGCATAAATATATATATATATGTATTCGTGTGCATAAATATGTGGATAAAGCGCAAAATTTTATTTTGTTTATATACACATATGAGTAAAGTAAAGCAATATAATTTACTAAATTAGTCCCCTGTTAAAGGATATTACAAATTTCCTGAATATTCCAATTTTTGGTAAAAATTAATTATATTTCATGAAATATATATAATTACGTTTAAATTCTTTGTTAAACTTAAGAAATTTATAAGCTTATTTTAAACACAGTTCATATAATAAACATTGTAGTTAAAAATATATATATTTTTTTTTTTTTTTTCATTTTTAACCTGACATTTTGGTGACAACCAACTTTTAACATATTCATATGTATTCATGTAATTTAGACATTTCCTATGAAAAACTTGAATAAATATCATAATCTAAACACATGTGAATGGTTATCCTGACGAATAATAATGGTGTGAATAATAAATCTACGATTTTTGTTAGACATTCTCAACAAACATGTGTTGCATGTAACTTATTTTAGTGTATTTTTTGTATATTGCAACATTTGTTATTGGTCATTTTATAAAAAATTATGCTATGTTGTATAAAAATAACATTTGTGACAGCTAAATACACTGGTCGACAAAATAATCCTCCTCCATAGACGAATAGTTGGACATGATGTATTTTGATGTGCTAAATATGAATCTGCTTTCAGTTTTTTTCCACCAGGTCTGGATTTTTTTTATGAACGTGTCTAATATTTCGCCCATAGTAAGGCCATTACTTTAGTATATTTCCTAATAACTCAAGAACGATGTGTACGATTGACCAAAGTGATACACCAAAAGATGCGTATTAAAAATATTTTCACAAATTTTTTTATGTGCTCAATAGCTTCGATGTTATTTTGAAATAAATGCCAAAAAAAAAACATTTTCATGCTAAATTTTAGATTTTTTTGTTACTAAAATTTATTTTAACAAATGAAAACATCAAAAATGTTACAGTTTATCACCTTTATTTTAAAGCTGGCAAACAAAATAAGATATGTACCATCAACATTGATGCACAAATCGTGATTTTATTCAAAGTTAAGTAAAAATACCCATAATGGTGCATGACTAATATCATCACCTTATTCAGCTGTCAGACTATAAAACTCGAGAATGGTCTGTCAAATTTAGACTATAACTCAAAAACCGTTTTCACTATTTTGATAAATGATACATCAAAAGATGCATACGAAAATTGTTCTCAAGGTAAGTCAACAATATTTTTTATTCGCTCAAGAATTTCAGAGTTAAGGATCAAAATTTTCACGATTTTAAAAAAAAAAATAATAATAATAATAATAAAAAACTGCGGAAATAGTAACTAGATAAAATAATTATGTAAATTCATCGCAAAGACAATTCAGATCACTATCTACTGGAGTTTAATTTATCTTAATTGGACAAACCGTTCTCGAGTTATACAAGTGTGACTGCCTAAAGGCGGGTTCATAGTAGTCATGCCCATAACAAAAAACAATACGTGATAGAAAAAAAGTAAAAGTGGATTCTTATTTTGCGCGTTAAATTCCATCTAATCCATCTATTTTTTTTTTATTTAAGACAAAAAAAAAATAAATTTTTTTGCCGACTAGTGTATTTCCACATAACTGTAGGTATGCATGAGTATCCTAACTTAACTGTGAATCCAATCAAGATTTGTGCATCAATTTCTTTGATACGTGGCTTTATTTACTCGTAGTTTTACCAGCTTTGAGATAAAGATGATAAACTGAACATTTTTGACATTTTCACTTTTAAAAAAAAGTTTTAGTAAAAAAAAGAAATCTTGATTTTAGCATGAACAATTTTTTTTTCGGATACTTATTTCGAAATATCTCATAAACTATTGAGAGGATAAAAATTTGTTAGTAAAACGACTTAATGCCAATTTTATTCCACACATTTTGGTGTGTCATTTATATAAATCGTGCATACCGTTCTCGAGTTATAGTGAAATATACTCAAGTAATCGGCTTATTTAGGACGCAATAAATAAGGGAAAAAACTGAAAGCAGATTCGAGTTTAGAATGCGGAATTCCATCTAGTCCACATATTTTTTTTTTTTTTTTTTTTGAAGGTGCTCCAAAATTTTTTTTTTTTTTTTTTTTTTGTCGACCAGTGTTATTAAAAAGTTAAAGAGCTAATTCAAAATAGCCTTTCGACGTCTTTAGTCTTTAGTTCGTGTAGCACTCAATTATCTTGCTATTGGATGAATTCAAATGCTTTCAATTTCTGGAAATTGTTGCTTAATCTACTTTTAATGATTGTGTAAGAATTTCTATCTTCATTTCTCCTTTTAAATTTTTTTTTTTTTTTCGCACTTCGAATCCTAATTTTTAAATAGTCTAAATAAATAATTAACTACAAATTTCCATCAATACTTTTAGTCTACGGGGTATAGTATATCTGGTATACTTACGATATAATAGACACAAATATTATTGACTTCATTAGACACCACATCCTCTTATTTATTAATTCTTAAAAAATACTAAGGATCGCAAATGCCAATATTTTCTGATATAATTTAATGAATTTTTTTATACCAATCATATTTTTTAATTGAAACTCGATGGAACTTTTTAGTTCTAGTCCATTAAAAATAGAATTTCCAAAAAATATATAGTATATATTTTTAAATAACCCTACACCACTATAGGTGATTGAGGTATTATGCGTTTGCGCTAATCAAACCACTACCTTAAAGTATACCGTTCGACTTAGAATCACTTCCTGCGTCGTTTTATCGATATCCGTCCGTCTGTCCATGTAAACATTGAAATCAAACTACAGATCACAGTATAAAAAATGTGTCAATATATATTGGGTCAAAGACGAACTCTAGTGAAATTAATTATGATGGTGCATTATTTTACCTAACCCCATACAAGTGTTCTTTCGAAATAGAGGCCACACGTCCCCATTAACATCAGTTCCCGAATTTTAGTGCACATGTACAATGGCGTAGGATATCAAATGGACGGCCTTGACTAACTATATCTTTCTTACTTCCATATCCACTTTCACTTACTACCAACCAATTCAGCAACATTCCTACACGTGTATTATTAATTTTGTATCTTATTTTAGTAATAATCTTGCCAGTCGTACTCATTAAACTTTTTTCCACATATTAATCTTCTACGCCTTTATTTAATTAGTAATCCCGGCTGCATATAAAACTTTTTAGTTTTAATTATATTACAATCAATATCCGAAAAAATATAAACTTTCTTTATCAAGGTTATTACAAAAATTATTTTATTTTATTTCATAATATGTATTATGGTCAATACAAATTAGCTGTCAAGGAATCTAACGAAATAATCGTATTAAATCCTACTATGTTGTTGTTAAATATCCATTTGTTAGTGTCAAAGAATTGTTCTCCATTAAGGTTTTTGTATACATTTTGACATACTCGTACATACTTGATAAAAGTTTTGCTTACCTCCATCTAAAGAACTATGCTATTGCAATAAAACAAATAGAATTTCTATATGATGAAAGTGCTTTCAGGGATTATGAAGTACAGTTTTTTTTCAGGGTATGAATTGGAACTGAATTAAAGCAGTTTTAAAAAAAAAATTTTTACTATCGAAGGTATTCCAAAATTTAAACTTTAAATTTTTAGTACAATAGAATAAATAACAAATTATTAAAAAGCTTTATTAGTACCAGCTAAATTTTCTTTTAATATTTTCAATAACATTTTACATACCCTGTCTTAAATTGATACAATTTGAGTGCATATGGTCTAGGTTTATAAAAAGCACTCAATTTCGATATGCTTTAAATTTATAGACAACATTTCCTTAACTCGTAAATTAAAACATTTCCAGGGAAACCATTTTGCCAATTTCAATTTTATTGCCTATCCCTGGATGTGAAATTGTCAAAGATATTCGAAGAGAACAATGAATGTCACATCGCCAAAAACATGAGTTGTTTTTTTAATATTCGTTAGTTAAAAGCATATACTGCAAAACCAACATACAAACTACATATTAAACTTGAAAACATAGAGATACACACATACGAACATGTATATTTTTGAAACATAAACAAATATAAAAAAAATAATAAATGTATTACCATCTATGTACTAAAAGTGGTCAGAGATGCTTATGTGGATAAAAAAAAACTTAACGCTATCACTTTTACTGAAACAATCTAAAAAGTTTTTTGTTATGTTCTTTTGCCAAAAGTTGTGAAAAATGTTATTCTATGCTTTCTGTCGCGTAAGCAGGTGACACCACATAAAGCTTAATTAACACCATCAAACAATAGACGAGCGAACATAGTGGGTAGACATTTACAAACAAACAAAATCAAAAAACAACAATAAGAACAAGAACCATGACATAAAAAAACAATATAACAAACATAAGGATTTGAAGTGATACATCACAGAAAAGCAAACAAATAGACATATGACGGATACACATGGTGCAAGTTTTTTCTTTTTTCTACTTTTACACGTACCACGTTAGAGGTGTGGTAAAAATCATTTGATTTCGTTGTTTTAACTTTCAGTTTGTTTTGTTTACTTTTGTTTTACCACAATTCTTAGTGTTGGTCATGAAGTAGGGTTTCCCCATAGTTCAGGGAATTATAATGGATATATAAATTAGGACTGTATACCTAGCATTTTCAAAAGCTAAGGAGTGCGATCGAAAAAATCTTAACACAAGTTTTGCCTCATAACTTTTTTTCTGGATCAATATTAAAATTTTTTTTGATCTAGTTATCATGGAAAAATACGTTAGTTATTATTTTTAATAATAACCATGTTGATTTGTGATTTTCATCAAAATGAGTGACGAAAAAGATGTACGTGCTACAAATTACTAAAAAGATTAAAAAAAATCCAAATAGGTCCTACAAATAATTGGCCAAAGAATTAAATTTCTGCCGTCAAAATGTTTCTAATGCTATTAAACAATATCAGGAGAATTGGACCATTGATAAAAACCTGGGTTCGGGAAAAAAAAGGTCCACAAGATATTGGGAAGGCCAGAAAATTGAAAGGAACTCCAAACACATTTGGTAGAAAAGCAGCCCAGTTAGCTCAGTGTTTTGACTATGTGAGAAAATTTAAAGCTAATGCAGAGCTGATAACATGTAAAGTCCAAAAAGTTCCAAACAAGAAAAAATTTCTTACGAAATTCCTGGTATAACAAGCTTTTTGCAGTTGCGGCAAAACAGGAAAGTCATTTGATACATTCGGATCTATAAATACCAAAATATACATCAAGGAACATTTGCAAAATAGACTTCTTCCTTTCATAAGAGAGCACAATGTGTCCATACATTTTTGGCCTGATTTGGTATCATGTCACTACTGTAAGAAAGCTCTGGAGTGGTACCAAAACAATAACAAAGTTTTTGTACCAAGGGAGGTCAATTTTCCAAATTGTCCGTAGCTTAGACCAGTGCAGAGATAATGAGCTCTTGTGAAAAATGAATTGAAGAGGACAAAAAAGGTATCCCGAAGATTTTAAAAGAATATGTGCACACGGTTCCAAAAAAGTGACCGAAGCAACTATCAAATCTCTAACGGATATATTACCGAAAATGGTCAACAAGTTCACAAATAGTGGTTAGAACTACAAAAGTTATTTTTTTCTCTGATTTTTGATAAATTATGAATTAAATAAATACAGAATAAAAATTCTAGAATCAACGGTTTCAAAGTTATTCAATATTATATATGTTAAGATTTTTTCGAACGCACTCCTTAATAAATAAATATTTCTGATAAAAATATTATTTGGAAAAAAGGTGTAAATACGAGTAAAAAAAATTTATAATCGAATACAAATGGCATTTAATATTATGATATGTAAGTTTTCAACAATTTATCACAATTCCTTAAAAGTTTTGTGAAAGCGATGTACGCTATACAGGCTTCCTACATGAATAGAAAAACTACAGTAGAGCATTGTTACGACGAAACATATCATGTTTAAACGTTTTTTATGGTTATTGTAGAAATTTATGTTTTCACAATCTCATAAACAGTTACCAATCTGTAGTTTCTCTAATATACGGGTGCGGCCTAATTAATTACCGAACTGGTCTTTTTGAACTTGAACAACTTGATAAGACGACTATGAATGAACATAATTTTTGCACATAACATTTACAGTAACTCAATTTGAAAATAACGTTTAATTACTTGCACCCAAATTCCTCAAAAACAATATAGCACAATAGTGTCTGACACTATTAAAATCGAGTTGTCCATATTAAAAAATATTTCTCAGCAGACAATTATAAAAAAATTAAAATTTATGCAGATTTAAGTGATGTGCAAACCTTTTGTCTTCAAATATCATTTTTGTATTCTTAAACAAAAACGCATTAAAAAGAGCAGAACGGATTAAAATCGTTAATAAACCCATAAAAAATCAATTAAAATCCTTTAAATATAACCATTTTATTATATTATTGGGTATTTAGGAGATTTTTATTGTAAAAAAAGGAATTTTACTTATTTGAAACTCTAGTCTGTATACTAAAAAAGTAGCTATTACAAAAGGAGAGTGGAACCCTATAGATTTAAGCATTGAAACGCATTGTTGCTAAAGTGATATAGTCAATAGGATTTTATTGTGGTAAAAGCCTAAAAAAAACCTGACTACAGTATATAGTTGTATTACTTAGAATTTAGACACTAAAATTAAAACAGCTAAGAAATATTAAAGGTGTAACAACAACTTTAGGTCTGTAAATTTTGTCGTGTAAAAACTATATACAATTAAATTTAAGTAAAATAAAGTAACATTTATATTTGATATAATATTAAATAAATTTAAAAAATCTCCAAAAGTTTTGATAAAGTAACTCCCAATTTTCGTGTTCAGCATATGCAATGTAATTAATAAAATGTCTGTGTATGTTTTGCATGAAAATCTAGTATGCTAATAATATATTTAAGGAAATGGATATTTATTTCTATCACTAATAATATACTCCACAATCCAGTTAACATTTGTGTACCTATATTTTTCAAACAAATTTATTGCCTCAAATAACATCCTGCAAAAGGCTAAAACCTCACCTGTCTATCATCACAAATCACTTGCCGGTAAAGATGCACCCATATTTGTTAATAAGTCTACACGACTACACCCGCATAACTATTTTCGGCAAAATGTTCTTTGTAATTAAACGCCATAAAACTGACAACAAAATAAGGTCAAACAAAAGTTCTTTAAAATTATTAGCATATTAACCCAATTAGAAATGGTAACCTTATATAGTCCAAAATATAATTAAGGCTTAAAACTAACATTTCACGCATTGTGTCAATCATTTGTTATTATTATAATATAACTACCACATGTGAAAATGTTGTATGTGTATGTAGTTAAATATATATGTGACCAGGATATTATAATAGAAGCAATGTTGCATGTATATTTTCTTACATTGAAAATTATATGTTTTAAAAATGTATTACCACATGCATATCCTTCATAGTAAATTACATGCATGTTAATTAGTTTGAGTGCGTGGGCTAATTAATGAGTAGAGGAAATAATACTAAAATATATAAAATTAAAATAAAAACAAAATAATAAGATTCAGTAAATAAAAAAATAAAAAATAAAATATTTTAAACAGTTCAAATACTTTTTTACATATTGGCATGAACAAACTTAAAAAATAATAAATAATTATTAAAGTAATTTTAAATGTACAATAGTTTGTCACCTAAAAAATAAACATATTGAAAATTTTCGCCATATTTTTTTTTTTTTTAAATAATAATACGATATAAGATATTTTAGTGCAAGTATTAACCTAAATAAATTATTAATCAATCCCTCGCACTTTTAAATACTGAGGTTTAATATTTTATATCATATAATTTTTTGCTGAAGTTCGCTTTTGTTTAAAATTGTTTTATTCCACATAGAAACCACAATATATTTTCATAATTACAAAGGACGGTTGCTAGAGTGACATTAATATTTTTTTTTTTTTTTATTATTTTTTCTAATTTTTTGTTATGTATACACTCCCCGAAATATTTATAAAACCAAAATAGTTTTTTATATTTCTATGGAACTACAAGTGAAATCCCAGAAATATTTGGCACACATATGAAAACAAGTAGGCAGTTTTTTATATGTAAAAAAAATTGATTCCGTTATTCCTGTGCAAAAATAGAGAACTTTTACTTGAGCTTCGAACGAAATAATTATAAGACCAAATATGACGAAGTATTTTAAATATTTAAAAAAATGGAATATGTTTTTAATTTTTTGTTCGTATTATTAATTTAAATATTTAAAATATTTTGTCATATTTGGTCTTATAATTATTTAGTTCGAAGATCAAGTAAAAGTCCCGTTATTTTTGCACAGGAGTAACGGAACCAACTGTTTTTACATTTAAAGAAACTGCCTTACTTGTCTTCATATGAGTGTCAAATATTTCTGGGATTACACTTGTAGTTCCATAGAAATATAAAAAACTATTTTGGTTTTATAAATATTTCGGGGAGTGTAGAAAGAAACAATCAAATGTCTGTAATTATTCTCACATATACACATGTAAAAAGTAGTTTTTACATTCTATGTATATCTCATGTCCGCTAATACTAGACTAAAAATTTTAATTACAGGTGGTTAATATGGATATACTATTAATGCAGGATAAGTTTATGTAAAAGTGCAGGACAGGGAAAATGCAAGTGTTTTATAAAAATTTGAATAAAAACGACTGAAGATAATAGTAATTTCAATTTATTTTGAAATTTGATTCATTTTTAAAGATAAATAAAAAATATGTTTGCTCGCTTGAATTTTAATTTTTTGTCTCGACTTTCTTTACCTTTTCGGGAATAAGTCCTGATATAAGTATATTCCAAAATAATATGCTGAAAGAATTTATGGATTATCTTAATTCGTCTATATATTTTTATAAAAATATAATTAAATTCTTTAACTTTTTTCTCAAAGTTCCATTAATAAAAAAAATGTTCTTTATATATTTCAAAAGATAAGAATTCAAAAATGGTTAATATTAGAAATTTTGAACAGATTTAGGTTTGTACCCTACATCCAGCTTTAATCGAAAATGATAAATTTTAAAAAAAAGTTTCATTTTTATCGATTAATAAAAAAAAATGTCACGCAAGCTTTTTTAAATTTATTGACGATATTTTATCAAATAATAGACTCAGAACGATTTGACACTAAACTGCTTCCCGCCCGGCCAAAAACTAATGCAGGAATGGAGATTTTATGAAAAAAGTAAATTTTTTAAATAACTTTTTTTAATTGCATAAAAAGTCATATTTGCATAACACAAGGCAACAAAATTGAAAAGTTTTAAAGGTTTGAAAAACCATTTTACCATTTTGATGTATTATGACTCCAGAAGTCCAAATATGGTCAACTTTTTAAATTCTATGGAGAGGTTTCTTTTTTAAATTTTTATGTAAAGTTATAAATTTTTTTGGACGTTTTTCCACATAATTAATGCTAATTCAAAAAGTGTTAGTCCGCTCAGTAGTTTCGGAGTTATAATAAAAAAAATGAAACAAAAAATATATTTTTTAAGTGAAAATAGCAAGTTTTTTTGTTTTAAAAAAATCACTAAAAATCGAAAACTGCTATTACATGTGACTTTGCGGTAAAGTAATAAATCTGAACAGTTTTTGCAGTTTTTTTTTTTTATTATAACTCCGAAACTACTAAGCCGATTGAAATGCAATATATAAAAGGAATTAAGGTTATGTAAATATAAATTGTTGACAATTTTTCAAAAATAAACAATATTTAATAAATATAAGCGATTATTACTAATATTATCTCAACCAAAACGCGCCAATACAATTATGTGTAACGTATACGCACATATGGAAATAGTGTAAAGCAGTGAATTTGGTGAGAATTGACTTACGTTGTCAGCTTTGAGACCATGATATAATGCTTTTAAAACGATCTATATATAAATATTATACATCAATGAATTGGTAAATAAGTCTATTTTTATATTCTTGTAATATTTTATAAGTTCTTTGGAAAATAGGCGGAGTTTTTCTTTACAAAAGATTATTATTATTATTTTATTTTGGCCTGGTGGGAAGCAGTTTAGTGCCAAATCGTTCTAAATCAATCTCTTGATAAAATATCGTTAATAAATTTAAAAAAGCTCACGTGACGTTTTTTTATTAATCGTTAAAAATTAAACATTTATCTAATATTTACCATTTTCGAGGGTGCAATCTTAAATCGATTCAAAATTTCTTTATAAACCATATATGAAGCCTTATCTTTTGAAATATATAAAGAAACAATTTTCTCATTAACGGAACTTTGAGAAAAAAGTGAAAGAATTGTTCTATATTTTTGTAAAAATTGCTGACTTTTAATATTTTTCACGTCTAGACGAATTGAGATAATCCAAAAATTCTTTTAGCGTATTATTTTCGAATATATAAAAAATTACAAAATATTTTGAAAGAATTTTTACCTCATATACCTCAGGTCTCTAAAATAATATTTTCTTTAACAAGATATAATAATTTTATACTTTTCTGAAAGGTTTCTTCACAGAGCAGATTTTAAAATAAAAACAAGGCCAATGACTTAAATGGTCAAGGTACACACCCTCCTAAATTTGACCAATTTTAAATGAAAGTTTTGACTTTAGTCTATATTTTCTCAAATTTCAAAGAACGAATCAGCAAACGGAATGCAGTTTAAGAATCTATAATACTAACAAAGATTTTATTACAGATAAAATATTTATAATTTCTCAAAAAAACAATTTTTTACAAAAAATTTGTTTTAGTTTCAAAAATCAGAAAAATTACAGACTCGATTTTTCCTATCTAAATTGCATTGCTTAGCTGACATAATTCTTCGTTGTATAGAAAAAGATTAATATCAATATCTTTTATAGAATCGAAACTACGCCACATTAAAGTTTTATAAGTTACAGATTTTCGATTCTGTCCCACTGTGCTGTGCAATGGTAGTGTAGGGAATAACAGACTAAATTCCTTGTATCAAAAACTTCACCTGCGCACAGTTTTATTACAATTTTTTACCCTACTTTTCACAAAAGTTTCTATGTTTGCAGTCAAACAGATGAAAGGACAGACATTTTTAAATTAACAGAGAAATTAAGAATGAGTCTAATGGTTCAATATATAGTTCGATTTAAAGAATTAACTACGTTAATGATTTTGTCTGCAAATATTAAATATGTGTATAAATATTACAGTGTCTCGTGGATGCAAATTTTGTAGGAAGACCCCTCAAACGATGCGCAGAAGTTACTTAATACAAAAAAATATTAAAAGAAATTTAAAATTGAAGTAGTATTGAGTTTTTCTTGAAATGAGTATCAACAAATCCGTAATTTTGAGCCAATTATGAAAAACAAATATTTACAAAAAATTTTGTTCATAAACCGTCATTTTGATACATCATGCAAAGAAAGTTCCATACTTTCTCTTACAAAATCGGGGAAAAAAATTGGATTGCAGTAAATACTGCCAAAAAAAAAAGATAATTTTCAAAAAATTCGTTCATCAAAATGCTCTAAAAAGTCTACTGTCGAAAAAAATTCCACTGGAGAAATTTCCAAAATATTTTTTTCATAACCAGTTAAAAATTACCATTTTTTGCCACCCATTTCAGCTCATTAATACGCATTACTTTAGGAGTCCTCATACATCAGAATCTCAAAAGAGCAGTTTCTTGGGACAATCTAATATACATACATGTTGAATATGTTTTATGTTACCCGAATATAGTAAAATCTAAATAATAAAAAATGTCTACAAGTTTTCAAAATATTAAAGCATTTTATTCTCAAAATAAAAAACTTGTAAGCTCATTAGTTTTTAACATGTTTAAAACTTCAAAAATGGCAATTTATTAATTTCTTTAATAAGAAATATTCTAGAGGTATAAATCAGCAATTTTATTTAAAATGTAGGTGATTTCTATAGACTTTTATCTCACAATATGGTGGGACATGTCCTCAATGTTTTAGCAACACTGATATATTTCGAATATGTCGGAGATATAAGCTAACGGGATTGGTAGCTCTTGTTTAATTCTGAAAATTTCCCCTCCAGATTTCATCTTGAATTTGTGTGGACGGTTGCATTTCGGATGGTTATATATACAAATTTGTTTCAATTTTACTTTATGTTTATATTTTTGTTCTCAATAAAGGGAAATCGATTATTTTTATTTTAGATAGATTTTATTTTGAACTTAAAAAAATGTATGAAAAAATCCGCTCTGAGAACGAGTTACTTGCAATCATGAGAAACGTATAGTAGGTAACAAAAATATTTGTGAAAATTTGGTCGCTTATATATTACACGCTTAAAACTAGCGCAAACAAAAATATGCAAACAAAAGTCTTTTATGCGCATAAAAAATGCTCTTCAAATTGTACAATATACAAATCAAAAAATATGCTCTTAAAATATGATTTTTTTTTTCTGGCTAAATTTTAAATTCATACTAAAAATCTCTTGATTTTCATTAGCAATTGCCAAAAAATATTTTCTTTTTGTACTTAACCCTTTAATGTCATCCGGAGGTGCCAGCTTTTCTGATATTTTTAATTTTGGGGACTTTGTACTTCATAATTGCCCTTGAAAGATGCATATTGATAAGCTGAATACAGAAAAAAAAAAAAAAAGTAATAATAAAAATTAATCTTCGGTTCCCTGGCAATGGTCCCATACATTATAGCAAAGAAAGTTTAGAATTTTGATCGAAATTTGTCTCAAAAAATTCGTATTTTTTGGCTTGATATGGAAAATTTTTTTTATAATTTCCCTCTATTATATTTTGGTGCATTTTTATAAACAATATTGTTTAAATTACCCTAATATGGTAAATAACATTGGGAAACACTTATTCTATATATGGAAACACTGATTCAGCAGTACGGGATTTCTTAGTAAATTTTTTAACCCCTAAACGCTTTTTTTGAATTGACTCTAGTTCTCGCGATAAATCGGGATTTGTAAAATGAAGGAGGTTTCAATATATATTGTAGCATATGATAAAAATGACTTAATACCTTAATACCCACACAGTGGTTCCATAACGTTTTTTTTTTTTTTTTTTTTTTTTTGAAAATAATTTAGTAACTAAAGAACCATTAAAGATATCTCAATAAAATTTCACATGGTCAGATACTTGTATAAACTTTTTATACAAGCATTTGGTATCTACGAAACGTTAAAATATGGAGATTTATAAATTATAAAAGTTAGTTGAATGTAATTTTATGGCAGAATTTCTCGAAGGACTTAATATTTAGAATTTTTGTGGTATTTTTAAAATATAAATTTAATATTCAAACTTTAATAAAATTTAAACGAATAGCGATATTTTATTGAAATTTCAGTATAATATGTATAAATTTGATATAAAATCAGAGAATTAAAAAAAATCCCACTTTTTTACATGAAAATACCCAAAATCCCAATCCGTATAAAACGAGTTAAAAAAGAATTTACTTTTTTCATATAAGGGGCCTCCGTCAATAGAGTTAAAAAAAAATAAATAATTTTAAGTCGATCCCAGCTTTGCTATTTGAGAATATAACAAAAAAGGAAAGAAAAATCCAAAATTGACAAAATTTGGATAGATAAATTTACATGCATTTACATTAAAATTTTTGTTTTTTTTAAGATTTAAAAACATTAAAATAATGATAAAACCCGGAACAAAAAACAAATGTTATCAGTGAATAAATATTGCCACCTTTTAAAAAAGAAACCCAAAAAATATACATTTTTAAAGATCCAACTTTAAATTAATATAACTTTTTAAAGGATTCATATATTTATATGATTCATGCAGCAATATTATTTAGAATTTTGTAAAGAATCTGAATCTGAATCAAATATTTTAGAAAACTTCTAGGAGCAATATTAAGCCCGCCAAGTTAAAATAACTAAAAAAACGAGGCTAAAAATGAGGTAAAAATTTATTTCGACCCGATTATCTCTTAAACCTACACATGGACTATCTATATATAAAATTTCTCTTCTGCCATATGTGGGGGGCCACCCACTTCCCCCTGATCCGCTAGGTGCCTGTACTCCTCCAAATCAACTTGAAAACTCAGCTCTAACCATGTGAAATTATATTGAGATACCTCTAACGGTTATTTAGTTACTGATACGTTATGGAGCACCACTGTATTAAAAAGTAATGTAAGTATAACTTGAAGACAATTTCAATTAGAATATTTTGACATCTTTTTTGAACCAAGACAAGACGTTTTTGTGATAAACTTCAATATATGGTTCAACCTCAGTGTTTCCTTATGTAATGAATATGAAATACATGTATGTATGTATGTATGATGAAAATTTGTATATTATGTATGTAAATGTATCTTCCTTTATTTATATATTATAAATCATAAAAAAAAAAACTTTTCTCACACTGTATACTTAAAATATTTGTAAAAATTTGTTTCAATCATGTTTATGTTGCTTAACATGAACATTACAAACTGTTAAATAATTTTTAATTTTTCATATATTTTATTTTTATTTTTGACAATTTGGCACCATCTAATGAAATCTCTTGCTATAAACAGTTTGATGATTCCAAAAAGTTTTTCGGTTTTTCCATAATGTCAGCTCCATTACCCACTAAGTGTTCAGAGACCATTATCATCATTTGTGTATTGTTGTGTTACTACACTATTTGCAATATTCAACCGACCCATCCCTTACTCTCCACCTGATGTCAGTATGCCCAGTCTACACGCAAAGTTGCAATTTTAGTTGGGCAATATGTTGCATATAAATTCAGACATACATACCTGTGTTGTTTATGTCCCTCTGGTACAAGTATTACTATATGTATTTTTACATACATACATTACTTATTTTACTGTTTTAACTTACATACATATATATGTAAATGTTATTATGCTGTGCGTGTTTTTGGTTGAATAGGTGGGTGGTTGTGTGTGTGTATATTATATGTATGTATATTTGATGGTGTTAAATGATGAGTAGTTGTTGTAGTGATTGTTATAGTAGTCGTAGTCATAGTAGGTGTTAAACAAAAATTTACATTCATGACTTTATACCGGCTGGCTTTTAGTGTAATTAAAATATCACCCGTGACAGTTACACCTGACACACATTCACAAACAAAATTTTCTATTTATTTATGTATATGTATGTGTATATTTTCAGACACACACACACTTGTACGTGTGGCTTTGTATTAAAATATATATTATTGCAAAAATTACCAACAAAAAGCTGAAATGATGAGATGAAAAGTGATTTCATAAGTACAAGTAAGTATGTATATGTATGAATACAAAAGCTCTTTGAAATTTGTGTTAATGGGTAATAAAATATATAATTCTCATTCATTTTCATTTTTGCAAAAATTTTACTTTTTTGTCTTGTATGAATTTCCTTTAACATGACTTTAATTAAACCTCACAAATTATCATGTTGAAATATTATTGTCGCGTTTATGTATTCGTTAATTTGTTTCTTTTGAAAACTATTGAATGGTGTCTGAGAAATATGAATTTTTATTATTGGTATATGAGTGGATGTTTTTTTTTTTTTTTTTTATTAAGCTCAAAAGAAGCAAATAAGGAAATAAATTTGGGTAGGTTAGAAAATAAAACACCCTAAAACAGTTATGTATCTATAGGTATCAAATTCGACTTAAACTCTTTCAATTAAACTTTTCTAAAACTTTGTTTATTAGGCCTTAAATGCTTAGTTTAAATCCTATATTTTCCTTAAATTTATTTACAATTCATGAAGTTTCATTTATTATATACCTACTGTTTACAAATTTACCCAGATATCATAATTTTCGATATTCGCAAATAGTTCTCAATAAAAATAAATAAAATGCCAGCCTTTTCTCAAAACTTTATTACCATCCTTATTAAAATTTCTCTATGAATGCAAAATAAATTTGCACACATTTTCCATTTATAGCAAATAATCTTTACACTTTTACACAACAGCTAACTAACTACCTCTTTTTCGTAGCATAAAATACCATTTAAATTATTTACCCTAATTTATTTCAAAGTTTTTTTATTCCTTTCATTTATTTTGTATGCGAAACAAAGTACATGTGAAAAGTTTAATAGAAATCAAATTAATTAAATAAATTATGATAAAGTCAACGACAACTTGGTGTATTGAAAGGAAATATTTTATATAACTTCTACTTCAACTTGCATTCATTGTATGTTTGTGTATAATAGTTGCAACACAAGGAATCTACTGCTGCATAAATGAAATACAAAATAAAAGACTATTTATGAAGCTAATAAATTATATTGAACTATAAACAACTACAAGTGCTGACATACAAATAGTACGTACGGATACGTTTGGATGTACGTGCAGTGGTAATATCGTAACAACAGCTGGATATGTAATTTAGGGTACAGTGTGATACTAAATTGTAAAATTACATTATATTAGTTAGATGATAAATAAAATATGAACTACTAATGGTGTAATAACATTTATTAAAAACTTTATATTATTTATGTTAACTTAATCAGTGTTGTTTATTTAATAGTAAAAGAAAAAATAGTAAGAACATTTTATTGGTGTTAAAAATATGATATATCTTTACCAGCAAATAAGATATGCATTTGAATACAATATACGAGGGTGGATCAATATTTCCCTGACATTTCGAACTTCCCTCGTAGTTATATGAAATGCCAAGCAGCAGTCTAAACAATGGGTTTCTCCGGGTGAAACCCATTTGTCGGCCAATAAGGTGATGGCAACAGTTTTTTGGGATGCACGCGGGATAATCCACATCGATTACCTTCAAAAGAAAACGACCCCATATGGCCAAGAAAAAAGTTATTTTTCATCAAGATAATGCACGGGGCACACGTGTGCAGTCTCAATGGCAAAACTCTATGAATTGGGCTACGAATTGGTACCTCATCCGCCATATTCTCCGAATTTAGCCCCTAGTGACTACTTCCTATTTCCAAACCTAAAGAAATGGCTCAGTGGAAAGAGATTCAGCTCCAACGATTGACCAAACTAACGCCTATTTTAAGGACCACGAAAAATCATATTTTTTGGAAGGGATACAAAAACTGGAGAAACGTTGGATTCGTGTATTGAGTTAAAAGGAGATTATGTTGAAAAATTAATTTTTGTTTGCAAAAAACACTGTGTTTCATTCAAAAAGTCACGAACTTATTGATCCGCCCTCGTAACACATAATTTTCGTTATAACTCTTGCTGCCACTTAATTTAAATATCTTTCTTGATCACACTATCATCGGAATGTTTGTCCGCATGCAGATGGCAATCAATGAAAAATCTCCAAAATACTTTTTAACTTACTAGAAAATATCCATTGAGTAGCTTTTTCAGTTTTTAGGATAATTAAATAGCATTAAAAAGCTTAAAGAATTGGATACAACTTCCGAATAAGAAAAAGTCAAAAGATTGCAATCCAAGCCCAAAAGTATAGAAGAACCTAAAAGCTTTGCCAAAAATGTTCGGCATCGCCATATTGTGTTCCTTTTTCAAAATCAAATATAAGTCATGTTTAAGTTAAGCTTAAACTTTAATCAATCAGAACTAGCAACATGTTTTATTTTACACGTAATACAAATATCGGTTCACGATTGGCCACAGGACTAGAAAAAAAAAGTTTGACCGATTGTATCTTATTTACTTGTATTTATATAAAAAGATGCATAAAAAAATTTAGATGCTACAAGTAGTTGAACTCCAATCTTGTGGTAAAATTAAGGGTTAACGTTGCGAAAAAGATTTTCGAATTGTATCTCATTCAAACGTACACTATGGAGCAAAGGTGAACACTTTTTTGTTATTTAAATTTGCGGATGAAGTAATATGAAAATATATAATTCAGCTAAGATCGTTTAGTAAAAAAAAAATTCTTAGGATTCTGTTATAAATAAGTATTTAAATACGAAATAGCCTGATTAACTCCAGAAATTTAAACAAATTAAAAATATATTTCAAGATAGATTTCCTCCAGGAAAATTTGCAAGGACACGAAATTATCTCAAACGTTGATAATAAAAATAAAGAAAAATGAAAAATTTATGAATTTATGAATTTTTGATGAATGAGCGAATAAGAATATTTAGAAACAAATATGCTGAATAAATTTGAAGATTACCTAATCAATCTAATAACTACAATGCTAGAGTTTGGACACGATTTCGATATCTTCAGAAAAATAACGCTATTGCAACAAAAGTCCCAAAGAACTAAAGTAGCCATCAGACAAAGTTTGGTACACCTTATAAATTCGCAAACATACTATAAATTATAGACCGTGGAAAACTGGAAAACGAGTTCAGTCGGCAGAAGAGAAAAACGTAAAAATATTTTTGCCTGAATAAAATAAAGGTAGAGAAAATTAGTCACTCGTGTTTTATAGCCAATACATGGGACTACAAAAATGTAGTACTAGTCAAGTCTCTAACTTGCCATTGTAAAATGAGAGGCAATGAGTGGATGTAGAGGGAAAATTTGTATTTGATATAAATAATCAGTGTTGCCAAGATTTGAAAAAAAAAAAAAAAAATAAATTAGACTTTGAAAAAGGTCAGAAAAGGCTAAATGTTCCAAAAAATAAAAATCGAAAAAAGCTAACATATTGTTTTACATAAAAACACATTTATTTATTTATTTATTTTTTTTTTTTTTTTTTCTTATTAGTTTTTGTATTTCTTTAAGATATATAAGGGAATTTATAAATATAACATAAATAGTTTCTATGAGTAATAAAAAAAAAAAATAATTATAATATTCTTGTAGAATGAAGCGCCGCAGACCAAAGTTTTCGTTATATATAAATAATTTCGAATTAGTATACAAAAATGCTTAAATTTATGACTTTATAAAATTAATTTAATTTTAACAAGAATATTTTATTATTACTGCTTTTTCTTAAATAAATAAAATGAACTGAAAATTTTTGGAAATTGACTTAAATTTGTTTTATTTCAATATTTTTACAGACAGAATTTGTATTTTTCTTTACATTATATTAAGAGCTGTCAATTTATTAAAAAAAAGATTGTAAACCAATTAGAAAATTAATTATATTAATAAATAACATAATAAAATTTCAATATCTGGTTAGTTAATAATTAATTAAAAAATAATTTGAAATATTTTTTTTTTCTGTGTAGAGAATTTTTAATAAATTTTAGCTTTATAGACAATTTTCGAAGATAAAATACCACACATTTTATCGCTTATTTTATATCACAGAATCCTACACTGAAACATTATTGCCCACTTCCGCTTTTATAACACAATTAACGTATTTTCGGTTCTTGTCAACTTTAAATTAAATAATTTATAATGATGACAATGACCAATTCAGAGCCGGTGTGAATAGATATTTTCATACCCACTATCAAAAATAACATTTCGAAGGAATCATTTAAGACTGAATAAAGCATATATTTTCTGGGTCCTGGTTAGATTCTAAGTCGATCTATCTATGTCCGTCCGTCTATCCGTCTGTTGAAAGCAGAATAGGGCTCGAACGGGACAACGTAGTGGGACGAAATTTGGCACATATATTTATCTTATATAAGGATTGAAAATGGGCAAAATCGGTTAATAAACAAAAGGTTATGGGATAAGAACTAGAAATACAGGGTGTCCATTTCATACTTTTCTGCTGATATTCCTTAAACAAAAGCATGTACGATAACGGAATTTTGTATAAATAGTTTGAGGATCAATATAAACTTGGAAACTAAAAATGTACGTGGTCCGCCCAATTTACCGCCCACCTCCCATATAAGATGAAACTTCAACGAAATTCTGTTGAATAGTTCAAGGACTAATGTAAACTCGGAAACAAAAAATAGGCGTGGTCCGCCCACTTTACCGCTCACCTCCCATATAACGTAAAATTTGAAAAAGTTGATGGTGGGTATTTAGATTCGGCCGTGACGAATATAGCAATGCGCTTGTTTATTACTCCTCTTCCCTATACACCAACGCTTTAAATTTAATTGATTCGATGTGATCTAAAAGCGTCCATGGATTTTATTTTACATCAGTCAGGGTCTTGACTCAAGTAAGTATATACAATTCCGAAAACTAACATGCGAGGGTTACGGAAGTTTTGAATTTCACGGTTTAGACGTAGACACACTATGGTATAGTAAGAAATTTGTAACAGGCCACATTTATTTCGCATTATTCTAGACAATGCTGAATTACTTTCTGTCAATAGTTCTAGGAGAGAAATTTGTGTAGTTTGCTGATAATTGTCAATATTAAAAAAAAAAAATAATTTTCTTTGCTAAGATAAGAAAAAAATGTTTCACAATGACTAAAAGCAATTTTATTCTACTATATCTTTATAATCCTCAGCTGCGATTCTACGCCTATTACTAATTTAGAAGGATTTTCCAAGCCTGTGGAGAATGGAGAACATACTCTTATTAGTGAAGATAAGATAATTCTTTATTATGTAAGTATTTCGATATGGCAACTTCATTGGCACAAAAGTTCAATTTAATAAAAAAAAAAAAACTCATATTGTAACAATTTGTTTTGGAGCATTTTGCTGGGAATATTATTAGTTTCTTATTTTTTTTATAATATAATGACGTTCTCATTCTTTCGTTGAAACCATTAAATATTGAAATTGAATTTATAATTAATTTTATTTATATCTTTATTAAAAAATTTATTTCAAAATACTGCATACATTGCCTTGTTTGAAACACTGTATTCAAAAATTTGTTTATCACAATTCATTTTTCAACTCTACGATACTGTATAGTTTGCTGTCTATTTAGACCAATAAATTATCTACTCATTTAAGCAAACGTAATTTATTTTATAAATAAAATACCGCTTTAAACTTACTTTCATACATAGATACAAGTATCTGCATATTTTTGTGACTCGTAATCACTCAATTAGAACTAAGGTATATATAAATTAAAATACAAGTGTGGGAGTATATCTTAAGTTTTCTTATTTCATTTCTAATAGAAAAGACGTTAGATTGATTGTAGGTAGGAAAATAAATAAATAAAATTTCTTTTTCCTATCTATAAACTCTTTAGCATGTAGTATGATGATGACTTTTAATTTCTGTTTTAAATATTATGGCTCTTAAAGAATAGAAATACAAG
This sequence comes from Protophormia terraenovae, assembly GCA_951394005.1. Lineage (NCBI taxonomy): Eukaryota > Metazoa > Arthropoda > Insecta > Diptera > Calliphoridae > Protophormia > Protophormia terraenovae. Next base: position 121,580,140 of record OX596074.1, read on the forward strand.
AAAAACAGTAAAAAATAACAATGTTCATTATTAGTTCTTGACTTTGTTGATTTAGTACGATGACTTTTTGGTTCTGGACCGTTGCACATGACCACATAAAGGTAAGAAGAATAACAGCAATACTATCAACAACAACAAAAACAATAACAGAAGCAACAAATGAGCATTACAAATTATGTATGTTGAGCAGTGTTGCCAGGACTTGAGAAAAAATGAAGCTAAATTAGACTTCAAAAAAGGTCAGAAAGATCGGGCTAAATGTCCCAAAAAAATAAAGCCAGAAAAAAGCTAATATATTGTTTTATTAAAAAACGCATTTATTTATTTTTTTTTTCTTATTAGTTCTTGGTATTTCTTAAAGATATTTTAGAGAATTTGTAAATATAACCTAAATAGTATCTATGGGTAATAAAGTTTGTTAAAAAATAATCATAATATTTTTGTGGAACGATGCGCCGCAGGCGAAAATTTTCGCTAAATATAAATAATTTCGATTTTTTTCTGCGAATTAGTATAGAAAAATGCATAAATATATGTTTCTGTTAAAATAAATTTAGTAAGCTTTTTACCTTTTTAAGGCTATATTTAAAATCAAAAAAGGCTAGAAAAAAAGCTAGAAGCTAAAACAAAAATTTTGAGGCTAAAAGCTAAATAAAAAGGCTAAACTGGCAACACTGATGTTGAGTCTTGGTATGTGTGTGTATGAGAGTTTGTATAACTAAAGGTGGCAGGTTAATAATTACAAACAGATAGTAAAAGAAGGAGTTTACAACAACTCTAATAACAAGTGAATGAAAATGAGAACAACAATTACGACAACAACCTGTTTTACATATGAACATACAAACAGATACAAATATAATACTTATTTGAATATAGAGAATATCGGGAAAGAAAATTTTTATTTTTTTGTTTGGTACAATTAAAAACTCTAAAGTACAATGGGTGAAGAAATTTTATTTAGTACCATTTTATTATATTACTTTTAAGCTATTAAGTACTAAATTATAATACTGTATTTTTATTTGTCTGAATATTCGGTTGCCGAATAAAAACCCTTTTTTATGTCTTTACGAAAAAAGTACCTAACCAGAAATTGAAATTAGCAACATAAACCAATTTTCAAATCTGCTCCAAAATAAAAAAGTAGTTAATGGTACTATAACCATGTTGCATCACTTGTTTATCTCTTGAAAATTACTCCCAATTCCAATTTAGCTAACCCTTATGTATATCTACAGGTGTATGTGTACTTTCAAAGTTTATTGTTATTGTTGGACTAGTTATAAGTAGGGAAGAACCAACCGTAGGGATATACTTTAAACGAATAAACATACTGAAGATACAAGAGCAATAACAATATAATAGCAACAACAACAAAAATACACAACAACTTTAGGCTATAATCAACATTATCTTATGTAACTTAAATACAAGTAGACAGACACTATATACAAAGCAACAACTACTTAGTCGTAATACAACCAACAACCACCTTTGTCGTCCTCATCATCATCATTTTTATCAACTACTAAAATAAACACCTATACTTGGTTCATGTACAAGTTAACCTATTGACCTTTTCTGCATCTTGTTGATATTATTTGTAAGTAGTTTTTGTTGTTGTGTGTAGTTTTAGGTTTGTTGATTTGTGTTGTTTGTTTTTTATTGTGTTGAAAGGTTAGTTTTTAGTTTAATGTAGAGAGTGAGTCTAATTGTTATTTAAGTAAACTATTTTTACTCTGTATACCCTACACTTAATGTGTGTGAGCAAATTGGAAAATTATAATTTTTTATTTGCAGAGAGGTTTTGAAAGAGTACAATTAAGATAAGATACTTAATTGATTGAACGGAACGAATGCTTTGTGTAATCCTTATGAAAAAAATTTTCCTCTAAAGCTAGAGGATAAAATATGTATAATTTATTAGTTAAAATTGAATTGTAAACTTTCTAAAGGATATTTTCTTACAAGCTTAAATCGGAATGCTTTTTTACCAGTGGATTCTTTCGAATTCCTACACAGAGAAAACTGCTTCGTTGTTGCAAGTACTAACTTATAATTCGGTTGGCATTACTATATGCCTTCGGTATATGCAACTTTTTTTAAAAACAATTCTGTGCTGCGGTTTCAAATATCTATAGCAGTATTGTGAATGAAAGCTAAACATTTTTTTTTTAAATTTGTTTTATTTAAAAACAATAAATATGCAATTTAATAACATTTTTCAAAAAAATATTGATGAATTTTGTGAAACGTTTCCTACCTTTGTTATGAAAACGTTTTGCATTAAGATGGTATAAACAGAAAAGTTCTCAAGGACGGAGACATCATATTAAAAATGAATACAAACTCCTACATAGATAGAATTATTATCAAGCTAATGGGCTTATTCATCGTCAATCCCAGCTAATTAAAGTAAATAAAAAATATTATGTTTAACATTTCATGTACCTATCTTTATCGATGGTTATTCTGTTGATTTGTTGAGGTATTCCGTTTATTACGATCCGTTACTCCACTGAAACAAATTGTTGGAATTTCAACTCTGTTGCATATAATTTTATAAATATGTATGTATGTAATATTTTTTGAATTTATTTTACTTATAATTATAAAAATTTCCACATATTTGAGCTAAGTTTTTGAATACACGGTATTAAAAAGTACTAAGCCTCTAATCCACTTTTTTTAATTGACTCTAGTTCTCGCGATAAATCGCAATTTGTAAAATTAAGGATGTTGCACAATATATTGAAGCATATCTCGAAAACGACTTGTTTCATTTTGTTCAAAAAAATATAAAAAAATTTTAATTAAAATTATCTTCAAGTCGTTCTTGCATTACTTTTTAATACGGTTAACAGTTATGGAAATATTAAGCCCATCTTTCGAAAAAAAATTAAATTTTATACAAAATTTAAAGAAAATTAAAAAAAAAAACATTAGAATTCGAAACTGTCAGCAATTCAAATTTTTATTCTTTAAATATAAAGATAAATTTGATGTAAATAAAACAAGACATCTTTCATTAAAATCAATGAAAATGAGCCAACAAAATTTCTTCTCCTTTTGACTATGCAATAAATATTAAACCGTTTCATTTTTACTACACACGGCAACTAAAATTATTATAAATATATGTACCTTCGAATTTTTAGTAACAATGTAAATCGTCTTTGCAATTTTTATCAGCAAACAGAAAATATTGCTGATCAAAAAAACTAAAACTTTGTGTTTTAGTCTCGTACACATAATTTTTTCGGACACATATAGCACACGAGCAATTTTTCTTCGTGTACTGCAAAAAAATGTTAGCAAATTTTCTTTGTTTTGATTTTGCAACTATAGTTTTTTTTTTTAGTATTTTTATTTAAGCAATTTTGTTGCTACTAAAATTTCTTCTATGAAGAATAAAACACATGTATATTGAAGTGTGTATGTTAAGGGGAAGGCATGTACATCTTTGTTGTTATACATACATACACACTAGTCTCCTGCGCAAGATGATTTAAAAAGCAAACACACTTGAATTTCAAGTGTGTGTTTCATAGCCAACATGTGCAAAAACAACAATAAATACTGTTCGTACTGTTCGCTGCCCGAAGCAAAGCAAGTGTGTACTGTGTATGAGCGACTGCAAATCCGTGCGTTCAAATCATTTATCGTAAACAAATGGTGCAAGTGGTGTGGCAAAAAAAAGCAAATCATACAAGACGTTGAGAAATGATTTAAAGATTTCAAGTGGGCTTAATGATTTGTTTGTTTTTTGTAATACGTAGTTGCTGTGTGTGGCAAAAAATCTTCATAATGTGTAAAAAGTGGTTGTTTATAAATATTCTTGCATACACACACATATATACAGTATGTCTATATTTTATGGTTGGTTCTTCTTTTCTAAATAAATGTAAAAGGGTGAATTCATAAAGTTATTAAAAAATACTCTTTATTAAGAGTTAAAAAAGTAAAAAAATTAAAGTTGACATTTGAAACTGTCAGTTACATATGTAAGTTAGAAAATTTTTATCTTTAGTATTTATTTATATTTTAAATAAAGTTAGTCTTATAATTAATTGTATGTTTATAAAAAATTTTAAAATTGTACTTATTTATATTATGATAGATTTTATTGCATTTAATTTATATTTACTAAGTAATCATTCTATTTTAAAACTAAAAGGAAATAATATAGAACAAAAAAACTTGTAAAAAACTTTAAATATTTAATAAAATCTGTTTACTAATAAAACTTAATGCATGTTTCTTTAAATTGTTATAACTAGTAACATTAATAATTTATTTGATCGTAAATAACAATAAGTTTATAAACAATACTTTTAAACGACTGTTTTACTTACGAAATTACTTTATACAGTCATGAACGCACACACACACATATAATTTTAATAAAAAAGAAAACACAATTTTTTTCCTTATTGAAGCAAACAAGTGGTCAAAAGGCTTGTATTTTTTTTTATACAAGCCTTTGAGAGGCTTGTTTGGTCGCTATCATAGCACACTCATGATTTGTTCATAAAGTTGAAGCACACACGCAGTATTTGTATGGTTTTAAGTGCCTGCAGAACAGTATTTATTACTCCGCACACACACTGATAACAACACTTAAAAAATATCAAGCGGCTTGTACAGCCTTATAAGACACAGTTTGCAGGGCTCTAATACACACATACATACTCCGATATTATATTCTTCATAGAAGTAATTTAAGTAGAAACAAAATTGCTTAAATAAAAATATTAAAAAAAACTATAGTTGCAAAATCAAAACAAAGAAAATTTGCTAAAAATTTTTTCAGCATACGAAGAAAAATTGTTCGTGTGCTATATATGTCCGAAAAAATTATGTATACAAGACTAAAACACGAAGTATTATTTTACTATGTTAATTTATGTACGAGTTGAATACTTTTGGTTTAAGCTACAAGAAGTTGTAAATAAACGCTGCAATTTTTATTGACAATACTGCAAAATAGAAAAATAATTTTAGTTGCAATTATAAACAAAAATGAAACGGTAAAAATATTTTTAGTATTTTTTTTTTTTTTTTTTTTGTTTTTGCTAGCAGCAGATATTTATTGCAAAATGTGATAAATATATCAAACCCTGGTTTAGATTTTATTCACAAATTAATCAAAATACTCATTTACAAGTTACATAAGAAATTTAAAAAATCAAAAAATAATTTTTTTCATTTTTGTTAATTTGTAAATAAAATCTAAACTTATCCATTGATTTTAATGACAGATGTCTTGTTTTACTTACACCAAATTTATCCTTATGATTAAAGAATAAAAATTTTAATTGTAAATAAAATCTAAACTTATCCATTGATTTTAATGACAGATGTCTTGTTTTACTTACACCAAATTTATCCTTATGATTAAAGAATAAAAATTTTAATTGTTGACAGTTTGGAATTGAAATGATTTATTGAAAAATTCCTTTCTTGAAATTTTGTATAATTGTACTATTGTACTGTGTGTACTATTTTCGTGATCGAACTTAATACTATAGCCGCATGAAATGGTAGGGTTCATTGACTATATAGATTACGGCACCATTCATTGACAAACGAGTAGAACAATTATACTGAGTTGAACATAGTAGTGTTCAAAGTTGAGGTCAAACACTTGGTTTTATTCATCCATTTGTTTTGAATTCATCCTTTACCCCTCATACACAAATTAAACCTCCAGTTTCTTTTCTTTTGTCATAAAACTGATTTCTTGTAAAAAAAAAAAAAAAAAAAAAAAAAAAAAAAAATCCGAACTTTTTTGTAGCTAAAAATGAAACAGACTTAAGATTTGTAATCGCTAGTGGGGAACTAAATATGAATTTAATTTTTTGTATACAGCACATTGTAAAACGCTGAAAACTGTGACCTTTAGTTTATTACGTTGGTTGGACAATTGCACGTTTATATAATTTAATTAATGCGGATTCATTATTTTTGGAATTAAGAAACATTATCACAAACTTCATATAATTACGCTACCTACTTTGTAATGCAAGGAAGAAATTATAGCATCCCCACCTTAAAGTATACTATTCCTCAGAATCAATTGCTGAATCGATTTAACGATGTCCGTCCGTCTATGAAAACCTTGTGAACAAAGTACAGGTTGAAGTTTTGAATATATCTTGATGAAATTTGACATGAATATTTATTTTGCACAAGGAAAAACCCTATTCAAATGGTTATGATCGGTCCATTATTTCACCTATCCCCATATATTCGTATATTTTTTTACACTAAGTAAATACATACAATACTTTTGCTTCAACTGCAACTGAAAGCTACAGTAAAATACATGCATTTATATGGAACGGAACCAAATCAGTGCGCCAAACTTCTACGTGAAGTACTTCAAAGATGAAAATTTTTCAACTTTGAAGTGCCGATGTAGGTAAATACATTTTGTCGCTTGTTTTATTCTTATTTTAAAATTTTTTCGTTGAGTCAGAAATTTTAATTTGCAATTCATCATTTCAAGTGAGAACTTATTTTAATTTTTACAAATTTATATTTTGTTATATAAAATTTCAATAACAAAATAATGCAACGACTGGATTAATATCATTTATACGCTGCATAGCTGTCAGTCGAAGTTGAATCGAAAGTATTCTATGTAGTTGAGCTTTTATAAATGTGAAAGTATGAAAGCATACGTTAAGGCGAAAATTTTATTATTTGTCGGTAAGACACAAACGAATCTTTTTTTTTTTATTTCATTTTTAAATAAACTTAACGACATAAACAGCAAACATTTAAAGAGTGGATTTGAAATTAAAATGTTTAATCAAAAAAAGCGTTTATTTTAGAAAATTGAAAATAGAATTGAAAAAGAGTTTTAAAACGAATTTTAAAAAGCATCTGCATTTAAATGCATTTTGTAAAAACGATTCCAATGGAACATTGAAATTTTTTTTTATACAAATTATGCTATTATAAGTATAAACCTGAAGTTGTTCTTATTTTTAATGCGGATTTTTTTTTTTTTTTTTAATTTTGATGTTATTTTATTACTTTTCATTTTGCCCTTTTTCCAAGGTTCGCAATTTTAAAAATCATATCACTTTATAAAAGCCGACTGCGTAAAGATTACAATGACGTATTTGAATCAGTGTTTGACATTTGGTTGCTTCTGATTAAAAAACATCAATTCTTAAAATTGCCTCAAAAAGTCTAAAATATTAGATTTCAATAACAAAGAAAATAATTTTTAATTTGTTTTTACTGGTTTTATTTTTACAGAATCATATATTTAAAAATTTTTGTGAAGTTATTCACACTAAAAATCGGGTTTATGTATTTATATTTAACAAAAATGTTTGCCAGTTTAACCTTATTCGCCACAAAAAAAAAATGGCTGCCAGCAAAATGACTCAAAGAAAAAAATTTCTACAAATAAAAAATGAAAATTCGTTTAGACGGGACACGAAGCAAGAGCTTTTAGAAAAAAATGTTCACAGGAATACTCTAAAATCCCGTTCACTATTACTTCAATGTACAAAAAATGATATCAAATATGATAGTTTATAATCGCTTAAACCCATCTTATAGTAATCAAATGTAGCATATTGATAAATTGTAACAAATATTTAAAATAAATGTTATCATCTTAAAATAAATATTTAAGAATACCGCCGAACTAAATTAATACAAACCTCAACAAATAACGCCTTTAAAAACTCATTAAGGTTTCCTATACAAATTTTAAACTATAATACATTTATAATATACATTTTATAAAATACTAAACATTAATTTTAATTAGGGTCATAATAGAAAAAACCCTTTAATTTAAATATCTAATCAATTTCAAGCGATAAACCACATAATAAAAAAACCATACACACTTTTTTAGATACAAGTTAAGGAAAACTAAAACAACTGTATGTTTGTAAGTACGAATGTTTACTAAATGTATGTCACCGTGCGATATCAGTAAATAAACAATTTAAATGTCACATTAAAAAACAAATTGTTTTAGGTGTGACGGACATCACTCTACGCAGACAATGCTAAATTAATAAAAATAAAGAAAAACTATAAAATCTTCTATTGTTATTGTTGTTGTTAGAAACGCCCTGGAATCACAGTAAATAATAGTATAAAATTTAACTTGTATACAACTTTAACAAAAACGTGTTTCTTTTATCTAAAAATCATTCGCCCACTCAGTCTATCAAATACACTCTCCCTATTTTTCTCTTTCTTCTTCATTTCTTCTTTATTGAACTAATGTAGGATAAAATTTTGAAAAAATAAAAAAAACACAAAGAAAAAGGGATTGATTAAAGTCATTGAACTGTTTCAGGTGTTCAAAGTCTAATAACAAATAGTAACAACAATTTTCCGCAGTAACCCGGGTTACAATGTAAGGAATAATGCATTCAAACTAAAAACAACCACATATGTACGTAGGTACACCTATTTGTGAATGTATGTGTGTAAAAGTATTAAATAAGAGTAAGAGTTTCGATAGAAACAACATCATCCATTGCACCAGTTGCAACAGCATCTGTACTTGTAGCCATAACATGCAACACTTTGCAGCAATTGTAATGTTGAAAAGAAAACATACTCACACTTGAACGTAATCAAAACGAAAATAAAAATGTTTGTTAAAAACTACAAGAAGCGAAATTATGAACGTCCAGAAAAGACAGACAATAGGAAAATCTATACAAAATAATGGAACCAACTTAAGTTAAAGAAATATTAGGTTTTCACCACTATATTTAAATCTCATTGTGTCGATCAATGCTTTAATGTTGGTTCCTTTAAACATTAGGTGAGTGTTTAGAGAAATTTTCTTTTAATCCTATTGAACAATTGTAGATAGTAAAAGGTAAATTACGGCAACAAAGCCGTCACCATAACCACACAGCATCGTCGTCATCAACAAAACCCATCATTATGGGTTACTACTCACTGGCACGTACAAAAAGACAACACGATTTAAAACGCACACCTACTACTCGAACATCAAATACTAAAACCAAACAAACATTTAATCTTAGAAGGAATGGTAAAAATGGTTAATAAAAAAAAAAATTACAACAATAGACACATACACCATCAAACACATACATATATGTATATCCATGCTCATTACATTCCTTCATAATCTTCTACATGCTTCTCCTGCTGCTGTTGATGCTTTTTAGTTGCCTTTGTTATCTTTAGCTTCGTGCATCCTAAAGGTTTGAGTGTATTACGTTTATTTTTAAAACTTTTTTTCGTTACTTTTAGTTTGTTCATCATTTGAACAATTGACTAAAGGTTATTGACTTTTTATAATGATGTTATTGTTACTGGTTCTTCGCTTCTGATGGTGATGATGATTTTGTTGTAGTATATTTTTATTTTTATTATTTTATTTTTTTGGCAGCCAAGGTATACGATTACGGGTTTATGTTTTACTATTTTTATAGATTTTTATAGCTAAAAAAAAAAAAAAAATGAATTAGTGAAAAATTTTATGTGACAAACCTTTAAACCTGATAAACCTATTATATTCCTATATAGTGATTTTAATATATTTATTTGTTTGTCCATGTTGTTAGATTTGGTTAGATTTCATTAGTCAATGCAGGGTATAAATCAAGCATTTTGTATGCTGTTTTTTGTTAATCTTATTGAACATTTTGTTTTGTAATTGTTTGGGATATTTAATATTATCCAAATGCAAGAAGATAACAAAATTCAATGTTAAATTAATTTTTCATATCGAAACTGCAAATTAATTTAAAAAATGTAACTTTTAAGAGTTTACATTTCTGTTTTATAATTAAAAATTAATTCTGAAAATTGAATACGAGGGCGTATTAATAAGTCCGTGACTTTTTGAATGAAACACAGTGTTTTTTGCAAAATAAAAATTTATTTTTAAACACAATCTTCTTTTAACTCAATACACTTAGTCCAACGTTTCTTAAGTTTTTGTATCCCTTCCAAAAAATGGGATTTTAAGAGGTCCTTAAAATAGGTATTTCTTTGGTCAATAATTTCATCGTTGGAGCTGATTTCTTTAGGTTTGGAAATAGGAAGTAGTCTCTAGGGGCTAAATCCGGAGAATATGGCGGATGAGGTACCAATTCGTAGCCCAATTCATAGAGTTTTGCCATTGAAACTGCACACGTGTGCACCCGTGTATTATCTTGATGAAAAATAACTTTTTTCTTGGCCATATGAGGTCGTTTTCTTTTTTAGATCCTCATTAAATCGGTCTAATAAGTTGGCATAATATTCGCCATTTATTGTTTTTCCCTTTTGAAGGTAATCGATGTGGATTATCCCGCGTGCATCGCCAAAAACTGTTGCCATCACCTTATTGGCCGACAAACTTACCTTGGCCTTCTTCGGAGAAGGTTCACCCGGAGAAACCCATTGTTGTGATTGCTGCTTGGTCTCCGGAGTACAGTAATGGATCCATGTTTTATCCACAGTTACAAAACGCCGCTATCGTATAAATCCTCCGACTCCGTATCTGATAATTCAATTTGCCTCTCATTACTTTCTACATGAAATTCTTCTTGAATCCAGTTTTTTATGTCAGCATTCGTGAACAGATTTTCCGTATCAATTTGAGCTACAAGTGTACCAATAGTTGAAAAATCTTAATTTTCTTCTTGAATTATATTTTGCAAAATATTTAAAGGCATGTTATCCTCTTTATCCCATTCACTACCGAATTCAAGGAAGGCGTTTCAGGATTTTCGGATATTGGACACTGATATTTTATCCCAGGACGTAGCTAGAAGAACTGCATTTTTGAGATTGAAGTTTTTTAGTTTGAGATCCAAATTTGTTCCCTACTCGCCAAGCAAGTGGGTGAGCAGTTGTTTTTAATAATTTAATTTGACCAAGTTGATAACTTTTGATCTAACGGTTGAATAAGCGCAGTGAAATTGGGTGGTAATTTCATTGCTATAATTAAACTGTCATAACTTTTTAGTTCGGACCTAAAAAATTTTTACTTATAAACAACTTACTTTTACTAATTGGTGAAAATTAATTTACGTGGGAAACAAGTTCGTGATGGAACCAGTACTTGAATATAAATGATGTCATCCAGGCGTTATTAATGGAGTTATAGAAGGGTTGTATCAATACTTTAATGATCACGTTTAACTTTTCTATTTGTTAGAAAGTAAAAAAAAATAATTTTTAGAATTAAAAGATGTTTTCTATTTTTTCTATTTATTAGTTAGTAAACAAATGCATCTTTAGAATTCTAAAATATTTTTTGGCAGCCGTCCGTCTATACATTTGGATTAAATATGTCGAAAATGCCATTTAATTCAGGGAATGGTGATATCAAAATTTTTATACTTTCATTTGGTTTTCATATTAATCGATAAGTGGAAAAAAAATATCTTTCCAACTTTATGATTTTTTTTTTTAGAATTCTAATGTCCGTCTGTTTGTTAATTTTTGCAAACTTTCCAATTCAAAAGCGTTTAACTTTTGACTCAATAAAGATAATGACTAAAAATTTTCTTTTTTCGATAGACAATTTAGCTTTTTAACCAACTACATAAAATATAATAAAATCGGTTGCAAATATTCAGCTATATATGGAAAAATCTTAACCAAGATCTTGTAAAATTGAGATTTTTGAAATTTTAAATGTATATAACTCGAAAAATATATAAGTAGAACATGTAATCATGTTTTCTAAAGGATTTATCAAGAGCTTTAAGGTGATATAAAAATCTTGGAAATCGGGTAAGGAACAAAAATTCGCTAGTGGTTAAACATTTTCCATGATAGTAGTACTCTATTTAGAACCCCCTATCTCCGCTCCTGATGCGAATATTGGATCCCGCATCTAAACTCAAAATGCTACTGTCCTCTGCTACACCTATGCGAAATTCCATGTAAATCCAACCAGCCGATTAGAAGTTAGAGATTTATGTCGATTCTTCCCCACTGTTTAATATTTGATAAAGCAAAAAAAAATGTCTGGCACTTAAGCTGTTTTTTGTATGAAATCTACTGGAGTTTTTTTGAAAAAAATTATTTTCCCAATTCGGGCTATATATACGCACTATTTTTTTTTTTTTTTTTCACAGTATTAAAGTGAACAATATGTACTATTTTTCAGAAAATTTTCAGAACAAACATCCCGTAACAATTTAAGTTGCATTTCATGAAAGTTAAAAATTAGTGTATTTTAGGATAATTTTCAAAAAAAAAAAAAAAAAATAACAAAAATATTAGGACAAAATATAAAATATAATTTACAAACACTTCAAGAAAAATTCACATAAATATCTGAAGTTGATGGTTTCATTTTAAGTTTTTACCTTAAAAGACTTTTTATTTAAAATAAATCTGAAATCTGATGAAAATTGAATTTTTTAATATTTTTCAAAAATGTAAAAAATTCTTAACTTTGACAGCTCCTTGTAAGAAACCAACACAACCTAGCTTGATATTGATACATAATTTTTTCTATTTTTATTCGGTACCCAATTTTATTACAAAACTTTAAATTTTAAAATTCAATTAAGCGCCACTTTTGACACATTTTACCCAACGTGCTACGCTTAAATTTCTTCAACCATCCTTCACTGGCATTTAAACCTGAATTGGTCTGATAAATTTCAGAATACAAATGACTGACTTTTGATCGTAAAATCGCTACTGATATTGGAAAATATTTTTTCCTTTGTTTTATAAATTACTTATAAAGGATTTTTTCCATTCTTGAGAACTCAGCTTTCTTTAAGGTGCAGCGTTTGCCAGATCCACTTTCTGTTGTACGTACGAACTTTTTTAATGAATTTTCTTGCTTTATAATGCGGTAAACCGAAGTTTTAAGCAACTTGTAATTCACGCAAATTGAATTTACATATTTAATCTCCACTTTAGATTTTATTATTTTTTTTTTTTGAGAATGTTGAACTTTTCCCATATTAAGAGATGTATCAACACAACAAATGACACGAATAAACTAACAAAATTTAAGATCAAAATCATCCAAAAAGGTTAATATACCAAAAGACGGGGATTTCCCTATTTTGGTTATAGACATTGTAATCGAATTTAAAAAAACAGATAAAAGTCGCGAAAATAGAATCCGTTTTTCGTAAACTGACGCGATTATAGAACCTGCAATTTTAAAAATTAAGCCATCGCGATAACCGGGCCGTCGAGGTAATGGGTAGTCACAAATACCGAGCTTGCCCTGTATTTCCATTTGAAATTTCAATTATCTCAATTTCGACAAGTTTTGGTCCATTTTTTTTTTTTTTTTAATATATAGCCCAATATTTTTATCAAAAGTTCTAAAATCTTTTTACTTACGCTATGTTCACATTTGTCAAATATTTGACAAAATTTGCGTGATTACTAGTTTTACAAAAAATTATTTGCGTTATTTGATCTTCCAAATGTTTTGTTAGAGAAAACAGAGTTAAACCAGATTCAGTAAAATGTCAGCTATGATTAACGATAGGTAAAAACTATATTACCATTAAAATGCAGAAGTAAGAAAATATTTTATATAGTGGTTATAAGCGGATTTTGATTAAACGTTTGACTACTCTGAACCTACCATTAGTTAAATAACAAAATTATAAATGAAATCGATATCTATTACGTGACCGATATTGAATCGGAAATTAAAAAATTATGATTTTTGTGTGTGTTTTTTATACCCACCATCAAAAAGATGGGTGGAATATTGATTTTGTCATTCCGTTTAAGACCCCACAAAGTATACATTTTCTGGGTCCTGGTTAGATTCTGAGTCGATCTAGCTATGTCTCTCCGTCTGTCCGTCTATCTGTCTGTTGAAAGCAGGATAAGGCTCGAACGGGTCAAATATTTATCTTATATAAGGTTTGTTTGGTATTGAAAATGGGCCAGATTGGTTAATAAACAAAAAATGTATGGGCTAAAAACTAAAAATACAGGGTGTCCGTTTCCTACTTTCCTGCTGATATCTCCTCAAAAAAGCATGTACGACATCGAAATTTTGTATCAATAGATTGTCGGTCGACATAAACTTTGAAACCAAAAATAGGATAGTCCGCACACTTTACCGCCCACCTCCCATATAAGGTGAAACTTCAACTAAATTGTGTTCAAATAGTTCAAGGACCAATGTAAACTTGGAAACGAAAAATGGGCGTAGTTGGCCCACTTTATCATCCACCTCCCATATAACATAAAATTTAAAAAGTTGAAGCGAATATAACATTCGCGCTTGATTTTTTTTTTTTTTCTTGCCGAAAAAGTGTCTACACTCTTTCTACTATAAAATAAAATTTTCTTTAAGAACATATAACAATTCTTTAGAAATAACTTATATAAAAACATTTATTTGGAGTTAAAAAAAATAAATAAAAAATTAAATATAAAAAGGACCCATCGTACTACAACTTTACTTCACATAAAAACTTTAACTGAATTTCAATTTACTAATTTTAATATTAATTAGAAAAAAAATATATTTTTCATACTTTTTAATGACCACATTAATAAGTAGGAACGCTAAAATTATTAAACGCCAACAAGAAAACTATTTAATTTTATAAAATAAAAAGTCTTAAACAAAGTTTTAAAGTATATTTAGCAAAAAAAGAAATCTCAAAATCAAAACCGTTTAACACTATGTTGTAAACAGTAACACTTTTTTTTTTTTTTTTGATTAAAACCACATACCACAAGTCCACAAAGTGTTGACATTTAACCCCACTTAGGAAGTTTATCTCAGTTGCCAATAGAGAAGCACGCAGCAGCACTAACTAATGTTAAAACTCTTGACAATACAGACAGAATTACAACGAAAACATTTCAACTAACTACTAGAAACCACAATTAAATCGTTTCTTAAAAGTATATTTATCCTCGAACTACATCCATACCACTTTACAAAATGAGCAATAAAGAAATTAACACGAAAATATTACAGACATTGAGAAATTTGCGAAAAAAAAATATCATTTCATACTCGTATAATGAAGTTACTTAAACCATAAAGTGTATTGAAGTGAAAAATGTATTATCAAATCAAATGCATTAATACGCACAAAGACCAGATACATGACAACTGCTTTAACAACTGACAGTTATGGTTAATCGCTTCTTTAAGCACTTGCACGATGACGTTGATAAAAAAAAAAAAAGAATAAAAAAATGTAAAAAACGAAACTAATAAAGGCATCATATCATCAGCAATGACACCAACTACAAGGACTATTACAAATACAACAGCAATGAACTGTAGATGTGGTAAAAAGGAAAGCAGTATCAGCGACAAACAGAGTGAAGGGATTTTTTTTTTTGTTTTTTTTTTTTTTTTGGACTTACAATGACATATTATATAAACACATATATATCACTTCATAAGTCTACATACAAGAAAACCACACTAAAAGAAAGAATGCGTTGACACATAAATCCTTTGAGCAAACAACATACAAATTAAAATACTTCTTGTACGTATGTTTTACAAATATGTAAAAAGTGAAAATGTGTGGTAACATGATGAAGGAACTCATTTTTTTATCTTGTTACTCATATTGATAGAAGGATGCTGAAGAAGTTGATAGAAAGTTATAAGAAGTAGAAATATAAATTAAAATCTTATACCATACTAAAAGCAAGAGATATATCGAATTTAAATTAGGATTCCTTATAGATATAGCAATATGTCAACAATGATTTGTTGGCAACTGATCGAATAATAACCATAAATATCATAATGCTTTAATTGCATTTATTTAAAATATAAAATTTTGAAAATATTATGTGAAATTTTTCCTTGTAATACTCAAAAATAAGATCAACATTTTATTTATATGATAACATTCGTCTTTAGTATTAAAAATGTGCCTCATTTTACAACCCTCGCACTATACGTATTAATATTAGTTCTTTTACTAAAGTGTGAGCACAAACGATTGCAAGATATTTTGCAGCAAATAGAGGGTGTCGTTATATCTAAATTTTTGTTGTTGGTGCTAATCGTCTTTGTGTCCAACAGCCAGAACAAAACTAATATATTTTAAAAACGGCGTTGTACATTAAATGGCACGCTTACTCTTATCTAATAAATATCTCAATTATGGTAGCAATTTGTGGAGATAGATAAACTTGTTAAAATAAAAAAATTTTAAAATTGGGTTAAGCTGCAAGACGATTACAATCTTCATTGTGTAATATCCCATTAGGCTTTTTATATTTTGTTCTTTGTAAAATAAAAATATGCTGTAGACTTTTTGAAATACATTTTAATATTATGCACTACACCACCATATATGTTTCGAATATAAAGTGTTTGTGTTGAAACTTATCACTCACAAAAAAAAAAAAAATGTCTTTGGACCACCAACTTAACATATAAAGTTCGACTCAGAATCATTTCCTGAGTCCATTCAACGATGTCCGACCGCCTGGATGGACTGTTGTCTTTCCGTTCATGTAAACCCTGTACATAGTGAAGGCCGCAATTTTCAAGATATCTTACCACGAATAATTATTTTGGAACAATGACAAAAAAAAAATTAATTAAAGATATCAATAATCGCACAATTAAGTTTTGTATAAGTATAAATTCTTGTGCCAAATTTCATGTTGATTGGCCCATAATTAACCATAAGTTTCATATAAAGGACTCTTCCAAAAATCACTTCATTGTGCATAAATCCTATACTAACTATCAGTATCAGGTTAATTAATATTTGATAAAAATATATTTAATAAAAATTGGAATTACATAGGACCATAGCTCCCACATAACTGCTAAAAACTTATATTCATTGCTCTATAACATTTTTGACATATAATTTATTAGCCTTATATGAATTATTATGTTATAATTATTCTAAGAAAAATTTATACATGGTCTTTTTTTAAAATGTCCCTAGCATGTTAGAAGCGGTCTTTATTATTTTGTAGAGCGAGATTTGAAGCTTTTACAAATAAATAAATTTTGGACCAAAATTTGAATTTGGTGTATCGATTTTTAAGTTATTAAACAAATATTGGAATTAAATGTTGGCTGTAATGTGAAATTTTTATCATTACCACGAATATTTTATATTATTATGAATTTAATAGTCACTTGAAACTTAAGTATAAAACTTAAATTTCAAGTCTACTTTCCAAAGAAGGATTTTCACTTATGAATTTGTTATGTTTTCACAACATTATAGTAAATATTAAAAAAATTATTATTACTATAAACTTATTTGATTTTATCTGTAACAACCCTGCGGGAAATTTGTGGCAATTGCATTAATGTACCGGTTCCTCAGTACCAGTTGAGTACCAATTGACACCTAACTCGTCACCAAAGTTCCAATTAAGAACCAGTTGACACAAACACACACACTATTTATCAGTTGAGAATCAATATATAACATGCTTGTTATGTTTGCAATTAGCAACTCGCGCGCAATAACAATCAGTGGTTGAGTGGTTAGCGTTGAAGACTGTAAAATATATCATACGATAGATGAACATGGGTTCGATTTGGGGTTCCGCCATCAACATTAACGAAAAATTATAAAATAAAAATTAACATAATTTAATAAAAAAAAAGTTTAAAAAGTAAAGAATTACCGAATTTTTATAAATTCGTGACCTGTCCCAAGGGGCTAATTAGCCACCTCCAATGACAACCCCATGTAAAAGTAACGGGTTCCTTTCATATAAAGTTCCGGAACTAGGACCGGTCACTAGCCTTGAGAACCTGTTACATGACTAGTTTTGAATCGGTCCGCTTTACTTTAGGGAACTTACTAAAACTTTTCATATATTTTTAATCTTTTTCTCAAAAATACTTTTTCTAAAAATATATGAAATTTTTTTTTTCATTAAGTTTAAAAAATACTCAATAACTTTTTGAGTTTTAAAAAATATTTTATATAAGAATATCTTATTTTATTCTCAACACAATAGCATCTCAAATTTTGTAAAGAAAAATATATAGTATTGAAGAAAAAAATCAAAACAAATTATATCAAACTAAAAAATTCAAAAAATATAAGAGAACTGAATTTAAAATCTATGAATTAATCATAATTACACTATGAAAGTTTTTCTTAAAATATGATATTTTGTGTTTTTATTTTTACCAAATAAACAAATTTTAAGACACTTTTTATGTATTAAAACATTTGGATTTTTCCAAAAATGCCTTTTTTTGGCGATTTCTTTTTTAATTAATCTAAACTTAGTTTAAACATTTATCACATAAAGTTTATATAATTTCAGTTCATACTTCAGTTCACAAAATCATTTTTAATTTTTAAAATTTTTCTATGTAACTTGTAAATGAGTATTTTCACTAATTTGTGAATAAAATAAAAACTTAATTGAAGATAATTTTAATTACATTTTTTATATTTTTTTTAACAAAATCAAGTTCAAGTCGTTCTTGAGATACGCTTCAATATATAGAACTATAGTCAATTCAAAAAAGTGGATTACAGGCTCAGTACTTATTAATACCGTGTATCTGAATCGACTGAGAAACCCCGTACCGCATAATCTATGTTTCCCTGTGTAGTTGATATTTTTCCAAAAATTTGTTCATCCAAATGCACTAAAAAGTGTTATAACGAAACAAAATTCCATGGGGAAAATTTTTCGATATAATAATTCTGCCAACAAAACAAATTTTTTTCGTGCTCTTTCAAAAAAAAAAAAAAAAATGTATGGACTAGATGGAATTCCGCATTCTAAGCAGTTCATATTTTCGTAGTTATTCGGTAATTAGTAGCGAAAAATATTTTTTTTTTTTTTTTTTTCTGAAATCTGAAATTCTTGAGCGAATATGCATGTTTTGATGTATTATGTATATATCAGTGTGACCGCTGAATAAGGTGATGATATTAGTCTTGCCCATAAAAAAACACCTAGTTCACCTATTTTTGTTTCAAGAGAAAATATTTTGTTTATATTTTTATTGCCCACCACTGTATTTCTATGCAATTGTATGTAACATGGGTATTTTTACTTAACTGTGAAAAAAATCACGATTTGTGCATCAATTTTAAAGATACATGCCTTATTTTGTTCGCAGCATTACCAGCTTTCAAATAAAGATGATAAGCTGTAACATTTTTGATGTTTTAATTTAACAAAAGAAATTTTAATTTCGCATGAAAACAATTTTTTTTTTTTTCGGACACACATATTTTAAATTAACTCCGAAACTATTGAACACATAAAAAATGAAGTTTAGGTGACTCGAAGATATTTTTAGTCCGCATATTTTGGTGTATCACTTATGTCAATCGTACACACCGTTCTTGAGTTATGAGGAAATATCCTAGAGTAATGGCCTTACTATGGGAGAAATAATAGACATGCCCATAAAAAGATTCCAGACCTAATAAAAAAAAAAAAAAAAATTAAAGCTGATTCGTGTTTAGCATATCAAAATGTATAAAGTTTAACTATTTGTCTTTGGGGGAGGATTTTTTTTTATCGACCAGTGTAATATTCGTTCGTACGATTTCTTAAAGTCTGAATAAAACTTTGTATATCATTGCAGTAACTTAGGAATGATTCTTTTTGGCAACTGCTAATCAATATTTGTCCCTATTATAAAGAAACGTCCTATTTATATCAAGGTGGTCCTTTTTATTGAGCGCTTTGGAGACATAAGTAATATACCTTTGACTGAATTTATTGTCAACATTCTTTTGTTATACTATAATGATTTTTCTATTTAGCTGGTTTCCGGCAGTCAATATATTGAAATACTAAAACTATTAATAATCTAACTTTTCACCGTGTCAACCAACTGTTGAACAAAATGTAGTGTATATTGAACTTTTTGCATGAAGTTTATTTAATTTTGTTTTATTCTTAATAAAATTATGAAAAAAAAAAATATTATTTATCATTCATAATAGCATTGTAGAAATTTTGGTCCCTAGTACAGAAATGTTTATGAATACCAAATACAAACGGTAATAACAACCGAATTATGAGCTAGTTATTGCAACAGACTAAGATTTGTTCTGCAATCATCAACTTAAATAGTCGTGTAGGATCCTATTGCAATCATCATAGGAAGTTGAAATTTGGTAAATTTATTTTGATTGACATCCCCTTTCATAATTTAAGGTACGCTTATTAGTGCGACACAGTTTTACATTCTTCATGCAATGTTAGACTACTCTAATGTAGATACAAGGTAAGATAAAATTGGGGGAATGCAGTTTTTTTTTATCATGACGCTCAGGCTAAAATTTTAAAAATTTTAACCAACATAGATATGTTTATCTAATTTGAAAGAAACCTGGATTTCTTAAACATATTAAGCAGGATTAAACAGAGATGGAAATTAATATCAATAATAGCCAACAGCACTCAATGTCGTCACTTGTTGAAATAATTTATAAAAAACTATACTATGTTGATCTATTGTCCAAAATTAATGACTGTATAAAATTAACATTTAAAATTTAAGTGAATAGAAAATAATTATTTTTAAATGTTTGACTTAAATATTTAATAAATAGTTTTAAAATTACATAAAGTTTGCGCATTACTGATTTGTAACAATAGTAGAATGAATACAAACTAAGCAAATACATATACAATATAACATTTGTAAATGTGTATATACATATATATGTTTGTGTGTGTTAAATATATATTTTTATGTATAAGCTAGAATATATAATATTTATTAGTTTGTG
Source organism: Protophormia terraenovae (assembly GCA_951394005.1). Taxonomy (NCBI): domain Eukaryota; kingdom Metazoa; phylum Arthropoda; class Insecta; order Diptera; family Calliphoridae; genus Protophormia; species Protophormia terraenovae. The sequence continues at coordinate 121,600,842 of OX596074.1, forward strand.
TAAATGTGCTAAGCGTTATTTGTAAAATATTTCGCTAAAAGCCAACATAAATAACAAGCAACAGTTTTAGCGAGTCAAATACAAATGACAACAAAAGAAATTGCAACATATTCGCTAAATGGCTGTATGTGGATTTTTATTTTTAGCAAGGATTTTATTTATCTTCTTTATATTATATACATACGTACACACATACGTATATAGAATATGTATTTCTTGTTGTTTATATAACTGTTGGTTTAACTGTATATTTTAACTAGTGTTTGTATATGTGTACTTATATTAATACTCCAGAGTGTGACAAAAAAAAAGAGGATGAAATAAATTCTCGTAGCAATGAACAAAATTGTAGTAGGGTGGGATTTATGAGATTTCTAAGTTGTTTGTGGCTGTTTTGGGATGTGGATTATGTGGCTAGAGTGTGTATGTGTGAAATGCATTATGGTTTTATTACTATTTCTCATATTACTACAAATAAAAATCTTATATATATAAGGATATAATATGGTTTCAAAAATGGGAAGGAATTTTTAGATAGCCCATTTTTAATACCAATTTTTAATTCATATATTTTACACAGAAACAGATTCTTTACATTATTCGCTACTGATGTACTTTATTTTAAAAAATAGTAGAACTTTTTAAAATAATATTTTAAAAAAATATGTAGTCTTTTTTAAACTTTAAAATTTATTTAGAAAAATATATTTGTTGTCAATTGAACGAAAATATTTATCTTTTTTTATTTTTATAAAATTTCTTAATAGACAATTTAGTACTTAAGTATTCCAAAAAAAAAAAAAAAAATATTATTTCTGTTAAACAATGTATTTATTTAATATTCCAACTTCCATCCCTGCTCTGGTAATTCGCTGGTGTTGGTATTAAAAGCTAAACAAATAAATTTTACTATTATATCCTTTCGTTTATATTTTTTCTTTTTATTTTTTTTCTAATAACGAAAAAGACTTTGTATTTATATTTAGCCCTATGGTGCCATAAAATTATATGTTAGCATTAAGCTAATATTTTTCCATTGTCTGCAAAAAAAGGGCCAAAATTTATATAAAATTTAATACCAAATGCAAATAATTTTGTTATGTGTCCCTTTTTTCAATCATTATCATCTCACATACACTTTATTAGCAGCTTTAACATTTAATTGAATACTTTTTAATTGCATCCATTAGTAAGAGTGACACATTCATAATTCTTTGCTTTGCAACCCTAAATTTTTGCAATTCTATTCGATGTAGATTTAAAGTTAACAAGTTTTTATATTTTTTATTACCATTTTCATTTTAGTTTATAACCAACTATTCAATCTTATACATAGTAAGTATTTATATACATAAATATGTGAATTTCCTATGTTTTCAATTTATTTTGTCTACTTTAAGTGTTTACATAAATCTTTATCAATTGCCTAGTGCGGGTAATACGTCTGTCTTTCTGTCCTGTTAATTTAGTTGAAGACATTTATTTATGAATACTATAGTAGTTTTATCTTTTTGCATTGGTCTATGTTGTATCTAATGAAATTAGAAACTTTACAAAATATAATTCATTAGTATCAAACAAATATTTTTTGAACAGTTGTTGTAATTGGCATATGAAGTGAAAAGAATAAAAATGCTTTCAATTGTGGTGACTTTTGGTAAAATCTGTTATAATTTAATAATTTTTTTACAGAAGAGCCGGGGAGGGATAAAAAAGGGAAGGGAATTTAAATAAGCTATAACTATGAGTGAATATTAGTGATAAATTTTGGAATCTATCAATCGAATAAAAAATCTTTAATTTCAAATTTTTTTGGTAATATTTGTCTGTATATGTATAGTTGATATTAAACCGTAACTAGTGTTCTATATCTGCTTTTTAGTTTAAGGAAGCACATATCTTACTTTCTAAATATTAACGAGAAAAAAGTGATAGTCGGTCCAGCCGACCATTGATACCCTACACCATTGTCTATGAGTACCAAAATTCGGGAAGGGGCCAATTGTGGACCGATACTTGTATAAAAGTTTTAAAAAAAAAACATACTAATACAGAATATTATATCGATACTAACATTCACATGTATTGAGGCAGTTGTGGGTAATTCCCGAAATTGGGTATTACATGGGAGCTATAGTAAATTATGGACCGATCTTCATTAAATTTTGCACTATTAATTATACTTATAAACAATTTATTTGTGTCGAATATTAAGTTGATACTAACATTTTTATTGGATTTATGCACGTTAAAGTGATTTTCGGAAGAAGGGTTCATAAATTATGGACCGATCTTCATTAAATTTTGCACTGTTATTTGGACTTATAAAAAATTTATTTGTACTTTTCACACAAGCTTTACATTGACAGCCAGCCAGTCAAACAGACGGACGGATACGGTTAAATCGACTCAGAAAGTGATTCTGGGTCGAACGGTATACTTTAAGGTGGAGGTCGGAAGATTTTGCTCTTCGTTACATAATTTGCACAAACATATAATACCCCAACCACCTATAGTAGTGTAGGGTATAAAAATATAATTTTGATAAGATTTGTACACACAATGGCTATATTTTTGAAGAGAGTCTTATATGGGACCAGTAAAAAATTTTTAAACATTTGAAATTATGATTTATCCTTATTTAATGTAATTATATTATAAAAAGAAAATGTAAGATTGTTTCTTTGTTCTTTTGTATATTAATTACATCTAAACTGTTGAAGCGATTTTCGTGGTTATAGACTATATTGGATACCAAGTGAATGTCTATCACTTTAACGCCTACTTTATTATTATACCCTACACAGCCATATTTGGGGAGGGTACTATGTGTTTATGCTGATGTTTACAACATCCAAAAAATAATGGCTTAAGATCTTAATTCATACCATTCAGCTTATAATCACTCCCTGAGTCGATTTAACGATGTCCACCTGTCTGTCCGTCTGGCAGGTGGTCCATGTAATTGAAACCATTTAATAACATATTATAGTTTTCTAACTGCATTCCGCTTGCAGATTCGTGCTTTGGGAATTTAGAAAATATAGTCTAAAGTCAAAACTTTCATATAAAATGGGTCAAATTCGGGAGGGTGTGTACCTTAACTGCTTGGGTTATTGGAATTGTTTTCTTCTTTAAAGTCTTCTCTGTGTGACAATACCTTTTAGAAAAGTATAAAATTAATATATATGTTTTTAAAGAAATTTTTCATTTAGAGAAAAAAGAGTGTATTTTTGTAATTTTCTAATTCAAAATAAAACTGGTCGGAAATATTGGAATATATATGAAAATATATGAATTCCAAAAGCAAATAGCTCGAAAACTTGGCAAGCGATTAGAAATGTTATATGTCAAAGGTACCTTATTTAAGCTACCTTAGATCCGCCCTTGAGGGGTCTGTTGGGTCCCCCTTCCAAACTTAACATTGTACACTCCTCTGCTTCGCCAATATTTCACGCAAATGCCGATTAGAAGTTTCAGATTTATTTCAAAAATTTTCGTTTCTGCCCCACTGTGCATTGTATAGAGAATGCCAAAGTATATCGCACTTTTAAACGTACCTAAAATTATAAAAGGGGATATCATTTAGAATATGTTTGCCAAATTTAAACTTCCTACAATGCACAGTGGGGCAGAATCGAAATTTTTTGGAAATAAATCTGTAACTTCTGATCGGCTGGTTGGATTTGCATAAAATTTGGTACATACGTAGCAGAGGAGTGTACAATGTTAAGTTTGGAAGAAGAACTGAACAGACCCCTTTAGGAGCGGAGCTAAGGGCGCTCAAAGTTGCGTACCTCTAGCATATACATTTTAATCGCTTGTAAAATTTTTGTTTCTCGTCCAATTTCAAATATTTTTGCACATTGTTTGTAGGCACTGATAAGGCCTACAAAAAATATGCTTGAATGTCCTATTTATCTCCTATAGTTTTGGAGTTATTTGCATTTGAATTTTTTAGTACCTCAATTTTGCATATTCTTGGTCCAGTTTTATTCCCAAAAAAACACCGAAAATCCCAAAAATGGGTTTTTTCACATTTTCGGCTATAAAATCGATATTTTTCCGAAGTCCCGTAGATTTTGATTGAAATCATTTAACAACATATTATAAATTCTTAAACTGCATTCCGTTTGCCGAGTCGTGCTTTGGGATTTGAGAAAATATAGACTAAAGTCAAAACTTTCATATAAAATGGGTCAAAATCGGAAGGGTGTGTACCTAGACCATTTGAGTTGTTGAGTTTGCTTTTTATTTAAAGTCTTCTCTGTGAAGAAAAGTATAATATTATTATTAGTGAAAGAAAATACAAATGAAATCATTCGGAAACACTAGGATATATATGAATAAAACTGGACCAAGTACATGCAAAATTGAGGTACTTAAAAATTCAAATGGAAATAACTCAAAAACTATAAGAAATAAATAGGACATGTAAACATGTTTTTTGTAGCTCTTATCAGTGCCTATAATAATGTATAAGAATTGAACGAGAAACAAAAATTTGACAAGAGATTAAAAAATTTCTATGTCAGAGATACCCAACTTTGAGCCTCTTTAGCTCAGCCCCTGAGGGGTCTGTTCCGTCCCCCTTCTAAACTTAACATTTTACACTCCTCTGCTATACACATACCAAATTTCATGCAACCGGTCGATCAGAAGTTACAGATTTATTTCCAAAAAATTTCGATTCTGCCCCACTGTGCAGTGTAATGAATGTGTCTCCACTAGGGTGATCGATTATTCGACTTTTTTGAGAAACCGGTTTTCGAATAATTTAAAAAAAAACCGGTTGCACTTTTTGAAATTCAGATAATCATACTTATTTATTTGTTTAATATCACAGGACTTAATTCCAATTTAGACTTAAACTATACTTTTAAGACATAAGAAATCAGTCTTTATGAATATTTAAAAAAAATATTCCTAAAATTCGATTCAAATATCACTATTTATTACATGTTTTCTGTAATAAAATGCTTTTTTTTAAACCGGTTTTTTGTGTTTAAAAAAACCGGTCTATTCGACATTCGAAAAATGAACATTTTGAAAAAACCGACAGCACATTGACTGAAAAAACCGGTTTTAAAACCGGTTGGAAAACCGCGTCGAATACTCTAGTCTCCACTTATTTGTGAGAATTTTCACCTAATTGTGAATAAAATCAAGATTTGTACATAAATTTTGTTGATTAATTTAAGACCTGCAATCAATATGGACTTTAAATACAAATATCGGTATTTTAATTTTTAGATTTTTTAAAACTTCGATTACATTTTGTGTTCAACTCATGTTTTATTCATTTAATTAACAACTTATGATTTTAAAAATAATAATAATTCTCTCAGAAATTATGATCTTTCATAAGAAAGCATTCGTGCTACACATAAAGACATCCGAATTCTTAAGGTCCCGAAATTATGAAAATTTAAATTATTTCTTTAGTTTCTTCATATTATTAACAATATTTCGAACATTTAATGAACATAGGGACCAACCGGACCCAAGTGAGATGAGATAACTAGAATTCCCTCAACAAAGATTGCTTTTTCAATAGCTTGTTGTTTAAAGTAAACAAATGTATTCTGTTATCTGTAAAAGTGTAACGCAGAATCTGAATTTCCATATACATTTTTATAAGATATTAGAATTTAAAATTATACTAAGATTTGTGACAAAGCTACCAAAGTGGCGTAGAAATTAAATTGTATATTATAATATAATAATAATTATCTAATTCAATCTTCATTGAATTAAAGAACGACATAACAACTTTATAGGTGGAATTCACACCGAACTTGAAATTTATATTATTCATAATTTCAGCTTCTATACATTTTATTTATATATGGACAATAACAAGGTAAACATATCCTTAAATAGCAAATAAATACTTAAATATATAATTTATAACAATTTTTTCTACACATCACGTATTAAATCATAAAATATTAACGTATATAAATCTTATACTTACTTCTTTACATAAACATTAAATAATTACCTTCAAAATGTATCTTTAGTTAATTTTGATTTAGTACAAGTTAAACATGTTCTTCTTGTTAAGATTTAACTTCTAAACATGTATTCAGCCAGACAGCTAACAAAATATACATATATGAGTATAGTACATGTAATATTTGTATACAAAATGCATGTGTATATAACTTTCAACTTTGACCTCCTGCTCAAAATAGCAATAATAAAACTAACTTTCAACACAACACAGTCACAGTGGATAAAGACCACAAGAGTCATGTAATGCGATATATGAAATTGAGACTTTAATGACATTGTCATCTTCATTTTCTATACATACATATAGACAAGAGACGACAAGCAGACAGACAGACAGACAATCAAGACATACCTAGATAGTTAGTTAGTTAACTAGCTGCTTAGTAAGGTAAAACGTCAAAACGGCCCCAAAATAGTCACTTAAGGTTTGGGTATGTACATACATATGCTAGTACAAAAATACGTAAGTATTCTGTATAAATTTATGTTGTTACATATAGCATGTACTATACATATGTATATATATACATTAGGGTGGTTCAATTCTTTTTGTAGATAGGCGTATATCAAAAATATAATCTACAATAAATTCTAAGAAAACTTGCCTAAGAAGCTATGGGTCTAAAATCAAAACCTAGCTTCCGCCGAGAGACATAATGGAATCTTGGAAATTGAGGAAAATCGTTTTAATTTAACAACAGTGTTTTGACATAAATGCTGCTATCTCAAAAACTACTCAAGATACAGATCCCAGTTATGTTTCAAATAATAGGTAATGAGAGTGCCTTCAAAATTACATTCCACATTTTTTTTATAAATAAAGGTCATTGGTTAAACCTTAAGTCTTGGAAAGCTATATCTCAAGGCTTATTTTGAAAATTTTGCCAAAACCCGTATTTTAATACAGATTTCCTATAATACTTAAGTTTTTAGAATAGAGAGTTGCTTGGATCCTAAGATATTAATGGAAACAGTTAACTGTGTATTTTTCTTAGAAAAAATATTTGTTTTTTCTTTAAGACACTGGTACCAAAATACACCTTTCTAAACATGCTTTTAGATGCGTTTTGCCTGCTAAGTTTGAATATGACTTTGGAAATGTTCTATCGCTTTTAGTTTTTGAGATATATGTTTAAAGATATATGTGATATATGAGAAATACTGTTTTGTGCAAAAAATACCACATTTTTCAATAATGTAGGGTTAAATTCTTTTTCATCTTTTCAAGCCATATTTTAGGGACCATATAATCTGTGCAATTAAAATTAATGGGATGCTTCTTATAAGCTCTGAGTTTAGTTGAGTCATGCAATAGTTCACGACAATACAAAATTTTGTTAAAGACAAAATTTTTTTTATTTTTATTTTATTTTTAAATTGGTTAAAGGCAAACTAGTTGCAACATATAAGCGCAAGATTCTACTGGGTTTTATTAACCAGCGGGAATGAACTATTTGTCCCGGTTTCACGCTGCACAGTGTGCGATTCAAAAAATTAAATGGAAATAATTATGGAACTTCGAAGCGGCTGCTCCGGCTGATTTTTTTGCATATTTTTCAGTTTTAATTATGCAATAAAATTCTTGTTAGTGAATATTTTTGAATTAGATTTCACACATAAGTAGATTTTTTGACGCTTAATTCAAAGCGCTATTAACTTTTTTAGATTTATCTACGACAATCCCGCAATTGACGCTTAATTCAAAGCGCTATTCACTTTTTTAGATTTATCTACGACAATCCCGCAATTCCTAAAAAACTAAAAAATTTCCAAAAATGGTGTTTTTTACTTTTTTTGCTATATCCAGGCGCGGATTCAGCTCAAGCTCTTGGGGGAGGAAAATAGAACTATTTTCCTAAATGTTTCCATAAATTGTATGATTTAGTACACATTTTTCATTAAGTGCTTTCGTTTTGGGGAGGGAAATTTCCCTTTTTCCCTCCCCGTAGATCCGCGCCTGGCTATATCTCAAACCAATAACGGGGAGAAAAAAATGTCTATTGCGAAAAAAAATAAAAACACTTTCGACCAAATAAAAAGTATAACCTTTTTTTGATTCCGGCTTTGCGATTTGAGAAAATTTTTCAAAATTCTTTCTTTACAGAACTTTTTTATTTGTTTTTAAAGAAATTAGAAAAATTTGAAAAAATGGGGCTAAACTTGGACCCGCTGTAGCGCAAAAACTTCACCAAGACAGGCTAAAAAGTAAACATTTTAATTTTTGAAGCTTAATATCACTTAAACAGAAAGGGATAATATATGCATATGACAATGTTTTTTGTAGATATCGACTAGCGGAATTCTCCCATATAATCTTTGAAATCGGTTCAGATATAAGGAATCAGGATCGTTTTGTGTCCAAGGTGTCCAACTTTGGGACCTTGTGGACTCACTCCCTGCAAGTCTATATGGTCCAAGCTCAAAACTTAAACTGGCTTACACCTCTACTATCACCATGTGAAATTTCATGGAAATCGGAGCATCTGTTCCAAAGTTCCATAATTATTTCCATTTAATTTTTTGAATCGCACTCTGTGCGCTGGCTATATCTTCTGCACACAAACCTTCCGATACAGCTTTGGCTCTTCGAAAGAAGTATAGATCGTCAGTAGAAAAAATTTTTTTCATCTTTGGCTCCCAAAGGTGGAGGCATATTTTCCAATAAAATCAATTCAAATTCAGATAAACCCTACAACGAAATGTTTGTTTTACTTTTAATGCACTTGGTATGCCAATGATACTAGCGTTCTGATTATTCAGAAAACTTGACCTGGAAGAGTCAACTGACATCGCTGATGATTCCATAATTTAACGTCAATTTTTTTTTTTCTTTTTTTTTTTAAAGAAATTAACACACGCGCACTTTTTGAAAGTTAACTATCAAGTGCATAAATCAATCAAAGCAAATGTTTAACACCACGTTTTTAGAAATTGCATAAGCGGTAAATTTCTATAATGACTAGCACTACGATATTAATAATATTGAATTCTAATTATTCTTTCACGATAACTGTCACAGCTGATTACTAAATTATACCTTTTAAAAAAGAAAAGCGGAGCTTAGCAAAATCATTAACTTTTTTAAGCTTCGTAATTCGTACAAAAATTAAAATATAATATCGATGCAAGACCAATGTGCCATATTTGTTGGGCAATACTTAGCGGGAACATCATAATTTATTTGTTATAAAAAAAGTTTTAAGAAAAATGGGATAAATAGGTCCAAAAAGAGCAACTATATTCATGTTTTGTAGTGATATACTTGAAGTTGCTAGTTTTTTATTTTTCATAAACCAATCTTTAATAAAACACGGGATAGTAATCTAAATTTTAGCAAAATGAAATCAGATTCTTAAAGCTCATAAAATTTCTTTCAAAATAAGCCAAATAAGTCAAAATAAGTTAATAGTATATTATGTTTGGATTTAGTGATAACATGTTATTTTCCATTAAATCTCTGCAATTTTTTTAAAATACTTTAAACTAAAATTTTCATGTCTCTCGGAGGGAGCTAGATTTTCATTTTAGACCCATACTTTCTTTGGTTAATTTTCTTAGAATTTTATGTAGATTTCGATTTTACTATAAGCTTGTCACGTTTTTTCTCATCCGAACAAATTGACCCAACCTAATATACATAGTTTGTAAATGTAAGCGTATGTTTAGATCCCTATGTACATGTTTTTGTTAATGTTTGTATGTTATTGCTATAAACATTTTGCTGCTTTACAGTACAATGTTATTATTGTCAGGTTCTTGCCAAACCCTTAAAATTCTATAACACAAAAAATATAAAAGAATAAAAAAACATTAAAAAAAGAAATAGAGCCATATTAACATTTATATCTTACCTAAACTTTAAGGTTAGATAGCGTTAGAACAAACTGGGTGGATTGTATCTAAATGACACGGTGTATGGTATTAAATATAAGGTTAAGGAAAATATAAATTTCTGGAAACCAGAAAATTTAAAAAAAGTAACATTCCAAAACTGCTAAAGAGCTTTAAATATTAAGTAACTTTCACCCCAATAAATAAATTGTTGGTGTCAAGAGCAAATGAAAAGATAACAACTCTATGTTTTGTTAAAATATTTAACTACCAGGAAGCTTCTTTTACCCTTAACCAATATGTGCAATATTTTCATATACATATACCTACATATTTGTTCAACTTTGGCTAACAACGTAACGGAAAAAACAAGCAAAACAACAACCAACAAGTGGCAGTTTGTAGTTAAAGCCAATTCATAGTCGTACTTAATGTTTAAATATGTATGAATGGATTTTATTCGTTAGGATTTCTCCATATTTTCGCGTTTAATTTCCACACACACCGCACAATTTCTCCTACAGCAAATACATACTCTATTCATTTACATTTACATGGAATAGAATAACGTTTCCGTACAAAAGTTATACGAGTATTTGGATTTTTATTCCCTGTTTATTTACCTTAAAGCTTGGCATTCTCTTTTATTTTTTTTCTAACTTTCTTGTTGACATTTTTTGGTAGAAATAAAAGGAAAAAAATATATAAAAAACTCCTCAGGGGTTTGTATAAGTTGGCTGGCAATGTTGTCATCATCAGGTGAAGTTAAAAAAAGACTAAAGTTGGTTTAAAATTTCGAAATAAATATATAAAATAAAAAACCTTAAAAAACCACAACTTGCTATACGTATAGTTAGCTTGTGTATTTATTGTCAAAACTTTATGTTATTTATACCCTTAAATATAGATGTAATCGTAGTTCAATATAGAAAAAGCAAATGTGTATAGTGTGTATGTATTTATAAGTAGGTAAATATAAACATTGAAATTGGAGTTATTGCTAAAGGATATATTTATGTATAGAATTTCGTCGTATACATTTACAAAAACCCATAAACATATGTATTTATTTGTATTTATTATATACTTGTTTACAAACATCCTTTCCTTCGTGTTAACTATTATACATAGTACAAACATAAATTGTATACAAGTTAGTTTCAAAATAAAAATCACCTAAAGAAATCAAATTTGTCGTTTCCTTATTTTCCATCAAAATTTTATTACACAAATACTGATAATGGTAGCTTTTGACAGTCTGTCAGTTAAGTTATAAGAGAAGGATGTAATTATTTGGTAATCAAATTTAAATTACATTTATTGCAAATAATAAAAAAAGGAAAAAGAAAAAAATAATGTTGAGTATTCAACATATATCGTAAAATAAATAAATTTATCTGACATCTCTAATTGAATTAACTGCAATTAAAATTGTCAATTCAAATCATAAGGAAAACTAAATCAGCTGTAATTCCTTAAATAAGCCTCCATTTAAGAAAATTACGTTTATCTGTGATCACTTATATTTTTTAAAAATTTTCGATTTTTCATATAAAATCATAAGAAAACTAAAATCAGCTGTATTTTCTTAAATAAGCCTCCAATTAAGAAAAGGACGTATATCTGCGATCACTTATATTTTCTAGAAAAATTTGATTTTTAACCTAAAATCATAAGAAAACTAAAATCAACTGTAGTTCCTTAAATAAGCCTCCAATTAAAAAAAGGACGTTTATCTGTGATCACTTATATTTTCTAGAAAAATTTGATTTTTCACTTAAAATCATAAGAAAACTAAAATCAGCTATAGTTTCTTAAATAAGCCTCCAATTGGGAAAAGGACGTTTATCTGTGATCACTTATATTTTCTAGAAAAATTCGATTTTTCACTTAAAATCATAAGAAAACTAAAATCAGGTGTGGCACAGTGGGGTCAAACGCAATTTTTTTGGTAATAAATCTGTATCTCCAAAACTACTGCTCGGATTAAATTGAAATGTACTGAAGTTGCAGAGGAGGACATAGGCTTTCAGAAAAATCATCTTTTGGTCACCCTGTTATAATACAAGATAAGCTACAGTGTGTTAAAATTGTCTACCTCGAGTATGTACAAATGAAGTCAGATTTTAAATTTGTGTAAAGTGCTTGGCAAGATAAAGAAAAAATAAGCTTACTCACATAAGTTATCTCTTACAGTTAAAAAGATATTTACACTTGAATTTTGAATTTTTGATTTCTTGCCCCGACTTTCTTTCGTCATTTTTCCAGAATAAATCTTGAGGTATATGAGGTAAAAATTCTTTAAAAATATTTTGTAATTTGCTATATATTTCAGAATAATATGCTAAAATTTTCAAATTTTCTTTACTAAACATTTACAAAGCCTTATCTTTTGAAATATATAAAGAAAAAAATGTTTTCGTTAACAGAACTTTGAAATTAAGTGAAAGAATTGTACTATATTAAAAAAAAAAAATAGCCGTTTTTCATACTAATTTCAGAGTGCTGACTTTGAATATTTTCCACGTCAAGACGAATTGAGATAATCCAAAAATTCTTTCAGCATATTATTTTGAAACATAAACCAAATTACAAAATATTTTTAAAATTTTTACCTCATATACCTCAGGAATTATTTCCGAAAAACGAAAGGAAATCGAGGCAAAAAATCAAAAATTCAAAATTCAAGTTTAAATATCTTTTTAACGGTAAGAGATAACTTGGGTGAGTTAGTTTATTTTTACTTTATCCAGCCAAATACTTTACAAAAATATAAAAATTTAAAATCGGACTTCATTTGTAGAAGTTACGATTTTTTAAACTTTTACATACTCGAGGTAGTCAAATTTGACACCCTGTAACTTATCTTATGTTATCACAGGGTAATCAAAAGATGATTTTTCTGAAAGCTTATATCCTCCTTTGCAACTCTTCCATACATTTCAATTTAATCCGAGCAGTAGTTTTGGAGATACCGATTTATTACCAAAAAATTTTTGTTTGATTCCACTGTGCTTGGTTTCTTAAATAAGCTTCCAATTAAGAAAAGGACGTTTACCTGTGATTTCTTGTATTTTTCATATAAAATAATAATAAAGTCAAAATCAGCTGTAGTTTCTTAAATAAACCTCCAATTAAGAAAAGGACGTTTATCTGTGATCACTTACATTTTTCATATAAAATCATAAGAAAACTAAAATCAGCTGTAATTTTTTAAATAAGCCTCCAATTAGGAAAAGGACATTTATCTGTGGTCACTTATATTTTTTATAAAAATTCGATTTTTCATATAAAATCATTAGAAAACTAAAATCAGATGTAGTTTCTTAAATAAACCTCCAATTAAGAAAAGGACATTTATGTTGATGTGTGATTTTTTTATATAAAATCATAGGAAAGCTAAAATCATCTGTAGTTTTTTTAAATAGGCCTCCAATTAAGAAAAGGACATTTATCTGTGATCTCTTATATTTTCTAGAAAAATTAGATTTTTCATATAAAATCATAAGAAAACTAAAATCAGGTGTAGCACAGTGGGGTCAAACGCAATTTTTTTGGTAATAAATCTGTATCTCCAAAACTACTGCTCGGATTAAATTGAAATGTACTGAAGAGTTGCAGAGGAGGACATAGGCTTTCAGAAAGATCATCTTTTGGTCACCCTGTTATAATACAAGATAAGCTACAGGGTGTTAAAATTGTTTACCTCGAGTATGTACAAATGAAGTCAGATTTTAAATTTGTGTAAAGTGCTTGGCAAGATAAAGAAAAAATAAGCTTACTCACATTAAAAAGATATTTACACTTGAATTTTGAATTTTTTATTTCTTGCCCCGACTTTCTTTCGTCATTTTTCCAGAATAAATCCTGAGGTATATGAGGTAAAAATTCTTTAAAAATATTTTGTAATTTGCTATATATTTCAGAATAATATGCTAAAAATTTCAAATTTTCTTTACTAAACATTTATAAAGCCTTATCTTTTGAAATATATAAAGAAAAAAATGTTTTCGTTAACAGAACTTTGAAATTAAGTGAAAGAATTGTACTATATTAAAAAAAAAAAAAATAGCCGTTTTCATACTAATTTCAGAGTGCTGACTTTGAATATTTTCCACGTCAAGACGAATTGAGATAATCCAAAAATTCTTTCAGCATATTATTTTGAAACATAAACCAAATTACAAAATATTTTTAAAATTTTTACCTCATATACCTCAGGAATTATTTCCGAAAAACGAAAGGAAATCGAGGCAAAAAATCAAAAATTCAAAATTCAAGTTTAAATATCTTTTTAACGGTAAGAGATAACTTGGGTGAGTTAGTTTATTTTTACTTTATCCAGCCAAATACTTTGCAAAAATATAAAAATTTAAAATCGGACTTCATTTGTAGAAGTTACGATTTTTTAAACTTTTACATACTCGAGGTAGTCAAATTTGACACCCTGTAACTTATCTTATGTTATCACAGGGTAATCAAAAGATGATTTTTCTGAAAGCTTACATCCTCCTTTGCAACTCTTCCATACATTTCAATTTAATCCGAGCAATAGTTTTGGAGATACCGATTTATTACCAAAAAATTTTTGTTTGATCCCATTGTGCTTGGTTTCTTAAATAAGCTTCCAATTAAGAAAAGGACGTTTACCTATGATTTCTTGTATTTTTCATATAAAATAATAATAAAGTCAAAATCAGCTGTAGTTTCTTAAATAAACCTCCAATTAAGAAAAGGACGTTTATCTGTGATCACTTACATTTTTCATATAAAATCATAAGAAAACTAAAATCAGCTGTAATTTTTTAAATAAGCCTCCAATTAGGAAAAGGACATTTATCTGTGGTCACTTATATTTTTTATAAAAATTCGATTTTTCATATAAAATCATTAGAAAACTAAAATCAGATGTAGTTTCTTAAATAAACCTCCAATTAAGAAAAGGACATTTATGTTGATGTGTTATTTTTTTATATAAAATCATAGGAAAGCTAAAATCATCTGTAATTTTTTTAAATAGGCCTCCAGTTAAGAAATCACTTATATTTTTCATATGAATTCGATTTTTCATGTAAAATTAAGATATATAATATGAGCTGTAGTTTCTTAAATAAGTCTTTGTTTATGAATAGGTCGTTTTTCTTAATATTTATTTGTGATTATTGTAGAAAATTATTTTTATTTTTTTGCAATTATTACCTATCAATTAAAATAACTCATGTAAGACATACTTTTCTCCTAAAATCAATATTAAAGTTAAAGTAATTATTAGCAGTAAACTTTTTTTGTTTTTATAAGGTAAAAACTTTTTAGCATAAAACAGCTAAAATAATGTAGACTCATTGTTACTTACTTAAGAAAAGTTAAGGTTATAAAAATGTGTATAAAAATATCCAACTTAGACAACATCATCATACTGACTTGCAAACTAAAGTAGACGCCTTAAAGTACATATCTACAAAAAATTAATAAAATAACAAAAAAGTTTTGTAACAATCGTGAAATGAAGAAGAAATAATTTTAAGGCAGTAATGAAAATAATAATAAAAACAATATAAAATAAAAAGTGCATGAAGGAAAAAATTATTAATGTTCAAAATGAAGCTAAGAAGACGAATATAGAATGCCCTATATGTTTTAAAACAATTTTTTAATATAACGTCTAGTCTTTCGAATTTTGTTCATCCCATATCGATAAAATAAATAGCCTCTCATTTAGAATTCCATTTTTCAATGTTACCCACAAATAATCCAACTACGTTTTCTCTCTATAAGCTTCATAAGTTGCAAAGGTATAGAGCAGAACAAATATGCATACTCAAAACAAAACATAATAATTTACTGTTTTGCTTTATTAAAACTATAAAAAATAATAAAAATAAAACAACAAGAAAAATTAATAAACAAAACAACAAAAGAAGAAGAAACTGAATATTAAATACTCTATAAACAAAAAACCAACAGCAATTATTCATACAACCTACGCTCGTATGTCATAAAAAGACTAAGAACATATTCATTTTGGTATACAAAACCTTCATTGGGAGATGGAAGTAAAAAAAAAATAAATAATAATGGGTACCTCAAAGGCATTCATACTTGTAAAATACAAACAAGGAACTCTATCTATGGTCACAGAAAACAACAACAATACAAAAAAACTACCAACAAAATGTTAAGAAAATCAAAAACAATACGCATAAAATACAGGCACCCACTACAACTGCATGATGCACATTCAAAATGTTGCACAACTACTCACTACCTTTTTTCATCTTTGTACTCGTTTTTAACAGACAGTGGCAAGAACCTTAAGGAGAAGATGTAAAAAAGAAAACAACAGCTACAAAAATAAAGAGGCTTTTATGCTTTCAATATATACAATCATAATAAACAAAAAAAATCTTTAAAAAAAATGTTGCAACATCCAGGAATATACTAGCGGGCGGCATATGCTCATACAAACTTACATATATATACACATACAAATATCAAGATACAAAGTACTCAGCCAACGTAATAGTTGAATACATTTTAATATTGCTGTTGTTATTGTTCGCGTTTTGTTTTTATTTTGATTTCTTTTAAAACATTAAATGCATGCAACACATCATCATCACCAGCAACATCGTTTTCGTCGACGACAACGTCAACATTATCATCTACAACAACATCATCGTCATTGCCATGTATCAAGTATAGAATGGGGTTCATAAAATAGAAACAGCGAAATACATATAGAAAGAAAACAGTAACAGTCAAGTTATGTGCAGTATTTTCTTTTTTCTTGAAAGTGAACACAGAGGCGTTACTTTTACTCCTAAAATTGTTTAAGATGAAAAGATTTATTATGAGCTCTACAAAAATGTAAATAGATGAAAGAGTAGTTTTTAATGGTTTTAAAAATTTGTTACAGAATTAGTGTTATGCCCTAAAGCAGTAACCCTCATTACTTCGCTACTGATATTGCTACTGTATACTTTACAGTAAGATTAGCAGCCATATTCAAAAAAAGTTTTTAATTTGTGTTTAAAGTACATACTAGTTTAGCTTTTAAAGTCTTTATTAAGAAAATCGTATTCAAAAAACTGATTAGAGTCTACATTAACTTATTTTTTGTTTGTTTTTTACACCCTTCACCACAGGTGTAAAGGGTATATATAAGTTTGTCATTCCGTTTGTAATTCCCACAATTTTCGTCGGAGAGCAAAAAAGTTTACATTTTCGGGATCCTTGTAAGAAATGATGACGATAGGACCATGTCCGTCCGTCCGTGTGTCGGTTAAAATGGCGTTTATGAAGCCCACCGATAACTGACATATATAATATATATATCAAACGATCGGAAATGCTTTCGAGAATTTTACTATTGGAACTCAGCAAGATCGGTTCATACAATGCGGAGATATGTTAAAAAAACCGGTTTTTAGAACCGGTTTTCCAGTTTCTGAAGCCTCTGTATATACTAGAGACTTCGTTTTTACAAAGAAGTCTCGGACATTTTTTTTCTGAATTTTTGTTCTGAAAAAATGAAATAAATCGGTTCAATAATAACTGAGATATCGGACAAAACGCATTTTTTATTTTTTAAAGCCCTGGTTTAAGCTATAGATTTCACAAATATTTTTATAAAATTTCGGTTTTTTGAATCAGCAGGATCGGTTTATAAATGGCGGAGATATGCTTTAAAAACCGGTTTTTGAAACCGGTTTTTCTGTTTCTGAAGCCTCTGCATATACCAGGGACTTCGAATTTTTAAAGGGGGCTCGGAAATTATTTTCTGAATTTTTGTTCTGAAAAAATGAAATAAATCGGTTCAGTAATAACTGAGATATCGGGGAAAACGATTTTTTATTTTTGAAGCCCTTGTTCAAGCTACAGATTTTTATTTTTATATAGATCAGTCATAAATGTTTTTATAAAATTTCGTTTTTTTAATAAACCAAATTCGTTCAGAATCAACAGAGTTATGGACCAAAAACAAATCTGTTAAGAATATAAATACACACACAAACATGTATATTAAGCATTGTAATGACTATTAGTGACGTTTTTTGTTTTTTGTATAGACAAGTAGTTTAGTTAGAAACAGCAGTCATATAATGAATAACAGTGTTGTTGTTGTTCTTTGTATATGCAGTCTGTACAAAAATAAATAGATATGGAATTGTTGTTGTTTATTTTTATTTTTAAAAACTAAAACATATCTGTTAAGAATATACATAAATACATACACAAACTTGTATATTAAGCATTGTAATGACTATTAGTGACGTTTTTGCTTGTAAGACAAGTAGTTTAGTTAGCAACAGAAGTAATATAATGAATAACAGTGTTGTTGTTGTTCTTTGTATATGCAGCCAGTTTGTATATACACACATAAAAAAATAAATAAATATGGAATTGTTGTTGTTTATATTTTAAAAGCAAAGCCTGCTATGATTGTATTTTTTTATATATTCAAATTTTCGTAGTTTGAAAAAAATTTAGATTTATATATGTGAAAATATGAAAGCATATGTTAAGGCGAAAATTTTATTATTTGTCGGTAATATGGTAATATGATGTCGATAAGATAGTAAGATGGTAATATGGTAATATGGTGAAGGGTATCAAAGATTCGGCACAGCCGAATCTTTTTTCAATTTCATTTTTTTTTTTTTTTTTGTAGGCAACACTTCTCAGTTTCTCTCTAATTTGTATTGTCAGTGTTGTGAATTAACTGTTTTATTCCATTATTATTTTTGATCTATATATATAAAAATTAATGTGTGTTTGTTTGTATGTATGTATATATGTATGTATGTTTGTTTGAATTCTAGAAACCGATTTTCGGGCGTGTCATCTCTCATATAAAGTTAATACCAAAATTTGTATATCTGGGAAACTATAAAAGTTAAAGATCTCAAATTTTGTACGACTAGCATTAGGTTCAATATGAATATTGAATTATGGGGGTATGGTCCCTCCCATAAAAATAAAATACAAAAATTAGTATATCTGGGAAACTATTAGAGCTTTAATTTTCAAATTATCTATCTAATTTTTAAGAAAAATTTTATATTTTAATTACTAAATAAATATATTTTTTTAATCCTTTAATTACTATGTATTTCATTTCGGGGGGTGGCGAAGCACACCGGGTATTAGCTAGTATTAAATAATTTTTTTATTTTGGTAAATATCATTATTTAGCTTCTGTAAATATACTTATGTATAAATGAAATACTTTTATTTAAGTTTTGTTGATTGTAATTATAAATAAGTATCCCAATCACGAATATTCTGTTATAAAATCAACATTACTATTTCAAATTTTGTTTTGTTTACGTTATTTATGTTGATATTTACTTATAATTAAAAATTTCTAACCCAGAGTTGATATATAAGATAAATGACATATTAATCTAAGACGTATACTCTTAAATTACTATTTGGAATTACATGGAGTATGTAATTGTAGCGAACATTGGGCTTACATTCTGACAATCAGAATGTTAGTATTATAATCCAAAAGCACCCAGAATATACTTTTTTCTGTGTATGATGTTAGTACAAAGTAATTACAATAAATATTATGATGCCCCTGAATTCATTTTATTCATTTACAAATAGTTTTATTGGCACATTTTTCAATTTCGGAAGGAATCTTAACATCCGGAAATTTATAAATGTGACGTTCTTGTCAAAAATTTACGAATAAATTCAAAAATGTATTTATTTTATTTTTAATTGAAAAATGAGACTGAAATAATCTTAAAGTAGTTTTAACTAAAATAAGTTAACAATTGTTTACCATATGTATACTAAGCAAATCATCGTTTTTTAAGTACAACTTTAAGGAATTATGTTTAGCAATGGTTAGTAAAGCTGTATTAAGTGCGATAACTAATATTTACTTTATATGCTAATAAATTTACTTTACTGAGACTTACAGTAAAGTATTAAATATATTTTCTGAGATATGCGAAAATTATTATTTTCTTTATTTAGGGCTATCCCCCCCCCCGTTCCCATAAAATTTGAAATTGAAATAATAGATCTTTCTTATACCACTAAGAATATATACTTTGTTGCATCTGAACTTATGGAGGTTGTTAAGTAAGATTTTCCTACAAAATGTTTAAACTTTTATTCTAATAGTTCCTAAAATATACGATATTGAATATTTTCTTTGTATGGGGAGTACTATTTCCTAGGTCCTATCCGTTCCATTTTAATTTTTATGGTTGTTGAAAAAATATTCCGGGAAAAATTTTAAAACTTTCACTGTAACAGTATTTAAGTTATCCGATATTTAGTATTTTATTTGTATGGGGGCTATCACTCCCCTTAAAGCTATACACCCCATTGATAATAAAATTATTTCCACCAAATCTGAGCACTTTACCTGTTACAGTTCTTGGGATAGGTGATAATAAATATTTACTTTTTATGGGGGCTTCCATTCCCCCTGCTGTTATCGAAAAATAAAGTAGCCTATTTTACTTTCGGATATTGTAGAATGAAACTGTGAAAATTTCAAAAAAATTCGTCCAGCAGTTTAGCTTTCTGTAAAGTCCAAACAAACACAAATTAATTTTTATATATGTATACAGATTAGGGTAGCCCTCATTACAAAAAGTGTACAGATTCTTGTTCTCACCCCCTGGAAATGTTTTAATAGTCGAAAAAATAATGCATGCAAAGTTTTGAACTGATTAAAAAAAATTTAGAGGTGGCTCAAAGCGATATATTATTTTAAGTATTTTAATTTACATTTTTCGGGTTTATATCTAGTTATATTCATCAGTTCATAAACTTTCCGAAATGACCAAAATCAGAAAATTGGTAACCAATAATGCAATAGTTATTATTTTAATAATATAACTTAATTTCCAACCAAATGGATCCTGCTAAATAAGGCTCTCACCAGAATTTGAGGGAAATAAACGAAACGTATTGACGTTTAATATTTCCTATGAATAATTTTATGATACAAAATTATTGTAAAAGCATCAAAATGCGTAACAGAGTTATATGGTAAACAACAAGTTTTTATGAACTTTGACTTTAAATATCTCACATAGATCAGAAATGATTATCAAACTGGAGTGTATTTGGTTGAAAATATTTTAATAACTACACGCAAAGAAAAAATATGGTTCTAGTGACCATAAACAAAGAGCAACATACTATGATTGTAATATATGATCAAAGTTAAAAATGAGGTAATTATTATTATGATTTCATTTTATAATTTTCAGTAAGGTTTATAACCTTTTCTTAAATTCTGCTTCCAATTTCATCATGTTTTTATCATCTAATAATCCCATGTTATCTTATATATAAACTAATTTAATCATATATATATAATCTTATTTTATAATATATATAAACTAACTTCATCATATAATCATCATATACAAAACAACTGGACTGATACATAAAAATGTGTATTAAATAGTTATTAAAAGCAAATAGAAATATCAGCTTAATGGTTGTAGAATTAAGTAAATACCCAGCAAAAACTTTTTGGTTTTCGGTAATGACAACTACTTATTAAAGTACTTTCCTGGAAAGTAGGCGTCATTATTATTTGCCTTCTCTACATTACATAAATAAGTACTCAATAGTATAATTGCAGAGTAAGTTAAAATCACATGGATCAGTTGTCTAGAGCGCAGGATTAGCAACCAGAAGGTTACCGGTTCAACCCCATTCTGATGCTATTCGTTTTTTTAACAAAATGTTTTAAAAATATATTTTATGCTAAAACAAGTTTTTTAGCTTTGATAAAGTGCGAGATAGTATACTGAGTAAGACTTTAGTCATTAAAAACGACTAGTTAATAGGGTCCCAAGTTCAAAACTCACTGACGGCAAATTTTTTCGTTTTTTTTTTTTTTTTTTTTTTTTTTTTGTTTAGGTACATATTTTTTAGTATCACTAGAGTCTAAAAATTACTACTAGAATTCATGGACAACTCGAACAAAAATAACTAGTTATTGAGACAAAAAATAAGTAGTTTATTTTTATTTCCAATTATACCTGCTAGCTTACCAGGAAAGCAAAGTTTTTGCTGGGTAGATGAAGATATAAAAATATTTAAATACATATTATAATTGCAATCAACCATATTAAAATTTTGATTGTGGGTAATCATTAAATTATCAAACGGAAACATTAACGTTGCTATCATGAACACGGTATTTTTCAAATCAATGAAAAACGGCTAAATAATTATTTATGGTTGAAAAGAATAAAAAAATTAAAACTTAATATTTCAATCGCTTTGACCCTCAAATTTGCTTTAGTTGGTGTATAACTTTGTATTTTATAGATTTCTAGGGGTTTTAACCCAAAATTTTAAAAATGTATTTTCTTTTATATAAGAAAGGGCCGCTTTAATGTAGATTTAGAAGAAAAGTTAATTTTTACTGGGATGTAACTTTTTGGAAAATTGGAACCCTTTTATCGTTTATTTTATCATCCGTTAGATATAGCTTCCGTAAAATCAATCGGATGTAATAACTAAAGATATTTTGAATCTGATCTTACTTTTATTGGGTCAGTAAACATGCAAGTAATCTGGGTACGGACCATCATTTAGGAATTGCTATTCTAAAGTACATATGTGTATATTCTAGACATTATTGTTAAATGCAGATCAAGTAAGAAATGTTAAAGTGTTGTAAAAAAAATGTACCTCTATGAGATATGTAATTTAAAGAACTGTAATATATAAATAGTTTTAACCCAATTTTGCTTTTAATTTCTCACTGTATATGTATATATACAGTGAGAAATGTATATAATTTAGTTTGCAATCAAAAAATTTTCAACACGATTTTGTTTCAAATCTGAACCATTGTTAGGACAATAAACTAAATAAACGAAAACGTGAGATGAACAACATGTTTAAGTGTGACAATATGAATGAGTTGTTATAAACATGATTTCTGTTTTATTTCACTACTAAATTTCTAAAAACTTTGTTTAATCGTGTAATTTAGGTTTATAACAAATCTTCTTAAACCACATACATAAAAGGTTTCTAAAAGATTTCTAACCAGAGTTTCAAAACCAAAAATTTTAGCTCCAAATTCGTAAGTTAACAAAAGACATATTTAGAAGCAACGTCTCTGGTCTTAACTAAAAAGACGCCAAAAATAATAACGAAATATAAGAGAACATTAAAGAAAGAAAACAATCTACAAACATACATACATCTAAGTTACTTGGTAACCAATTCAACCGTCATATGAAAATTCAGAGCAAAAAACATCAACAACAGCAACAAGAATATATAAAAAGAAGAAGAAAAAGAAACCCAGTAAATGTATAAATCTCTACTTGGCCATATGAATATAGTGGTTTTTGTTGTGTTTTTATTCTACATGTTTTGTGTTTATAATTCAGGTCTTTTGAAGAGCTGACATACAAACACGCATACAATTACATTTATGAGAACTCAAACATGCGAGGGTAAACTTAAAACAATTCTAAAAATTTAAGACAACACTTAATTTACGTATGAAGAATGAATAGTTTTCAATCATTAAGACAATTTCGAAATTAATTGAATTGAATTTCACTAAATCGTAAATATTTTAAATATCAGGTTAATAAGGGTTTTATGACCGAAATTAAATTCAATTTAATTTATCTACCATTCCTTAATTCCTTTTCAGTTTACCTCTCTTTTCCCATAAACCAAAGCTAAGCCAGCAATATTGTACAACAACTGCACTAGTAACAAAAGAGGCTGAAGAGCAACAAACACTTAAATTGTGTGACGACATAAACCGGCTTTTAACGCTTTTATAATTTTTATTTAGTTCTTTTTCCCCCTTCTCTCTTTTACTTATTCTACTTTAGTTGGTCGAACTTTTTTTTATATGACGCTTTTGTTTAATATAAAATGTATCTAGATAGGTGGCTAAAGATGTGTTAGTAAGTGTGATTGCCAATGTGTGAGTAAAAGTATATGATTGTTTATTTTAAGCACTACATATTGTTGTTAGAGCAAAATAAAACTTACAAATAAAAATAAAAAAAATATAATAATAGTAGAAGTAAAAGGCAAAGTGAAGGAGAATAAAAGTAAAATAGAAGAAGACGAAAACAAAAAGCTAAAAAAAAAAAGTTATATCTCACATACTAGGTGCTTGAATTACTTTAGTAAAACAAAGCAATAACAAAAAAAAAAAAAAAAAAAAATAATAAAATAAAATAAAAAATAAATTTGATATACCCTACCACGTTTATGGATATAAATTTATTAGATGAATTGAATTATCTGTGTAAAAGCAAATGTGTTATGTGTGTATTGTAGTTTTGAATTATTGTTTTATTAGATAAATAAATGACAATATGTTCGTAAATAAATGTTATTTTATTGAATTTCAAAAAAATTATGCTTTTATTGGTAGCAGTAAAATTTAATGTAATGCGAGATAAATTTATGGTTATAAATTTCACACTTTATTTTTGGAAAAAAACAAAAAATTAAAACAAAAACAACAAGGGATTAGAATAAGCAGGGAAATTGGATGAAATAAAGATTAATATTATAGGCTGAAGACACGTTTGATTAATATGTCTTTAAATGTCAATAATAAACACTTTAACAGAAAGCCAATGGCTATTGAGCAGTACAGATTTTTTTCTCGAATGCTTTCTTGATTTGCAATACGAAGTCTAACTGGGTTTCTATGAGGTATTTAATGGAGTTATAGATATAGTTATTGTGGCAAAATAGCTAACAAACTGAGGATCACAACATACATTTAACTCCATTCTGCCCATCTTGTTAGATAGTCATATTTAGCGTGATTTAGTATATCCATTAGGGTGATCGACCGGTTTTTTCAGTCAATGTGCTGTCGGTTTTTTCAAAATGTTCATTTTTCGAATGTCGAATAGACCGGTTTTTTTAAACACAAAAAACCGGTTTCAAAAATAGCATTTTATTTCAGAAAACATGTACTAAATAGTGATATTTGAAAATTTAGGAATAATTTTTTAAATATTCATTAAGACTGATTTCTTATGTTTTTAAAATATAGTTTAAGTCTCAATTGGAATTTATTCTGTAATATTAAACAAATAAATAATTAATAATTATCCTGTATGACCCAATTTATTTTTTTTGATCCAATATTTCCTTTATTTTTTAAAGGTGTTGTGTTAAAAAAGTTTCACCTGCAGAATCGTTTCAATTGAGACTTAATTAATATACTATCTCCATATTAAGCCATGGTTTCTGTTTATGCTAACTAAAATTTAGATGATTTTTTCTACAATTTTGAAACACAATTATCTTCTAGTCATCTAGATATATAATTTGCTTAGCATTTTTTCTCTTTTCAAAGCTTTCTGAAGCTGCCAAACGACGTAGAAAATTAAAATTTGGCTTAATTATAAAACTTTTTGTCCAACAAATCCTAATGGAGCCATATTTTGAAATTTTTATCAGGGAGCGGATATAAGAGGTTTAATGTGTCTTTTTCTAAGAATTTGTTTTCTCTTTCCAGAGTTTTCTAAAGCTCTCAGAAGACATAGAAAATTAAAATTCAGCTTAATTGTAACCCTATTCGTCCTACAAATTCTAACGGAGCCAGATTTTGAAATCTCTATCAGGGAGCGAAAATACGTGAATCTATATATATGGATTTAAATATATCTTTCCTAAAATCTTTAAATATATCTTTTTTATTTAGACATTAGTGTCCCAAATAGGGAATTTAAATTGTTTTTAAATAATTTATTTTAAATTTAATGCTAGTCTGTAAGGATAATATTGTATCTAAAGACTAAATAAATAAATAAAATAAGCAATGTTTCCTTTCCAGAGCTTTCTGAAGCTCCCAGACGACATAAGAATCTAAAAATCGGCATACTTATAAAACTATTCGTTCAACAAATTCTAACAGTACCAGATGTTTCTATCAGGGACCAAAAAGTCTGTTTTGGTATTAAGAACTTTTGAGCTGCTATACTTATTGTTTGCTCTCCAAATCCTATAAAAAACTGATTCTGTATTTCGGCCAGGGAGCGCATTTACGACGATTTTTTTATTTTGAAAGGTTTACGAATTTAAAACTTTAATCAATATAATTCCAATAAATTTGAACGGCTTCAAATAATTGACTTCGATTAGGGAGAGAAAGGTGTCTAAATGTTGTTCATATTTTTTTCCTTTAATTTTCGGATTTGTTTGTGCATATTTTCATTATTATATTTTTATTTTTTTTACATTTTTAGGCTTTTACGCTTGTATTTAATAAATTTTAACTTAATTATAAGAATTGATTTCTATAAGAAATGTAGTCTTTTGATATAAATATTAACTTCTGCAAAAAACCGGTTAACCGGTTTTTTCTGAATTTCAAAAAGTGCAACCGGTTTTTTTAAAATACCAACTATTCGAACTATTCGAAAACCGGTTTCTCAAAAAAGTCGAATAATCGATCACCCTAATATCCATACAATGAATTTCATTGAAGCTCCTTATCCTCTAATTCTTATATTTTTAAATAATTCTGTCACTTCTGAACCGTTGGAGATTTCTCAATAAAATTTCGCACGGCCATAGGTGACGTATTTTTGAGTTGATTTTTAGGAGTACATATTCCTAGCGGGTCAAAGGGTTAGTGGGTATGTCAATTTTAAAAAATCACAAAAATTAATTTATGATATAACAGAAAAGACATATTGATAGTCCTTGTAAATCTCTACAAAAAATACCCTTACATGCGTAAGTTATCTCTTTTAATTTAAGACTTCTATTAGATCAACACTTTTATTAAATGTAAAATAAAATATACCAATACAGAATAATGCATTGATACTAACATCTACTTGATTTTATGCACTTTAGGCCGATTCTCGGAAGTGATTTTATATGGGAGCTATGCTAAATTATGGACCGATTCTAATAAAATTTTTCAATGTTGTTTCTATTTGTATAAAACTTACTTGTGTCGAATATTAACTTAATACTAACATTAATATGGGATTTATGCACGTTAAAGTTATTTTCGGTACAGGGGTTATATGGGAGCTATGGTTAATCGTGAACCGATCTTCATAAAATTTGGTACAAAGATTGATCACAAAATTTCATTATAATATTCTTATTTTTAGGGCATTTTTGAGTGTTCAAACTCAATTCCGGGGTGACATTCGGGGGGCTAGGTGAAATAATGGACCGATCACAACCAATTTCAATAGGCTTCGTTCCGCGTGCCAAACTTCATTGAATTATCTTCAAAATTGCGACCTGTACTTTGTGCACAAGGTTTACATTGACGGTCGGACATCGTTAGATCGATTTAAAAAGTGATTCTGAGTCGAAGGTGGGTGTTGGATAACGTTTTCTATGCGTTACAAATATCAGCACAAACGCATAATACCCCAACCACCTATGGTGGTGTAGAGTATAAAAAAGATTCAAATCTTAATTTTCCGTTTTGTATGTCATGGTCTATATGAATTTATATATATATATATATATATATATATATATATATATATATATATATATATATATATATATATATGTGGGATCGAGTGGCAACGTCCGGATCACTAGAAGTGGTCGAAAGTTTTAGTAATACAACTCTGGGGACATTTGACACTGACGAGATTAAATAACGAGAATTAGGGTGTGGTTGTAACGAGTGACTGTAAAGACGAATTTAATTAAATTAATAATTAAAATAAAACTGAACAAAGTGTTTTCATTAAAGAACCTACATTTTTGGGAGCTCAACCGGGATGTGCTAAGAGTTTAATGTCTGAAAGTTGGTGAAGTTAGCTGAATTCTAAGAAAGAAATGAAATTCTGAGTGAATTTCAGGAAAAGTGGAAAAAGTGAAAAATTCTGAGTGAATTGAGACGCTTAAGTGAAAAATACAATTTGACAAATTCTGAGTGAATTGGAAAAAACAAAAAGTGTTTAGATTGTTAAGTAAGAAGACATTATTCTGAGTGAAAAAAGATTTCTTGAGTGAAAAGAAGGAAATTATGAGTGAATTGAAACTGAAAGAAATTTAAATTCATTAAAATTCAAAAGAACTGGAAAAGTCGTTAAAAAAAATCTGTGTGAAAAAAGAAGAAAAATGAAATTTAAATTCATCAAAATTTCAATGTTATTGTCATTTTACATCTGTAAATGTGTGTGTTAAGTGCTTAGTAGACAGTAAAGAGAAAAAGTGTATTCTGAGTGAATTCTGCGAGAAACAGCCAAATTTAGAGGGAACAAAAAAAATCCTTGAAAATGTTTCAAATTATTGTCAAAAAACAAAATTGAACTAAAAAAAAAAAACATTATATTAGTGCTGAAGTGTTTAAGAGAAAAAAAACTGAGTGTAAGAGTACTGAACATGTGTAAGAGCCCAAACACATCCAAGCGGATTATTTTTTCTATATGAAGATTTGGCAACTAAAACAACACAGCGGAATCCGCTGAAAATTAAAATTTATTTTATTTTTACAATGGATTCTCATTTTCTCATTCTCCCACTCTGTCGGTGTTGCCGTTGTTTCAAAATGAATCACATAGGTTTACATTAAGTTTATATAAGAAGGAAAGAGATAGAAAGATTTGCTTTATATTTTTTATATATGGAATTTAAGAGAGGAAGAAAAACATTTTTTATACATATAGTTTTGTTGTTGCCAAACACAAAAGATATAAAGAAACAAAAACAAAATGTATATGAAATCCACTGCTGAACGCCGTCTTCATTTAATTTGCATTTCTCTCTTAGATCGGAAAACAACATTGAAATCCGCTTGCTTGTGTTTGGGGTCTAAATGTTAAATTCGTTAAAATTTAATATTATATGTATAAAAAAAGTGTAAAAAGAGATACACAATTAGCAAAAATTTAAATTCGTTATTTTAAAAGATAAAAGACAGATAGTTAAAGTGAGAAAAAAAGAAAAAAAAAAGAGAAACTATACGAAAAAACAAAAAGTGTATAAAATTATCTGTGTGTAAAACAACAACAATAGTAAAAATACGTTATTTTAAAAGTTGAGAGAAACAAAAGGATGAAAAAACTAGCGAGTGTTGTGAAAAAAGTAACGAATTAAAACAAAAAGACTGCAAACGAACTTATGTGAGAGTGTATTGTAAGCAGAAAAACAAATTTAGAAAATTGTAGTCGCTACGAAAAGTAAAAAAAACAACGTAGCAACGAAAGAAAAAAAGTCTACCAAGCAACATATTTTGTATGTAGAAATAAGGGTTGAAATGGTGCAGAGCTGAATGCTGACAAGTTCTTGCTGTTAAGAGAAGAGAAAGGCGGAGCTACATTGGATTTGAGGATCTCTTAATGATAAGTTGAATTTATTTTATGTTATATTTATTTTAAAGGAAAGTTTGATACAGTATTTTGTCGACGGAATTCCTGATTCGGGGAAATGTTCAACAGGCATCAACAACATCAAAGACTGTGAAGGTTGAACGATTGAAACAGGACAACATGACGAAAAGGAAATGCTACAAATGCGGTGGGGAGAATCACCTAGCCAAAGACTGTAACTATCGGAGGTAAAATGTTTTAAATGTGGGAAGATGCGTCACATATCTTTTAATTGCAAGGAGCAGACCAACACTAATGCGAATGTGAAAACCGAGTGTAGCAATTCCTGTATGGTGACCAATTTCAATAAATCGTCGACATATTGAAATTTTAAAGGGATCATTATTAATGGTGTGAAGATTTTGGCGATAATTGATAGGAAGTGATATTTCGATAATTGGACTGGACGTCTTTATGACATTAGGTGGGGTAGAATTTATCAGTGGTCGTCAGAGTTTCATTACGGTAGGAAATTTCAGGTTGGATTGCATAGGGTTTTTTGAGAGAGCTGTAAATATCGATGGTAGCGACTTTAATTTGAAGTTTTATGTAGCAGAAAATTTCGTTTATTCGGCGGCAATAGGTAACGATATTTAAGGACAGGCTAATATCATAATGTCTTCAAATGGTGCGAAAGTTGTGAGGAAGATGGTTGCAAAAGAGGAAAAAGAGAGTATTATTCCTTTAAAAGTTTGCAATGAGTTTTCAAATGTTTGCTCCACAGTAGTGATTAACTTTTCTTGTATAGATAGGGAAAATGCAGCAGGGGTTAATAATTTGGTGAATGATCGATCAACATCATTATGTGAAGTTTCATTAGGTGATGTACGGGGAGCTCGCGACATACCTGAGAGTTGTAATGTTGTCAGGGAACTAGTGGAGAAAGGGAAGCTGGTTAGTGAAATTGCCAGGGAGAAGATATGTAGAATACAGGAAGGGAATAGAAAGACTTTCGACAAGAAGAGAAGGGAGGCATCTATTTATAACGGAAATGATTTAGTAGCCATCAGGCGAACCCAATATGGAGCAGGCCTCAAGTTGAAATCGAAATTCTTAGGTCCATATAGAGAAATAAAGGGACTGAACCACGATAGATACGAAGTTGAGAAAATCGGCGAAGGTGAAGCTCAGAGAAGGACGCATAGAGTGGCAGAATATATGAGGAAATGGAATTCGTCATCCGGGTCGGATGACCGTGCAGGACGGCCGGATGTGGGATCGAGTGGCAACGTCCGAATCACTAGAAGTGGTCGAACATTTTAGTAATACAACTCTGGGGACATTTGACACTGACGACATCAAATAACGAGAATTATTTTTTGAAAAAAGTCAATTTTTCAAACACCCTAATTGGAACACGATGCATTTTAGGAGGGTTGAGTAGTGCTCATTCTTACTAAAATTGTATATAGAATTAATGTATAACAGACATTTTTTATTAATTAATTGGATTCGTCTCTGCGCAAAATGGCGCTCAAAATGAGCGTTTTTAGCCGCAGATATGCAAGGGAAGGAGTTGGAAAATTAAAAAAAACTTACGCCATTTTTTTTACTGCTGCAAAAAACTTCCAAAAAGGTATGATATCTCAAAATCAAAATTTTCAAACTTTTATATATTGTTTCTTATTTGATGATAAATTTTACATTCACAACATGATTTTACTATTTAAAAATTTGAACTATAATGCGAAATATGTGGGTTTGATTTTTAAGGTTAAAAACTTTTTGATCCATACAATTTTAAGTCCTTCAAATATTTTAACGCCATCCGAATTAAGCAAATAAAACGCTTTCATTTGACATCAATATTAACATCATTTATAATTCGCGATAGTTGTCAGCAAGCAAAATAAGTTTTGAGATGAATGCCGCTGTAGCCGATATAAATAAAGTTTCTTTAATTTTTTTTTTAATAATATCAATTTTAATCATTAAAGTGATTTTTAACAGATATTTTTCGATGATTGAAAGTCACATCGAAAAATTTTTAACGACGTGATAATAAATCTAGTTTACGCGATATTTTGGACAATTTCTATTAAAGTGGAATTTGTCAATAGTGAAAAGCATACTTTTTATTTATTTTATTTATTTTATATTTACGCCAATTATATGAAAGTTTATGAAGATGCTATCCCATGTCTGATTTCCTGACATCAATGAAATATACATTATACTATAGGTAATCACTTCATCTTTAAAATTATGCCCTCTAAATTTGAATTCGGTCAAATTTTCTATCAAAAAAACTCCAAAATTTCAAAAATTGTAAACTTTTGGTTTCATGTTTTATCACCGCATAACATTTAAACGGATAGTAAACTGGATACTTTTAATACAGCAAATGAATTTCCTAAGCTATATCTTTCGATTGGTTAATGGTTTAAGTCAATAAGTTGTAAATTGTCAGTGTAAATCTAAAATGAATACAAAAATCCTCGGAAGTTTCAACACAGTTTTTTTACATTTTACATTTTTTTACGCGAATAATTTAAAATTTAGGATGTCTTAGTTATTTTGTAAGATATACAAAAACCCATCAACACTTTTCCTTATTTTAAAACAATCTTTGCCAATACAAGATACTTAAAATAGGTTTCAAACGATTTCGAAATTTTTTTATTTTAATCATATATGGCCTCAACATTATAACACAAAATTCAAATATTGGGCTACTAACAGTCCCATGTTATAATTGCAATAAAATAAATTTTCCCACACTAAATATTTTTACGCATCTAAAAAACCGAAACTAATATCTTCTTCATTTACAATTACTTAAGCTTTTCAAAATCTAAAAGTAATTTTATAAACTTAAAAACATAAAACATATTTACAAAATTTATGTACGAGTACACTACTTTAGATTCGTTCTTTTCTAGTTACTTTCTAAAATCCTCTTTTCCATTTTCTACTTCAATTGAACATTAAAACAACATAATACCAAGGTAAAGTAAGTAAAAGTAAGACTTATACTTATTGTCCCATTATTGTTATTATACATAGTACTATTTAAACGTTAAGGTGGAGAAAAGCAAGTAGTGCTTTCGAAAACAATGTAAGTCTACAATGCATTTTGTTGAAAAGAAAAGTAAGACTAGAAGCAAGTAAAAAAGCGTTAAAAATTAAGTACGCAGCATATAAAGCTTTCAGCCACTGTAAAAATAGATCCACCTAACTACTAGATATATAACTTCAGAAGACAATAATAGCTAAAATGTCAGTTTCATTAGATTGTGTTAAACTGTGTTTAAAAGTATATATGTTTAGTTTTTGGGTTGGGAATAATAAATGCTTTAGAAAATTTTCTTTTCATCAAACACACACATATATATGTACTTAAAACTAAAACCATTTAATATTTATGAGTATAAGTGTCTCAAGCTATTTTCTCAACTTTTTTTTTTTGTTAATTTTTCTTTTCTTTATTCACATTAAATCAAAAGTAGTCGGAGTACATACATAAGGCCTGCGCACGAAAAAATCCGTGCATGCAAATTGTCTTATAGAAACTAAACCAGTGGGCGAATTTTTTTAAAATGATATTTTTATTAACCTAAATTGACCCAGCGCACCCATATGGTAACGCAAAAAATGATTAGATAAAAAGCTATATAGCACAGAAAATATTAAAAATTAGGACAAAATTTTAATTAGATTTCATGGTATGGAAACTTGTTAATAATACTTGCAAAATTTAAGGTCACTAATATTATGCGTTTGGAAGCAAATGATCCTTTTTGAAACCCTTAAAAAAATTATTGTTAAAAATGTGAAAAATTAACGACATAAAAAAGTAATTCATAAATTTTTTGACACTGTGTAAATTTTCAGAAAAATGTTTTATGATTTTTATATAAACAACAGTGCTATATTATACTGATGTAAATCAATAAAATATATAAAGTGTTTTTATCCTGTTTTTTATGGATTATGTATCTGCGTTACCATATGGGTGCGCCAGGCACAACATGGACATTTTTTTTTTTTGAAAATTTTGATAAGAAATGTAATTTTTTTTTTTTTTTTGGTAAAAAACTTGTTTTTCTGGAAAATTGTACGTTAATAAAGAACATGAAAGTGACAGTGACAAAAATCTTTGAAGGATTTTCATCGAAAGGCCTAAAAATTATAGTGATATTAGTGTCGAAGGCGATGCTGGTAACGTTTCTTTCAGTAGTATTTTACGTTCCTTGATACATTCCTTAAAACCAAAATGTAGTTATTTATCATATTGAGTATAAAATAGAAACACCGAAAAGCAGAATTTTTACGCATATAATGGCATTTGTGTTGAAATATTTTGTCAGCATAAGGGAAAATAGAAAGGAAGTCTTAAATAATTATAGTTTAAGACTCCAAAAGTCATTTGCTACTTTGTAAATTATATTTAGTGGATATCTTCCAATATTTAAAGGTGGATTCCTAACACAATTAGTTTGGGTGATCGCGATGTAAGTCATTTTTTAGAACCTACAGCTACAATAAAGCGTTATATCGGTAAATGCTCCAACTAAATAGGGTGTACTTAATGCTGAATGCTTGATATATATATTATGCCTCGCAATACCATACTAAAACACATATTGAATTGCATCTCCTTAAAAAATTTGCCAATAAAAAACATTTTTTTGAAAAATTTACTAATTTTCTTCTTCAAAAAAAAAAAAAATATCTATATAGTGCCTGGCGTGACCATATGGTAACGGCCCGTTCTGCCCGACCTAGGGACCGAAACAAAATTTTATATAATAGGTAAATTTTCTTTGATTCCATAGACCTACATTTAAAAATTTCATCATTATCTAAAACAAAAAACATTCCCGGTCAATTTGGGTTAATGACTGTTATGTTCAAGTTCTAAACATAAGGAATAAATTAGTTCCTGTTGGTTTTTAAGGAAATATCTGATCTTTTCCAGAATTATTCTAATTATAGGTTTTATTGTGTTTCGGCTACTTTTTTGCTCGAACAAGTCCACTTGTTTTTAAACTCCGTTTAATTTTATGCTGAGCTTTAATGTCCTTTAAATTATTTTGACTATAGTCAAATATCTTTCAATTGTACGGAATTTCGGACAATTTAATGGATTAACCTCTATCGGTACAAACTCTTACAATTTGTTTGTTACAATTCCATTGTTTTGTTGTAATGAGAAAAATCGGGAACAGGCCAGAAAACAGGGGATATACTGAATTTTATTAGGAAAGGGAGAAGTCTTTTCCATAAGCACTCATTTACGCATATTTCTGGCTTAATGCAACCATTTTTTAAGAATGAAGTGCTTATTCCTGCTTATGCATATGACCTCCCAAATCAAAAACTTTTTTTGGGAATTTTGATTTTTTTGATACACGAAATTTTTCTGCCATAATCCTTCTAGCAACTTCGATATAGAATTTCTGGTTAGGAAATTGAAAAAAGTCACCCTGTACGATCGTTTCATCGTCTACTATACAGAAACAAAATTTCCGAAAAAATTCGTCCGAAGAACTTTCATGTTATTTATTTCCTCCAAATTCTAGCTTGCGTTTCTATTAGGATTTTTTTTTTTCTTGCTTTATAAGTCTTCAGGCTATACTTCCTTTCAAATTTTCTGATAAAAATTCAAAGCAATTAACTTTTTGTCACACTTTTCTTCCAGAGATTAGATGAATTTCTCTCAAAATCCTTTCTATTTTGCCTGAGTCCTACAGCCTGAAGATACTATTTGTCTTCCATTACCAGGTTACCATTCAGTGATCATGTAATGATCACTGAATTGTATAATATGATGACCCAAGAAACTGTATTTTGCGGCACAACAGCCTTCCTTGCAATTATTTTATATGACCAATGCAAGATTTCATGAACAGTTTGAATTATGTGTTTAGGTGTTTTTTGTTAAACTTCCATTTTAAGAAAAACCAATTTTGCTATTACCAGCATATTGCAAGTGAGCATAATGGCAAATACAAAACAGTTAACAGAATTATTAATTTTTCACCACATCAAAAGTTATAAGCCCAAGAGCATGCACGGATTTTTTCGTGCGCAGTCCTTACATATACTGTTTTCAACTATGCATTATGATTTTTTCTATTGTTATTTAAAAAATTATATATAAATAGATAAATAGTTATGCTATTGTTATGTAACTACTTTGGGGGGACTGATGATGTTGGTTGAAGTTGATGATGCTTTGGTTATGTTTCTTTCATAATTCAGTTTGGTGTTGTGTCCGTCCAGCCATATATCCATCCATCTAACCATCCATCTGTTTGTTTGGAAGTTGTCATGTTAGTAAGTCTATACTAACATTTTGTTTTTTGTCTGAATAATGGGAAAAATTTTAAATTCATGTTTTTTGTTGTTTTGTTGTTTTTTCTCTACAGTTTGTTACCTACTTACTGCTAGCTGATGAAGGTTATGAGAAATTTTATGTTAAATGCATAGAATTATAGTTGTAACAAAGAAAACAAAAAGTGTATATTAAAATTAATTTAGGAATTTTATCAATGCAACAATCTAAATGGTAATTTGATTTGATGTATGGTTGACATTGTTAAGAGTTATTAGATTTTAGATATTCTAAATAGGATCAATATACATATTTATTAGGATAGACTCAAGAAAGTTATAAAATTATTATTAACTTGTCACAATACTCTCACGTCGAAATTTAATTTAAATTCCTCCATATCATTGTTTTCCTATACAACTTTTTATTTAAAGTATATTGATATATTGATTTTGTCATTCCTTGTGTAACATGTTGATTTAATCATTTAAGACCCCATAAAGTATATATTTTCTGGGTTCTGGTTCGATTCTGAGTCGATATAGCTATGTTCGTCCGTCTGTCTGTTGAACGCAGGATAGGGCTCGAACGGGACTACGTAGGACGTGGTCCGCCCATAACGAAAAATTTTAAAAAGTTGATGGTGGTTATATAGATTCGGCTGAGCCGAATATGACATTCGCGCTTGTTTTTTTTTTTTTTAATTTTAAACGTGGAAAGATTCTATAAATTTTAATTTCAAAGACTTCAGGGAAAAATTTAATAATTTAAGAATTATTTTAGATTAAAAATTAATTTATATGAAATTTTGTCTCGTTACCAATTTATTCCTTCTTTAGATATGAATATTTTTGGAAATTCGGTGCAAAGTAGTTTTGTCAAAGTATTAATCTTTGTACCAAATTTTATGGAGATCGGTCCATAATTGACCATAGCTCCCATATAAAATTGTATGAGAATCGGTTTATAATTTAACATAGCTCCAATATAAACCCACTTCCGGGAATGGTTCTATAATGCATAAAATCATCAAGATGTAATTATTGACGCATTATTATTTGTATATTTCATTTTACATTTAGTAAAAGTTTTGGTCTACAATTGGCCACAGGTCTAATACAAAACCCCTTCCCTAATTTTTATGATCATACGCAATGGTGTAGGGTATCATATAGTCGGTCTAGACCGACTACATATTATTTTTTCGTTTTATATGCATAGGGGATTATTAGTCTAGTTTATTGTAATAAAATACCAGTAGATTATTCTGAGTTTAATACAGAATTATTGAGTAAATTTTTTGCAATGTGTATCATACGCTATGTCATTTTTTGTATGATTTTTCACTGTAGCAGAGTTTAAAAAATATAAACTATTTTTTGCTGGAGCATTTGAATTGATTTTTCACTCACCTTTATTTTATAGATAACACTGTTCGACAAAAAAATCTTCCTTTATATACAAAAAGTTGTACTTAATGTATTTCAACATGTTGAACATAAATCTGCTTTCAGTTTTTTCCATTAGCTCATTACTCTTGCATATTTTACCATAACTCAAGAAAGATGTGTACGATTGATATAAATCATACAACAAAATGTGCGGAGTGAAATTGGCTTTAAGTCGTTTTAATATTATTTTTTATCTACTTAATATTTTCGGAGTTATTTTAAAATTAGTATCCGAAATTTATTTTAAAATTAGTGCCCGAAATTATTTTTCATGCAAAATTTAAGATTTTTTATACTAAAATTTCTTAAACATCAAAAATTTTTCAGTGTATCACCTTTACCTCAAAGCTGCCCAGCAAAAACTTGGTAATGGCAAGTATTTACTTTTCAATGCAACAACATACCGTCTACAATACATAGAAGTAGTTTAGTGACTACTTATTTCCAACCTGGTATGTAATTACTTATTTATGATCAAATTTTTTTTTTAAATTTTTATTCAGTTTAGCAATTAACTGAATAACATTTTTGAGCGTTGAAACTCTATTCTGGGGGACATTTGTATGGGGGGTGAAGGAAATAATGGACGAAGCACAACAAATTTAAATCGGATTCGTCCTTATATCATAAAAGTCCCATCTGCCAAATTTCATTGAATTACCTTCAAAATTGCGACATGTACTTTGTGTACAAAGTTTACATGACAGCCAGCCAGTCAGACGGACGGTATACTATAAGGTGGGTGTTGGATAACTCTTTCTATGCGTTACAAACATCAGCACAAACACATAATACCCAACCACCTATGGTGCCCAACCAACTTTCAGGCTTTTTTTAGACCACATGCCCTTGGAGACACCCAGCATATGCCTCCATTGCACTGCTAGGGGAAGCTTGCAAGAGTACAACTAGAGTACAGAGCATTTCCAATTTGAAAACGATAGCTACATTATGATAAGTGATTATTTTCGCTTACTTTGATGCTAAGCCAGAACTTACATGGTGGTAAAAAATCACAGATTAGGTTTGATTCACCTATTGTTCCAAACATAATGACAAAAAACTGGCGATGGTGTGTGTTTGGTTTCAATTTCCAGATAGCATTACCTATGGGTAAATTACCTTTTGCTTTTCCAGTCCGAGATTTACGCTATATCCACTTCTGTTAGAGTGTTTAAGAAAATCGAAGCTTTTAAGTATATAAGGAGTGCGATCGACAAAATCTTAACACACGTTTTGTCTCATAACTTTTTTCGGAAGCAATATTAAACATTTTTTTTATCTAGTTATCATTGAAGAATACTTCAGTTATTATTTTTATTAACAACAATGTTGATTTGTCGTGATTTTGATCAAAATGAGTGATGACAAAGATGTACGTGCTACAAATTATTAAAAAATTAAAAAAAATAATTGGCCACAGAATTAAATTTCTGCCATCAAACTGTTTCTAATATTATTTAACAGTATCAGGAGAATTTAACCATTGATAGGAAACCTGGTTCGGAAAGAAAAAAAAAGTCCACATGATATTGGGAAAGCCGGAAAACTGAAAGCATATTGAAAGGAACTCCAAACACATGTGGTAGAAAAACAGTCCGATTAGCTCAGTGCTTTGACTATCTGGTGGGAAAATTTAAAGCTAATGCATAGTTGATAACATATAAAGTCCAAAAAGATCCAAACAGGAATGCTGCAAAAAATTTAAAAGCCAAGAATAGGACACGGAAATTAAAACCAAATTTCATACAAAAATATAATATATATATATTGTACAACTGACGAAGTAACGTATGTGCTGGCAGAATTTTCGCAGCTTCTAAAGATAAGTTTAGGACCCAAAAGCAGAAAAAATTACTTACAAAATTCCTGGTATAACAAGGTTTTTGCAGCTGTAGCAAAACAAGAAAGTCATTTGTTACATTCGGCTCTATAAATACCAAAATATACATCAAAGAATATTTGCAAAAAAGACTTCTTCTTTTCATAAGACAGCACAACGTATCCCCACATTTTTGGCCCGATTTGGTATCATGTCACTACGGTAAGAAAGCTCTGGAATGATACCAAAACAATAACATAGTTTTTAATCAAGAGAGGTAAATTTTCCAAATTGTCAACAGCTTATACCAGTGGAGAGATACTGAGCTCTTGTAAAAAATGAATTGAAGAGCACAAAAAAGGTGTCCCAAAATACCGAAGATTTTAAAAGAAGATGTGCATACTGTTCCAAAAAAGTGACTGAAGCAACTATCAAATCTCTAACGGAAGTGTTACCAAAAATGGTATACAATTTCATAAGTAGTGGTTAGAACTATAAAAGTTATATTTTTCTGTTATCTGTAATAAATTATCAATTAAATAAAAAATAATGAAAACTCTAAGATCAACCGTTTCCAAGTTATTGAATATTATATGTATATGTTAAGATTTTTTCGAAAGCACTCCTTATGTGATGTCGGTCACTCAGCAGATTTGAAGACTTTGTTGTTTTGTGGGGTAAAGTCAAAGGTCATCATGGACTGTTTAATATCTCTCAATGAACTTGGTGCAAATAACAAGGTTACACTCTGTTGGGTCACTGGTAAAGAGGACCATGTTGAAAACAAAAGAGCTCGACAAGGTTGTTTCAACATACCCGGAAAGAATCCCGGAAGAAGCTATTATCTAATAAAAGTGAACTGAGAGTACTAACGGGTTTATTTACCGGGCATTGTATTAAAAACCATCTACTTATCTTAAAAAATATTTAAACTATTCAGTGTAGACTGCATATGACATTCGACGAAACATCTAAACTTGTACTGTATGTGAATGTCCTGATATTTCATCTCATAAAATAAAATTCATAGGGAGGCCTTCAAAGACTTTGCTCATAGCCTTCACTTGCTATGGAGAACATATAAGGCTACAAAAAATATCATCGGGGTCGTAGTGAGTATGTCTTATTCAATAAATTCAATATACAGAATGTCACTGAGTATATTTATACCAAATCTTGGTTAAAATTAAAAGTTTCGGTATTCCTTTTTTTCTTCCAGAATTCTTTTTATTATTTATTGATAACACAGGGAAACACTGATTCTGCGGCACGGGGTTTCTCGTCAATTCGGATACACGATATTAATAAGTACTAAGCATCTAATCCACTTTTTTTGAATTGGCTCTAGTTCTCGCTATAAATCGCGATTTGTAAAATTAAAGAGTTTGTTATCAGTGCAATGAAATTAGCATTAATTTATTTTTAAAATTGAAGCAAAAAAAAAAAAAAAAAAAAAATGCATATAAATTATCTTACTATTTCATAAGAACAAGAAAACATACACTTATTAATATTTAAGTACTTAGTACTGAAAAAGTACTTCTTTGAAAATAATAACCTATTAATTTTTGCTGGGATATTTTTTTTTTTTTTAAATAATATACGCAAAAACGTATGTTAAAAAACAAATGGCTTAAAGTTCTATAAAAATACACGAAATTTGTATAATATGTATTTTGACCACAAAATATAATTAAATCCTAAATAGCTGTTGTCTACATTAAGTGGAATTTAAAATCTCTTCACTTTTCCATTAAAATCCTAAAGTAGGCCAATTAAAAAAACAGCAGGTACAATATACCAAAGCCGAAAGTGGTATTATTATTTTTAGAAACCTTTCTAACATTAATTATTAGTGTGAAATTGGAAAGTCAATTAAAGCCAATAATGTGTTTTTCCTCTTGAAATCAAATACAATAAAAACAGAAAAAATATGTGTTAAAAATTGTGGTTTTATAGAAAATTTAATACACTAGAGTACTCAAATACTCAAAAAAGCATCTTACATGACTAAAATATAAAAAAAACTCCAATAAATTCATATAAGAAACACCACCTCTTTCGTGTTGAATATGCAACAAACTCTTATATCTAAAATTTCGTAAAAAAAAATATATTTCGATTATTTAAGCTATTATTTAAGTATGTTACATGTGTGTGTGTATGTACATTAAAAGCAGTGCAGCATGACCTTTTCCGAAATACAAGTCAATAAATTGTATGTTTAGCTATCATCTTCTATTTTCAAGCACAAGTAGATAAATTTATTTTGGTCAAAAAGTAACT
The DNA here is from genome assembly GCA_951394005.1 of Protophormia terraenovae. NCBI lineage: Eukaryota > Metazoa > Arthropoda > Insecta > Diptera > Calliphoridae > Protophormia > Protophormia terraenovae. The sequence continues at coordinate 121,641,885 of OX596074.1, forward strand.
CTCAAAGTAAATAAATAAGAAAAGTAAATAAACTACAACAACAAAAAGTTAAAATACATATAAAAAAACTCATACTTTACAATGTTGCATCTTTAAAGTTTCCCTTGGATTAAGCAAAGCTGCATATAACTGACACATAGAATAAACAGAGAATTATAAGTCAACATAAGAAGAAAGAAAAAAAGTGAATCTAACCACAACATTACCGGTACAGTCACTTTTAAATCTATGAAATTGTTTAAATTACACACGCACACACAGATACAGCCAAAAAAAAAAAAAAAACAACAACAATGACCAAGTTAATTCGGTTTTAATAAACATTTCAATGTTGAGATACTTAAGTTGCGGGAGCATAAACTTTATTAAATGATCGTGAATTTGAAGAGATTGTGAATTTATCTAAATTGAAAAAAAGAGAATTTTAGATAAAATATCTTAGCAACATTTGTTTATCTTATGAATATGTTGCTATACATTTATACATCTTTAGCCAAAAGCAACATTTCCATAAGCTTCATACACATAATTATTGCTTTAAAACCATTCGAATTTTAATTAAAGAGGTCATAGTTTGCTGCTTTTTTTAACTCATCCCTTTTAATATCTTTACGCTCATATATCTTCTCTACGGCTATAAATTTTAATTTATAAACTTTGCCTGTGCTTACTCGTACTGTATGCATACAATTCATTCGTACATTATTTCATTCATTCATACATTTATGTTGTGCTGTATTTTGTTATAATGCTTAGAGAGTGATAAACATTACAGAGATTTCAGTTTTGTAACGTTGTAATTTCATATGTGAGATGCCCTACAGAGTAGTGATTCTAGGAGTAATTTTGTATGGTGGCTATGAAGTTAGTTTGAAAATGTTAAAAATGTGTGATTTTTAAAAATTATGTTTAGTAAATCATTGCCTTTGTAAAACATAAAATTTGCTTCGACAATAGGATTACTATCTTGGTCGGACCAAATTTGACTTCGGAGTTCAATATCTTTTATTTTAAGTAAAAAATCAAAAAAAGATGAACATGATATCTGTAACTGATATCTAGTGAATCGAATTAAATCAATTTTGAGTCGATTGGAATACGATAACTAAGAAAATTTTGGGTTTAAAGAGAAAGTACGCTAAGTTAACCTCTTGGTCTGGATAGACCACAATGTGTTTTCTCTTCGTAGACATGTTTCTTTTTACTCGTCTATGTACAATCATTCTAAAAACAATAATGATATGTTGTTGAAAGTATAAGATGTCTGAATAAAATAGGATTTACCCAAATTTATGCGTAATTGATCTTCAATCGGGAACGAAAATTAAGTTACAGAAAAGTTTGCTATTAGTTAAAAAAATTACATCGTGTTGCAAAAAAATATGGTTTGGACGTTATTAAATGCTATAAAATAGTCTTTCCAAATTTTAACGTCTTACAGCAACTAAAAAGAAAGAGGATGAATAGGGAATGATGTCTTATTTTTGAAATCATTTCCATAAAGTGATGATGAGGGTTCGGAAAATTCTGGACATTCTGCAATAAAGTAAATCTAAAATCTAAATATACCTACTGGGAACCACTTAAATCTCTCATAATACTTTAACGAAAAATTATCAACTCGACAATTTCCACCAAGTACTATGAACATTTTTAAGCGAATGTATTATCCAGAAGTGCTTAATATTATTGTTCAAGATATTAAAAATAAATTGCAATATGCACCTTGAATAATAAAAAACCAATGGAATATGTTTAGTCGATCAAAGAATATATAATCTCGGTATTTATAGGGCGAAAATGTCAATAAGATGCTTCACTACATTGCTATTTTTTTCGATATGACAATTCAAACACTTACCCTATGCATCAATAATGTAGAAAATCAGCTATCGTAAATGATCTTTGGGTAATTCTGATTAAAAACGTGGAGTCATCATATATCCCTGTCGTAAATTTGTACATGAATAAATAGCTCTATTCTTATCTTGTACGTACACCCAGAGAAATATTAATCACATACGTGTTGAAAACGATACCATTCTGTGTCAATAGTGAATCTACACCGTATGTGTTTAAATTAAACACTGCGTGTTCAATTCTTATTGAAAATCGATACCTAATTGGCACCAAGTTGAAACCATTTCGGTATCAAATTGTTAAATTACATATGTTTTCAATGAAATTTGTTAACGAATGGTATTAAAAAGCTGTTACCGTAAATTACCAATGTGAGCACAACCGTTGTTGATTTTAAATCGAATTTTTTCCCTTAGTGTACATGTTTAAAAATATACATTTCGCCAGAATTAGCTAAATATGACACAAAAATACTATACAAAGACAGATTATCTCCTTAGACGAAATTATCAAAATTATGTGCAATTTAATATTGAAAATTAATCACAAAATAATTTTTAGATGTAAAAAATGTGACATTACTATCAACCTATGACATTGTAAATAAGCAAATTGATATGTTTGCTATGACTGCCAAGCGGAGTTATTTGTTAACTTTCTATGGATATCATTTATAAATAAACATAAAATTGCGTTTTTTTTTTTAAGTGTAAATGTATGAGCTTGTTCATCTATTTTTGTTTTCATCGCAATAGTTGTTATTATAAGTCTAGCGAATCATTTCCATTTGATATTAACATATATAACTTATATTAACTACTATCCACAAAATCAAAACAAAAGTGCCACTATAAATAGTTCCTAGGGCCAACATTTTACTTTTAACCGTTGTGTGGTCTGGCCAGACGAAGAGGATGACTTAGTGCACATAACGTCACCAGTCATTCTAGGGTTAAGGCCCACATTCACTTAATTTTGGCCATAATTACAATACTCGGTTTTCGTGCAATGTTTTCGGGGACACTAATTACGATTCTGTAATAAATTAAAAAAATCAAAATAATAGCGGATACAATATGGCGTCCAATTTTTTTATTTTTTATTATTTGACGATTTTTTGATTTTTCAAATTCAGAAAGGCATAAGCAATATTATGGATCAAAGTGGGATACAATCCCTGAACTAAATATATATCAAATGTAGGATTTTTTTGAGCCGCTATTCACAATAAATGCAATTAAATATAAGAAATTCCAAATGGCGATCAAAACATTTAATTTATAACTTTACAAAATTTTTAATCTGACCATGTATATTTCAAAGAAATATTGTTAATATTTGGCCTTAAATAAAATTTAAACCAGAAAAGGTATTCATACGAAATTTTAAAAATTTCTACTTTTTCTTACCAAAACCTCAGTTCGCGGAAAATTTGTTTAAAAAGTTGCCTTTGTTCCATTCAAATGATCAGCCAGCCATTGTAAAAGGCGTGGTTGAAAAAAAAAAATTCTTTTGTGTTTAACAAATGCACAGTAGGGCCCAACGCAAATTGTTTGATAATAAATCTGTATCTCCTAAACTATTACTCGGATGAAGTGCTTGAAAGAGTTATAGAGGGAAACCTAAGCTTTCAGAAAAATTATCAAGTAGTCATCTGATGATAACACGATATAAGCTAGAGGGTGTCAAAATAAACTATCTTGAGTATGTAAAACTTCAAAAAATCGTAATTTCTACAAATTAAGTCCGATTTCAAAGATCTTTATATTTCTTTAAAATATTTGACACAATAAAGCTTACTCACTTAAGTTAACTCTTACAATTAAAATGATATTTATGCTTGAATTTTTGATTTTTGGTTCGACTTTATTTTGCTTCTCGAGGTATATGAAGAACATTTTTTTTTTTTAAATATTGTGTAATTTGGAATATATTCCTTTACGTATATAATTCTTGCATTTAGAATTTTGTAAGAAATCTAGTGGACTTAAAAAAAACGAGCCCAGAAATGAGGGTAAAATTTGCTTCGACCTAAATATCTCTTAAACTAAAAGAGATAACCTAGACATGTAAGCATATTTATTAGATATTTTTAAGGATAACCTACACAGGAAAAATTGTTTCCTAAACTTTTTCATTTAACAATATTTTCCTTCTACATAATACAATTTAATGGAAACATAAATTGATTTTAACAATTGCTTTATTGGTTGTAAATGATTTTTCAAAATTAAAATATTAAAGTTTGATTAATTTTATAAATAAAATAATATATAATATATTTTGGTAAATGTAACCCAATAACGTAAAGACCACTATATGAAAATACATATTTCCCGGGTTTTTCCTTGAACTCTTCAAATCTATACATCTCTCAACTATTATTTTCTAATTTTAGCAAAAAATGTTCATGCATCGGGTATTACATAAATGGAATCTACAAATCCAATTTGATAATTTTATATCAAAATACCAAAATTGATCTGTTTTGTAAAATTCTATGAAAAACAACAACGAGAGTCCGGAGAAAATAAAATTCAAAATATAATAATCATACAAATTTTTGATATAATGACACGTATGTACAGTGTCTCACTAAAGTATTTGAATTTTTTTAATTCATAATAAAAACGCTTTTATTACGTGACTTAAAAAATTATTCTTAGATTTATTAACTGAATTGTGTTTGTCTATTTGTTAACTTCATAATAAAAAAAAAACTGTAATCAAAAATATTACACTGTTTCCAAGTTATTCCAGAAATAGTATGAAAAGTCATCGAATTTACCTCACAAAGGTATTTGAATTTTTATCACCTTTGTATTTGAGAATGTCAAACAAAATAAAAATAGATGAAATTATTGTAATTTTTCTTAAGAATGCGTCTTATTTATTTCCCCAATTTGGAGTTAATGTTTGGAGGACTTTTAGACCAATTTTTTATTGAATAGACATATCTTCCCCATATAAAGCCATTTATAAATTTGGAGACTAAAACACCTGACTTTACGATATAGTTCCAAAATATACCCCGACATAATTGTACTTGGTTTTATTTCTCTAATTACTTTGCCATATTATTTTTTAGTTAATAACTTGTGCTCCAGAAATGCTGGAGTGGAAAGTTGTCAATTTTATTTTCATCAACACAAGTAATATTATCATAAAAGTAAACGTTTTCCGGTATTTATACCTTTTTACAGTGCCCCTTATAGCTAGAAAGACGTACAGTTATGTAACTCAAAGAATACCTCATTTCGCGTTTTATACTATGGTACCAAATGGTTTCCCATTTTATAACAGCTAATACCTACAGAAACATAATCTGAAAATTTTGTTAAAATATGTTTACCAATACATCACTAAAATGGGCTTAATGTTGAAGATTTGTAATTTTTAAGAAAATAATGAACAAATGTACACCGCTTGGAATGTCAAAATTTAAAACTTTTGCAATAAAAAGTTCATTTATATTTCCAAATAAAACAAATTAAATTTAAGAAATAAATTAGGAAAATTTACCCGATTATTCCAATTTTCTTTTTTGTAAGATACATTTAAAGAAACTTCACTTAATTTCCCCAACATTTGACCCCCAAATTTATAAAAAGAATTAGTAAATGATGAACAGTGATATTTAATAACAATTAATATAGAAAAACATATCATTTTTGGCCTTTTTTTGTTTTTTGAATATCTTCAAATATATAAAATTAAAAATTATTTTTCTCAATTTCTCGGAAACGATTTGTACTACTTTTTTATAGCATTCGGTAGAAGACAAGTCAAGCATCCCATTCATAAAAAATTATTTTTTATTTACCTAATGTTATAACTAAAAATAACTATTTTTTTATTTAAAAATTAAAGTTCACTAATTTATATCAGACACTGTATGTATTTCAAGAAATAGAAAAGAGTATGTATTTAGAGAATTAAAAAAAATATATAATATATATATATATATATATATATATATATATATATATATATATATATATATTTATTATGTTTTATTCAATCATCTACTTGATTGTTTTGATTAAAATAATAATTTTCTTTTTAATTAACCTGTTGATTATTTCAATTAATAGAGTATTTATTAATAAACTATTGAATTTGTTTTAATTATTTTTTAATTAAAATTTATAGTGTTTAATTGAAAAAAAATCTTGTTTTCCAGTTTTTACAATTTTATTTATTGATCATTTTGGTGAGAGGTGCAAATTAATTTTGTTTTTATTGAATAAATCATTTTAGTAATTAAAATAATTTTTTACTTTTTCTGTGTATATGGTATCCAATCGATTAATCGGCATTCGGTTATCCGGTTAATTTTTATCGATTAACTGTCCGAATAATTTAAACTGTCTATTTTCGGATAACGAATAAACCGAATAATTTGTGTCGAATAACCGGTTAGCCTAAATGTAGTTTTTTCTTGAGTTATAAATTAGAAAATTTTTTATTTTTATGATAAATTTATGTAAACTAAATTTTTTTAAGAGGTAAAAATAAATAAAAATAATTTTTAGTGAGGTATTTTTTCTTCTGCTTAGAAGTAATAAAACAGGATCCAATATATATAGAAAGATTTAAATTAACTGTTCTGCTATAAGACGTTGATACTCGGATGTTATCTTTACAAAAAATAAAAAAAAAAAAACTGAAACAAATGAAAAACTATGTTATTCATAATTTTCTTTATTAAAATAATAATAAAAATTAAAACTAATTTCCTTGAGCCATTAAAAAAATTGGATGTTCATTGCAATTTTAACAAATGACACTGGTATCAAAAAATTCAATTCATTGAAAATTATACAAATTTGTACTATTTCTAATCACAAGTTCAGTATCTTACTGACTTCTTTGGATGATTTTTTTGTTGGGATAGAATGTTTTATAAAAATAATATTTTATATCTTCATAAATAATTAAACTCGTACCAATAGAAATCCTTAAAACATTACTTTTAGTTAAATAAATTCAACGTTACACAAGTCATACTACTTTCAATTATCATCTAAATGTACACAAAAAATATTAAAAAAATATTAAAAAATATCATTCTTATACGGAAAATATGTACACTTACATGAACAATTTATTAAATAAAGCGGAATTAGAAGAATATTTTTGTATTACTATCAGCTAAAAAATGAAAATTTCTCATACAAATAGGAGAAAAATAATTACGAAATGATCCCCTTGTAAAAGAATTTGATCTTATATTATGTTTTCTAAGTAACTATAATTTGTGTAATTTACATGTTTTACATTTATAAAAAGGTTAATTTTTCAATAATCGATTATTAACCGATCATCTTTTAACCTCGAATAATTATTTGTCGAATAAACCGATTAATATGAACACCCGAATATTTGGATACCCTAGTATATGTAAAACATTTCTACATTTAAGTCATAAGTGAAATTTTTGGCGAATTTTTAAAACTGAAGGTCTACCCTCTGTCCCCGTGACTCGCAAAGAACTTGTGCTTTTCCAAATCAACTCAAAAACACATAAGATCTGATTTTGTGGAATTTTATTTAGATACCTCGATTGGTTCACAAGTTATAAAATTATTTTCAAAAAAAACGTTACTTTCTCATAATATTACGGTACTTTCTCATAATATTTATTGAAACTTTTTACTTTTTTAAAGAAGTTAATATCATTTTAATCATTTTTAAATTATACCTTCTTTAATGTATCGTCTGTTTTAATGAAATATGACTCTTTATTTATAACATAACTGAAATCAGCTGGTTGGTTTTAAATGGAATGACTCATATCCAGCTTTTAGATAAAAAATTAAAAATTTGCAATTTTGGTGGTTTTTAATTTATATATATTTTTTTTAACAAATATGTCAATTTTATAAAGCAAATATTAAAATTTATTATGTAGGAGAATGTGGGGTATGATGGCGTATGGGTTAATTATTTTTATTTTTTAAAGGCTACTGGTAAATATTTGTCATAATTGCACTACATTTCTAAATTATATTTCACCCATTATTTTATTGCTATTCGGGAGCAAGAACATCAAACATACTGAAAATTTTTTTTAGTGCTTTTGGAGGAGATATCCGAATCAAAATAATATTTAAATCGGTTAATATAAAATTTAATACTTTATTTTGCACATATTTCAGATCTTTATTTGACGTAAAAATTATGAAATTGTGGTATTGTAGCAAAAGTATGTTAGGGTAAACTGTGATGTAAAGTTTAAAATAGTTTTCGACGAATATTTTTTCAAATGATATTTAAAAGCTTTTTTTTTGTATTTATTTCTCCAATCATTCATCAGATCTTTAAAAAACTTGCAAAACTTCTTTACACATGTAAGTATAATATTTTTTCAACATTACTTAATATATGCACTTCCGGCTTTATATATCTTTCCTTTTAAACACTTAATCGGAAGTTAAACTTCATTATAGCGCCTAATAAAATCGACGATCTTCTTTATGCAAATCATTCGTATGTATCTCTTTCATTTGTGCACTTTAAACGCTAACAGCGTAAAATTTAATCTATTTTACTTTCTAGCCATATTTAGTATAAAATACGTTCGCATTGGGATACATTAATACTTATACTACAAATGTAGTCATATGACGTTATATGTATTTAGAATATAAAATATATTTCACACTTACATAAACGTCAAGTACTTTATGGCACATACATATACTAACACGTTGAAAAACACATTCATATACATTTACAACAAAGTGTTTGCCGCAGGTTGGTTGCAGGATATATTTATATACTAAAAGATATACACTTATAAGTTTACACATACATATATTCTTATATAAATGGAGAAGGCAAATTTAAACTATATGACTTAAAAAATTATTTAAAAGCTTTAGTATTGCTAGACCACTTGTAGTTTATATATGTATATATTTAAGTATCTATATGCACATGTATCTCAACATGCTCATCTATGTATGTTGGTTATAGACATTTTCCCACATCACCCACTGCCATAGCAGCCCATATGTTGCGTTAGCAACATTATGAACATCATATTAAGACTGAAAAATTATGGCAAGTCCAACAAGCTCATTACATTTTGTTAACAGTGTGTTAAAAAGTGGTGTTATTTAATAATGTAGTAATAATTGTATCTTTAAGGTCTATAAATTTACTTCAATAAGGCAAGTCCAACAAGCTCATTACATTTTGTTAACAGTGTGTTAAAAAGTGGTGTTATTTAATAATGTAGTAATAATTGTATCTTTAAGGTCTATAAATTTACTTCAATAAATAGCTTCCTATAAATGTATACACAAACCACACTGGCCCACGATCCCTGAATTTTGGCGTAATTAGAATACTTGATTTACGAAAAAATAAATATCACGCTGATTACGATTCTGTAAGAAAAAAATTCAAAATGGCTGATTCAATATGGCGTTCAATTCTTCTTATTTTACGAAAATTTTAATCTTTGAGAGATTTGCAGTCCCTGAATACGAAAAATGCTTTATGATTTTCAGAATTGCGAAAGCAATAAAGTGGATCAAATTACATCACAATCTTAAATTTATTATATAATTAGAATACTGGGTGTATATAGAAAATTCATAAAAAAAATAATGGCTTTTTGGTGGTGCTGATCAAGAAATAAGAAATTCTAAATGGCGAATGCTACGGTCAATAAATTATATAACTTTACGAATTTGTTTTCTGATTTTTATTTAAAGTTTTAAAATTTGATTTTATTTTAATACAAAAATCAGAATTCGCCATTTTCTTTTTTTTATCCATATTCGTTAAAAATTAAAATAGCAATCCATTTTCGTATTTTCATAATTTTTAAAAATAAAAATAAAAAAACGAGAAAAGTACAGTCGGTCAATGATATGATACCCTACACCATTTCGATCCACATAATTTTGTTTTTACTTATATAAAACTTATTTGTGTTAAATATGAACATAATACTAACATTATGCACGTTAAAGTGGTTTTCGGGAGAGGGGTTTATATGGGAGCTATGGTCAATTATGGACCGATCTTCATAAAATTTGGCAAGTGGATTTATGTTTATATAGGACTTATTTGTGCAAATATATTCCTATTTTTAAGGTATCTATAAGTGTTAAGACTCTATTCCTGGAGGACATTTGTATGGGATCTAGGTGAAATAATGGGCCGATAACCAAATTCAATAGGCTTCGTCCTTGTGTTGAAAAAACAATATGCACCAAATTTTATCAAAATATCTTCAAAATTGCGACCTGTACTTTGCGCACAAGCTTTACATGGACAGCCAGCCGACCAGACGGACGGACGGACATCATTAAATTGACTCAGAAAGTGATTCTGAGTCGAACGGTATACTTTAAGGTGGGTGCCCAAAGATGTTTTCTCTGCGTTACAATACCCCAATAACCTAAGGCTATATTTTACTGTTTTCGAACGGTCTCAAAAACTTAGGTAGAAAACAATTCAGGGAATCCATTAGTATTACCAGTATGAATCGCTTGGATTTGCTTGGATCTATGCTTTGAAAATTTCTAGTCTATTTTTGGCAAATAAGATCACTGTTTCATATGACTTATTGCCAAAAAACCGAGCTTGTGGCCCAAAGTGCAAAGGACTAAAAAATTTAACAATGAAGTTTTCAATATGGCTAGCATTCAGATAGTCAAATCCTTAATACTAATAATTGTTAAAAATATTAATTAAAATGATAAAAAAAGTAAATTTTGAATATTACAGAATTTACAAAGTAATAGCCATACCCTGTCATCTCACGCTTCATACTAATAGTAGGTATGTCTATTATCAACATCTATAAGAACCAGTCATTAACCAGCCAGCCAGCCTACCGACTTAACAGCAACAACATCAACACCCAAAGAATCTTCTATTAAAACTTTGCATCTATTCATGTATCCTTTTAGCCATCATCTGGTTTGCCTTGCTACATTTCACTTTGCCCCGACCGTAGGGCTGTCCAATCGTTTATTCATCCGCCCGTTTGTTCAACCGTTCGTTGATTCTGCTATATGAATCGGTATCTGTCCGCCTTTTCCCGCCATGTGGCTGTTTCCAATTGAAGTCTTAAGTTTTTGTTATTCCAACATTTGCATTATGTTTATGGTTTTATGTAAACACATGCAAATTCATTCATTTGTTCTATTTGCCTCAGCTCTGTTCACTGCTCTATTCACCAAACAAACATTCTCTGTAGCTGTAGCTGTCTGTTTGACTGTCTTCCTATAACACCAACTATGCATAAATACGTATTATAAGTAAGTATGTATGTAAGTACAATGAAGTTTCTGTTGCTGTTGTGCCTGCTCCCAGGCTGTTCTGTTGGATGACTTGTCTGCTTCATTGTATGCAGTTAAATTCACAACTACATACTTATATTCAACACATCTACATGCATACACTATTTGTATGTTTTGGAAATTGTTGTCAAATGGCATCTTTTTTCTTTATTTCGTATCCCCAACATTTGTTTTTATTCTTGTTTTGCCTTTTTGTTTGGTTACATTTATTTTTGATTTTATTTCCGTGTTTGTTTTCTGTGAGTTTTTCCTAAATCTGACATCTAGAAATGTGATTTTGTGGTTGGATTTAAGATATACTTTTTCTTAATGCTTGTTAGATTTTTGTCCCCTCTGTCTGTCTGTCTGTCCGCCCGTCTTTTTTTTTTTTTTTTTTTTGCGTTTTATTTTGACATTTGGTGTAATCATTTTAAGCTGAAAATGTTTTGTATACATATGAATGTAATTGTTAAATTTAACTTAAAGTTTAATATTATAATAAATATAAATATGTGCATAATCGTAATAACTGCAGTTTAAGAAAATAGTTGGCTTTCATTTTCTTGTGTGTTATGATACTAAAAATATTATAAATTTTTAGTTAAGGATATTAGAATTGTTATGTAAATTTGTTTGAAAATATCTATAATGGAAATTTATTAAGTTCAAGGAAGTTTTGGATATTGTTATGATGTATTCGATAAAGGTTTTTAATTAATTTAGTTTTATATTTAATTTAATATGTAATTTATAAGAAACAATGAATATATTAAAATAAAGTTTCTTAGAATATTTTGCACATAAAAAGTTATATATTTTGATGCGTAATAATATAATAAATCATTGTTCTTTAATAAAAAATTATGTAATCTAGTGTTATAGTTTTCCAAATGTGGCTTCAATCGATTAAACAATTTATAAGTTATAAATAAATATTAATCGTTTAGTACTAAACTGGTATTGACTTCTATACGCTTCTCATATTTCCTTATGATACCTACAAACTATATTTATATTCATGAAGCACTTAGAGCAGTGAGCTCAGCTTTTAACATTTTTATAGCTTTCACCACAGGTGTAAAGGGTATACATCAGTGTTACCGTTTGGCGACTTTAGTCGCCATTTGCCCCTTTTTGAACCACGTGGCCACTTTTTTGGCCTCTTTTTAAAATGGCGACTTTTTTAGACTATGTGCTAAATGACGAAAAAATAAGATGTTTGAAATATATTGACCCATTATATATTAATTTCAACAAATAAATTAATAGTTTTGAGGTTATTTTAGAGTATAATGATATAAAAAGTCGAGGAGTATTTATAACTGAACTTAAACTGTTAGTAACTAAACAAAATAATAAAGTTTATGAACAGCTAGTTATGTATACTATCATATGACGAATCTTTTTGGACTGAACTAAAAAACAAACACAAAATGATTCGATGAATACATATATCATCATTTATATTTTTACATTACTCAATCCCTCGGGGAACGTGTTTATTTTTTTATTAAATTACCAATAATAAAAAATAGTATGTCTAATAGACTTAAGTCAATACTTGAGGATCTATGCGTTTAAGGAGTTTTTTAGGTTTTAAAGCAGTTGGCCACTTTTTTTCTTTCTAAAAATCCCCTTTTTTGGCGACTTTTTATTTTGAAATCCCCTTTTTTGGACGCTTTTTAAAAATTCTCAACGGTAATGCTGGTATGGTAAATTCTTTATTATCTATTATTATCTCGGAGAACAAAAAAGTTGATATTTTCCGGATCATTGTAAGAAATTATGATGATAGGACCATGTCCGTCCGTGTGTCGGTTGAAATGGCGTTTGTGAAGGCCACCGATAACTACCATATAAAATATATGTACCAAACGATCAGAATTCCTTTCGAGAATTTTGCAAGATCGGTTCATGAATGGTGGAGATATGCCTAAAAACCGGTTTCCAGTTTCTGAAGCCTCTGTATATACTAGGAACTTTGTTTTTGCAAAGAAGGCATGGATATTTTTTTCTGAATTTTTGTGCTGAAAAAATGAAATGAATCGGTTCAATAATAACTGAGATATCGGGTAAAACGAATTTTTGATTTTTTGAAGCCCTTGTTAGATACAGATTTTTATTTTTATATAGATCGGTCATAATATTTTTATAAAATTTAATACATAATGACTATTAGTGATGTTGTTATTTTTTTTTGTATTCGGCACAGCCGAATCTTTTTTAATTTCATTTTATTATATGTTTTGTATTGTACACATGAGAACTTCCGCACATGTGCGCCACTTTGGCAAGCACTGACATAGAGTACTTACACATCTGCTCAAAATAATAGATACCTACGTTCACTTTATGTAAAAAATAAAAGTCAGTCCATACTTACTTTTATCTATTAAAAAAGTGAAATAAAAGCTAAATGAGTCATAAACTTTATTGGATTATATGCTAATTTCATAATTATATTACTATATACACAATTTTGATGTTCATAATAAAGATGCATTTAAAAGAAAAATACATACATAAATTAAAAACTGTAACTTATTATAAAAAAAAAAAATACAAAATTTTAAGTAGTGCTAAACAAGGACTAATAATATCCTTTATATTCATCCTTATTAAGGCGAACTTTCCTCTTTCGTTTGTGTATACTACATATTAACATCTGACAAGTTCCCAATGGAGTCTTGTATCATATTTTTTTATGTTTTCTCTTTAATTCATCTGTATTTTTGAAAACTTCTTTCGACAGTCTTTTTTTCGAATTATTCAACAAGTTATCTATAGGATTTATATTTGAAGATTGACTTGGACAGCTTAAAACACGGACATTATTCTGGTATAACCTATACTTAAGTGAACTCAAATTGTGTTTGTGGCCATTATTTTTCTTGAATATCTAAAGTGAATAGCAAATTCTCTACGGCATATGGAAATATAATAATTTCCAATACATCCCTGCACCCTTCTGCGTTCATCGTACTTATCAATACTATAAATAAGATCATCAAAATTTCATTAAAAGTATAACCAAACCATTATGTCCTCACCTCTCTGTTAAACAGTCATCTTTGTGAATTGAACGCGGAATTTTTTTCCTTTAAGACAGTAGTCGTTTCTAAACAAATTAGTTTTCTTTTCACCACGATATAATATGTTTATTAATTTTTTTCGCCTTCAAATTCAGACTAAAGTAAATGCTAGCAACAAGTTTTAACCTTATATTAAAATTTTGTATACGCATAGATGACATTTTTTGACAACACAATAATCCTCCTATCCATTTCCGGAGTTATTTTATGGGGTCTACCAAGAGTGTTTTAGATAAGACATTTTGGACGGAATGTAGACTTCTCTCTAAGCCCCTATTTGGTCCATAAAATTATAAGTCCTTAAAAGAATTTGACACCTTCTGAATTTTAGTATTAGACTAATTTGACATGAATATTGACTTTATTTATACATATATGTATATATTTCGATGATCTATAGTCGTATCTTAAAAAAAAAAATGCGGAAATTTTGTGTACAAAAAATGCGAAATTTAAAAAAACTAAAATTTTTGGTTGTTTTTTGTCACCGCATAACTTTTGTGGTAATAAGTTACATACAATATAAAAATTTGCCAAGTTTTGTCTCCCGAGTAGCTAATAAAAAACGAAAATTAATCACTAAATTTTGTAATAAAGTTGGGTACCGAATAAAAAAAGACAAAATTATATATCAATATCAATAAAAATCTTGAAGCAAGGTTGTGTTGTTTTCTTATAAAGAGCTGTCAAAGTTAAGAATTTTTTTACATTTTTGAAAAATAGACAAAAATTCAATTTTCATCAGATTTCAGTGTATTTATTTTAAACAAAAGGTCTTTTAAGGTAAACATTTAAAATGAAGCCATCAACTGCAGATGTTTAAGTGTACTTTTCTTCAAGTATTTGTAAATTATATTTTGTCTTAATATTTATGTTATTTTTTTTTTATTTTGAAAATTGTCTTAAAATACACTAATTTTCATTTTTGATGGAATGCAACTTAAAATGTTACACGATGTTTGTTCTGAAAATTTTTGGAAAAATAGTTTATATTGCCCACTTTAATATTATAAAAAAAATCGTGCGCATATATAGCCCGATTTGAGAAAATAATTTTTTTTCAAAAAAACTTCAGTAGATTTCATACAAAAACGAGAGAGAAACTATAGTCGGTCAAGATCGACCATATAATACCCTACACCATTGCGTATGAGTATAAAAATTCGGGAAGGGGATTTATTTTACATTTACTATATGTAAAATAAAATATACATACAGAATAACGCGTTGATACTAACATCAATATGATTTTATGCCCTTTACGGCGATTCTGGGAAGTGGGTTTATATGGGAGCTGTGGTAAATTATGGACCGATTCTCATAAATTTTGACAGTGTTGTTTCTACTTATATAAAACTTATTTGTATCGAATATTAACTTGATACTAACATTCGTGTGGGATTTATGCACGTGAATGTAATTTACGGAAGAGGGGTTTATATGGGAACTATGGTCAATTATGAACCGATTTGCATGAAATCCGGCACAAAGATTAACACTTATATAATATTTCTTTGTACCGAATTTCATTAAAATATTGTCATATGTAAGGCATTTATGACCACTAAACCTCTATTCCGGGAGGACATTTGTATGGGAGCTAGGTGAAATAATGGACCGATCATAACCAATTTCAATAGGCTTTGTCCTTGTGCCAAAGTAACTACTCGTGCCAAATTTCATCGAGATATCTTTAAAATTGCGACCTGAAATTTCAAAAATATAAATTTTACAAGATCTTGGTTAAGATTTTTTCCATTTATAACCAAATATTTTCAACCGATTTTATTATATTTTATGTAGTTGGCTAAAGTCGTTATCTTTATTGAGTCAAAAGTTAAACGATTTGGAATTGGAAAGTTTGCAAAAATTAACAAACATACGGTCAGATGGACGGACATTATAATTCTTTCAAAAAATGTTTAAAATTCGGAAAGTATTTTGTTTTTACTTTTTGATTAATATGAAACCAAATGAAGGTATTTAAATTTTGATATTACCTTTCCCTAAATTAAGTGGCATTTTCGACCCATTTAACACAAATGTATAGACGGACGGACATTGTCATGCTACAAAAAATATTTTAGAATTCTAAAAATGCATTTTTTACTAACTAATAAATAGTAGAAATTGAACGTGATTATCGAAATTTAGATGTCACCTTTTCCTGAATTAAGCGTCATTTTAGTCCCATTTAACCCAAATGTATAGACGGACGGACATTATCATTCAGCGAAAAAAAAAAAAATCTTATAATTCTAAAAATGCATTTTTTTACTTACTACTAAATAGAAAAATTAAACGTGGTAATGGAAGTGTTGATGCCACCTTTTCCTGAATTATGCATAATTTTCGACCCATTTAACTCTAATGTATAGACGGATGGACAGACTTTACCGTTCTGCTAAAAAAAAAAAAATTGATTTTTTTAAACTAATAATCAATAAAAAAAAATAAAACGAGATCATTAAAATATTGATATCACCTTTCCCAGAATTAAGCGCCATTTTCGACCCCTTTTACCCCAACATGCGTTGGTGATATCTCAAGGGGGTAGTGGGTGGCGCTCCAAAATTGGTCATCTCGGGTATGTATTTTTTTTTTTTTTTTTTTGTTTTAAATCGCAAAAAATCCATTTATTATATTACAGAAAAAAAAAATTATAAATAGATAGTCCTTGTAAATCTCTATAAAGAATCCCAGCTTTACAATTTGAGAACTTAATATGCCATTTACACCAAATTAAAATCTAATTGGTTTTTTAAAAACCAAAACTAAAAAACCAGACTGTTTACATACCCCATTTTTTCTTTTTTTTTTTCGACAAAAACTACATGAAAATGGTTTTTGATTTTTATGGAAAAACCCAAGAAATTTATGTAGTTTTTCATTCAAAAACTAAATGAAGCCAAAAACTAAGTACTAGTTTTTGTTTGGTGTAAATGCCATATAACAAAAAATTTAAAACGATTTTTACATCTTTTTAAAACATAAAAAACATTATAAAGCCCAGAACAAAAAACAAATATTATCAGTGAATAAATATTGCCACCTTTTTGGAAAAAAAACCAAAAAAAAAAAAAAAAAAATAATTTTTTTAAAGTTCCTTCCTTTTAAAAATTTTAGAGGCAATATTAATATTAATATTATTAAGGCCGCCAAGATAAAAAAACTAAAAAAGTGAGGTTAAAAATTAGGTAAAAATGTGTTTCGACCCGAATATCTTTTAAACTAAAAGAGATAACCTACATGTAAGAATAATTTTTGTAGAGATTTACAAGGACTATCTATATATAAATATATTATTTTCTGTCATATCATAAATGTATTTTTGGCGATTTTTCAAAAAAAAAAAAAATACATACATACATACATACCCCAGTGGTACCTGTACTCCTTCAAGTCACCTTTGAATTTGTGAAATTTTATTGAGATATCTCCAACGGTTCAAAAGTAACAGAATTACTTCCAAAAAAAAGCATTTTGAAACCACTGTGTTACTTAAACAATGCAATTGCTTCCAAGTAAGCTTAATATTTTGTTGGGTCAGTCATTTATAATCTGAAAAAATTTATATTTGTACGATAATAGAGACACCATACGGGGCACAGTGGGGTCAAATGCAAATTTTTTGGTAATAAATCTGTATCTACTGCTCGGATTAAATTGAAATGTATGGAAGAGTAGCAGAGAAGGACTTAAGCTTTCAGAAAAATCATCTTGTGGTCACCCTGTGATAATACAAGATAAGCTACAGGGTGTCAAATTTGACTACCTCGAGTATATAAAAGTTTAAAAAAATCGTTACTTCTACAAATGAAGTCCGATTTTAAAGATTTTTGTATTTCTGTAAATGCTTGGCAAGATAAAGAAAAAATAAGCTTACTCATCTAATTTATCTCGTACTGTTAAAATGATATTTACACTTGAATTTTTGATTTTTTGCCTCGACTTTCGTTTTTCGGGAATAAGTCCGGAGATGTATGAGGTAACAATTTTTTAAAAATATTTTGTATTTTGCTATAGATTTCAAAATAATATGTAAAAAGAATTTTTATTACCTCAATGCGTCTAGACGTGAAAAATATTCAAAGTCAGCTCTCTAAAATTGGTAATGAGAATTGGCTATTTTTTACAAAAATGATAATTTCTCTGAAAGCTTAAGTCCTCCTCTGCAACTCTTCCATACATTTCAATTTAATCCGAGCAGTAGTTTTGGAGATACAGATTTATTAAAAAAATATTTGCGTTTGACCCCACTGTGCGGGGTAAAACTACATACTCAGGTTTTCTCCAGAATGTAAAATTTCTTCTTAAAAGGACTAGAAAGTTTCAAAGGATACAAATTTTCAAAAAGAATTATAAAATATTTACGAACCCTATATTAATGTAAAAAAATGCAATCGAGTAAATTTAAGATATACTAAATTATTGAAAATTTTATAGTTAAATATACTCCTTCAAGACAATCATCACAAATATTTTGCTCAATGCATTAAATTTTGTTAATAAGAAACCCAAATAAAAAATCATAATTTCATCAACATGTATCTATCTAAAAATTTTAGTAGAACATGAATATTACGAAATTAAAAGGTCCACAGTCATATTAAACTTTTTGGCAACTTTTAGTATAAACTTTGCTTTTGCCGTATTAGTAAGACAACATTAGTACCCTGCTATAAATTAAAAACTACAAAATAAATTAAGAAAGACTGCATATTTAAGTTTAAGAAGTAAAAAACTTTTAGCTTTTTCTTAATATTAATGACATACATATACATATGTGTATAAGTAAGTAAAGATTACTAACAAGACAATGAGGGTCGCATTAGCAAACATCATTTGACCCAAAAACGGAAAAAAAATAAAATAAAAATTTACTAACTGTAATTCCTCATTTAAACGCAACAAAGCATGTTAGTTTTTACTTACTTTGAGATAACATTTTATTTTTAAATTTTTGACAAACATAAACAAATTCATACATATATATACATATATGTTGAGTACATGTTAAATAAAATGAAATTGAAAAAAGATTCGGCTGTGCCGAATCTTTGATACCCTTCACCATATTACCATCTTACCATCTTATCGACATCATATTACCATATTACCGACAATTAATAAAATTTTCGCCTTAACGTATGCTTGCATATTTTCTAAATCTAAATTTTTTTCAAACTACGAAAATTTGAATATGAAAAAAAAAAACAATCATAACAGGCTTTGCTTTTAAAAAAGAAACAACAACAATTCCATATATATTTATTTTTGTATGTACAAACTGACTGAATACACAAAGAACAACAACAACACTGTTATTCATTATATTACTGCTGTTGCTAACTAAACTACTTGTCTATACAAAAAACAAAAAACGTCACTAATAGTCATTACAATGCTTAATATACATGTTTGTGTATGTATTTATGTATATTCTTAACAGATATGTTTTAGTTTTTAAAAATAAACAACTACAATTCCATATCTATTTATTTTTGTACAGACTGCATATACAAAGAACAACAACACTGTTATCATCATATTACTGCTGTTGATAACTAAACTACTTGTCTATACAAAAAACAAAAAACGTCACTAATAGTCATTACAATGCTTAATATACATGTTTGTTGGTGTATTTATATTCTTAACAGATTTGTTTTTGGGCCATAACTCTGTTGATTATGAACGAATTTGGTTTATTAAAAAAACCGAAATTTTATAAAAATATTTATGACTGATCTATATAAAAATAAAAATCTATAGCTTGAACAAGGGCTTCAAAAATAAAAAATTCGTTTTCCCCGATATCTCAGTTATTACTGAACCGATTTATTTAATTTTTTCAGAACAAAAATTCAGAAAATAATTTTCGAGCCCCCTTTAAAAATTCGAAGTCCCTGGTATATGCAGAGGCTTCAGAAACTAAAAAACCGGTTCTAAAAACCGGTTTTTAAAGCATGTCTCCACCATTTATAAACCGATCTTCCTGATTCAAAAAACTGAAATTTTATAAAAATATTTGTGACCGATCTGTATAAAAATAAAAATCTATAGCTTAAACTAAGGCTTCAAAAAATAAAAAATGCGTTTTGTCCGATATCTCAGTTATTACTGAACCGATTTATTTCATTTTTTCAGAACAAAAATTCAGAAAAAAATGTTCGAGAATTCTTTGTAAAAACGAAGTCCGTAGTGTATACAGAGGCTTCAGAAACTGAAAAACCGGTTCAAAAAACCGGTTTTTTGAACATATCTCCGCATTGTATGAACCTATCTTGCTGAATTCCAATAGCAAAATTCTCGAAAGCATTTCCGATCGTTTGACATACATATTATATATGTCAGTTATCGGTGGGCTTCATAAACGCCATTTCAACCGACACACGGACGGACGGACGGACGGACGGAAGGACGGACGGACATGGTCCAATCGTCATCGCTTCTTACAAGGATTCCGAAAATATAAACTTTTTTGCTCTCCGACGAAAATTGTGGAAATTACAAACGGAATGACAAACTTATATATACCCTTTACACCTGTGGTGAAGGGTATAAAAATATTAGAAAAGTTTTAAAAATTAAATAAAATAAAACTAGAAAAACAAAAGCAATATTAAGAGTAGAATAATTGTTAGAGAATTATTTCTATATAAACAATCAACAGGAATTAAATTTTCTTTTATTAAAATTAAAAAATGAAATTTATAAATTAAGATAAATTTTTAAAAATAGAAAAGAAGACTTTGTGTAAAATTTTATAATACTTATACTTTAAAAATTTAAATTATTACCCAATGGGAAATATCAACTAAAAAGCACAGACAAAATATTAAATTAAATTTCAATACAAAATAGGTTTACCAAAAATATTCAAAATTCTCCTTCAATTATTCGATTTAAAATCAAAAACTTTTGCTCTGTTTATTTTCAATACTCTTCCTTTATCCAAAAAGAAATAAAGCTAATTATATTCCGATGGAAACAGTAATTTCCAAAATGGGATTTCTAAAAAAAAATTGTTTTTGTATTTTGTGAAATAATATGAAAATAAAAGTTTAAATATTACTTTTCTATCAGAAAAAAAAAAAAAAAAAACAAAGTTTAATACTTTCTCGTGTTTATGAAACAAAACATTACAAAAACGGAAACAAAACCCAAGGGACTAACAACTTTTAATTATGGCAAAACGACAACAAAAAATAAAAACAAAACCTCAGTACAAAATATAACATGAAAACAACTTGAAGTTTTATAAACAAAAAGCAAAGGAAGAATAAAATAGGATACAAAGATTCAAGAACCAATTATGTAAAATGATTGAAATGGAAGAAAAAAAATCCAAAAAATATTGTTACTTTTGACTGCACACAAGACAAGAAAAATTCATCTTCAACAAATAAAGGCTATTCAGGTTGATTATTATAGAGAGATTAATAGCTTTATAGTTTCAAACATTTGATAGATACATAAATATTTTAGGTCCAGTTATGCACCTGTCATGTATTTGTGTAAGATTGGAAAATAAGAATTTCCTTCCCAAACAAATAATTATTACAGTCATTAGAAAATTTTTAATTTTTGTATGTAGTTTATAGTTAAGCTACTCAGATAGATAGTTATTAGCTAGAGACAACAACAAAAAATAGTTTTTAGTGTTACGATGTATAAGACAGGACATTTTGGAATTTTAAACAAAGAAGTTAAACATGTAGTAAGTAAATTTGTTTATAGTGAAAAATAATAATGCATAAATAAAAGTAGAAATTGGTCGACTATATTATGTTGTAGGTATACCATCGAATAATTACTACTGTTAATTCTACTCTACATAAAAACAGACAGCAATCAAACTTGAGATCTTCTATGCCTATGAAACTCACTACAGATATTGGCACTTGGAAGTGTTTCTCAAATCGTAAAGTTTTAGATTCTTTTCCCTTTCCGGTCAAAAAATATAACGGTTTAAAAAACGAAAAATTCTAAAAACTTTGCAAAGCTACTTAGCTCTGGACTATTTGGAGAATTGACCTCTCTTGGTATAAAAACTATGTTGTTGTTCTGGTACCACGGGCCAAAAATATGTAGACACATTGTGCACTCTTATCCAGCAAAAAACGATGAAGTTCTTCCAAAAAAAATAAAAAAAACATTCTCAAAACTTCAAAAATGGAATAAAGTGCATATTTTAAACATTTTTGGATGTTCTTAATAATTACTTCCAAAAAAATGAAAATAAATAAATTTTTAGCGGGAAAAAATGGTAATAATTTCTAACAGATTTTAAAGCATTTATATTATTATTTAATAGGGCTAAAACAGAATTTTTATTAAAAAATTATACAAGCTTAGTTTTAAGTTATTAAAAAGCAAAGAACAAGAAGTATAAAAGAATAATATCCTACCAATGACAACCATGGGTTAAAAAAAGAACTTATCCAGCTCTTTTTCACCACTAAGTACTTTCTTCCAATGACAACACAATGTTAAAATCATGACTTTTTCAGTTCTTTTTTTTTTTTTTTTGCTGGGTATGAAATGAAGAAGCTTTTTTTGCAAACATTTACTTTTCGGTACTTTGAAACAAAGGACTTGCTTCTTTTGCCGCAACTGCATAAAGCTAGCTATACCAGGATTTTTTTAAAAGAAATTTTGCCTGCTTTAGGGTCCTTAATTAATCTTGAAATTTTAATTTCTGTACCCTATTCTTGACTTCTAAATATTTTGCAGCATTCCTGCTGGAACTTTTTGGACTTTGTATATTTTCAAGCCTTCATTGGCTTTAACTTCTCGCATAATGAGAACTTCTCAATATGGTTTCAATTTTCTTAGCCTTCCCAATATCATGTGGACCTTTTTTGCTTCCCGAACCAGGTTTCTTAACAATGGTCAAATTATCCTGATACTGTTTAATAACATTGGAAACAGTTTGACGGCAGACCTTTAATTCTTTAGCCAATTTTTCGTGGGACGAATTTGTTTTTTTTTTTTTTTTTTTTTAATTTTTAATAATTTCAGCACGTACTTCTTTTTTGTCACTAATTTTGTTCAAACTTACAACAAATTAACATGTTAGTCATTAAAAATAATAACTGACATATTTTTTAAAAATTACTAGATCAAAAAAATGTATACATGCTTCCGAAAAAAGTTTAGAGACAAAACGTTTGTTAAGATTTTATCGATTTCACTCACGTAAAATTTCAAGTTGGAGACTTATTTTGTTTCGAAGTTATGGACCAAAATAAAATCAAATCACTTACAATACAATAAAATTTTAGTTTTAGATCCATTTATTACCTTCAAAATGATATATATTAAGTTGATTTAATGTGAAAGTTCAATGTTCAAAATTAGACTTATTAAAATTACACCTATATATTTCCAAAAACATTATTTTTAAAATTCTTAAACAATTATATAATAATGTTAACACAATTCTTGTCAATACACGTGCAAAATTTCATATTGAACACTCCTTTAGCTTAAAAGTTATGTAATAAAATACAACCAAACCTAGGTATAACGAATGATATTTTGTTAGACCTTTTCGTTATACTGAAAAATTCGTTATATTGCGAACATTTTTTTTTATATTATTTTTTATTAAAACTTAAATGGCATTTAACTCATTACATTAAATACAAAATTATACAGAAACAAATTAACAAAATAAGAACTTTTAAGCTAAATTTAAGAAAAAAAAAATCATGTATAGAAGTTTGTTTTGGAACAATTTGAAGACTCTTTTGGATGGCTTCTTCCTGTATTTCTTCAAGTTGACTCCATTGGATGCACTTCTCTAGGCAATTAATTGCTTCAGAGTGTTTTATTTTAGTTTCAGAATTTGGTAATTGCTCTACTATTTCTATATTTTCTTCATTTTCATAGTCCACTTTTAAATTGAAATCATTTATGTCACTCTGATTCCATAGAAAAAGGAATCTTAAACAAAAAACACATTAAGATATTTGAAATATGAAGCCATGTATTGCAATTTCTTTACATTTGGAAAAACTGTACTCAATAGCCTAACTCCACATCTGATACACACTATTTCATATTATTGCATTAGTCTTGAGAGAGGGATATCATCTTCCTCATCGAAATCAAATTTTTTAAAATAAATTTTTTCCCAACATTTAGCTAAGGCTTAACATTATTCCATGCCTGACCAATCATGCACCCCGCATCTTAGAGGTTTTAAAAAAATGTACGATATTGTCCGCTTCAGATGTAACTATTTTCGAAAGGAGGCTATTTCTATAGTGTAATTTCACTAGCCGAATCGCATTTTGATCCATTGACTGTATAAGAGGTGTAACGTTTGGCGGCATATAAATTGTACATATTTTTCCATCTTCTGTTTCCTTGAAAAGCTCTTCCGCTAGAGGAAGACATGGACCATTGTCCAAAATTAACAAAGCTTTTACAGGCAAATTGTTCGATCTCAAAAATGACTCAACTTAATAAAGTTTTTATGATAAACTACTTATAATACTATACATCTATACTCACCTCTGGAACGAACATTTGGAAAAGCCAAATTTTGAAAATTCCTGAATTCATTCACGAGTAGATAATTTACCGGAAAATTTCTATTTCGAAACGATCGTGGTTTTTTAGCTTTTCCAATAAGTTGGGGTTTCACCTTTTTTCGTCCCGAAGCATTTGCGCAAAGAAGAGCTGTTTGATAATTTCTTTTGATAGTTTTCTACCAGGAGCAGTTGCTTCTTCAGCATGGACAATTGTTTTGTCTGGTAACACTTTCCAAAACAACCCCATCTTGTCAGAATTAAAAATTTAATCCAGAGACAAATGACGTTTCTTTAATTTTTTCATAATATAAATTTTAATCATTAAAATGATTTTTTAAAGATATTTTTCAATGGCTTAAAGTCATATCTTATATTGAAAAAAATAAGAACAAAATTTTTTTAATTTGGAGAAAATATTCAAATTTTCATAAAAAATTAGCATTTCAAAATTTTTTAAAGCCATTTTGACTCAGACAAGTTAGTTATTAATAAATAAAATATTTACGCCAGTTATATGAAAGTTTGTAATTGTGCTATCCCACGCCTGGATTCCTGATATTAACGAGATATATGTACATCAAACTATAGGCAATCAGCGCAAATTTTTTATAAAAAAATTGCAAAATTTAAATTTTTGGTTTATTTTTTATCACCAGTTATGCGGTGATTACCATATAGTAAACCGGTTACTAATTATACAGCATTAAATTTCCTAAATGTTGTCTCTCGACTGGTTAATAGTTTAAATCTAAAAGATGTAAAATGTCAGTGCAAAATTAAAAATAAACAAAAAATCCTCGAAGAATTCAACTCAGGTTTTTTATATTTATTAGTTTTAAATGCCTGTAGTTTCCGTAAGATTTTAAGTGAACGACCGAAAATTTAGAAATTTATAGTTATTTTTTAAAATCTTCCAAAATCCATCAATATTTTTCTCACTTTACAAAAAGAAAACTTTGGAAATACAAGACACTTAAGGTAGGTTTCAAACAGTTTTGAAGTTTTTGGAAATTTCTCATATAAAATTTAATTTTTTGTAAATATAAAAAATATTTTAAATTAATTTCTGTAAATTTTTAAATTTTAACATAAAAAATGGCCTTTTAACCCATTTAAGGGTTAAAGATACAACCATTAAAAAAATTGGTTTTATATCGTTTAAAACATAACATGTCTTTGTAAAAAAGTCAAAAAATATTTTTTATTAAAATCAAATAAACGAAAAAAAAAAAAAAAAAAAAATAATTGTAGAAGAATACATTGTAAAAGTTTTATTGGACACTCGGCAGAATGGAATGCATTTTCTAGTCAGCCACGACCGTCATCAGCACTCTTCAGTGTCCCACCGTGGTGTTCTCTGTAAACATCATCTATTTAACTTACAATTTTTAGGAAATGGAATCTGTGACTTCTTTTCCTAAATGTTATTAAGTTAGACGAATGGTTTACGATAAAGCTTTTTACAATTATTTTGTATTCTCCTTTTACAATTATTATTGTTTATATGCTTTAAAGCTATCAGTTAGGTAGCAAATGAAGCAATATATAATTGTTATTGTTTAGCCACTTATTAAGTAGCAATGAACAATGTTGTTGTTGTTATTTGTTTTGTCCCTTCTGTTTGTTTCTATTTTTAGAAAGCCTAGCAGGGAAGTCAAGTAACAAGTTTACACCGTGCCCAGTGTGAAGATTAATTTGTTTGTAATTTTTGTTGAACTTATTTATAGAGTTTTTTAGAATTTGTATTATTCGGGCTCAAGTTCATTGAATAATTGTAGAAGAATACATTGTAAAAGTTTTATTGGACACTCGGCAGAATGGAATGCATTTTCTAGTCAGCCACGACCGTCATCAGCACTCTTCAGTGTCCCACCGTGGTGTTCTCTGTAAACATCATCTATTTAACTTACAATTTTTAGGAAATGGAATCTGTGACTTCTTTTCCTAAATGTTATTAAGTTAGACGAATGGTTTACGATAAAGCTTTTTACTTAATAAGTGGCTAAACAATAACAATTATACATTGCTTCATTTGCTACCTAACTGATAGCTTTAAAGCATATAAACAATAATAATTGTAAAAGGAGAATACAAAATAATTGTAAAAAGCTTTATCGTAAACCATTCGTCTAACTTAATAACATTTAGGAAAAGAAGTCACAGATTCCATTTCCTAAAAATTGTAAGTTAAATAGATGATGTTTACAGAGAACACCACGGTGGGACACTGAAGAGTGCTGATGACGGTCGTGGCTGACTAGAAAAAGCATTCCATTCTGCCGAGTGTCCAATAAAACTTTTACAATGTATTCTTCTACAATTATTCAATGAACTTGAGCCCGAATAATACAAATTCTAAAAAACTCTATAAATAAGTTCAACAAAAATTGCAAACAAATTAAAAAAAAAAAATAGTTTGCCGTACTTTGAACTATGTTCTTTAAAGATATTGAAAAATATTATACTGATATAAGTAGACAATTCTCTAGAAATTATAATTTTCCGGTTGTATCTTCAAAGATACACTAGGCGTTTACAGCTAAAGTTTGATTTCTGATACACATGGTATCTGTGCTTATTATCAGTGGCATTTTCGTATATGATACTGCCTTTGCTAGAGCAAGTTCAATTGTTTGGGGCTAAGTAATATAGTTTTTTATATTTTAAATTGTTTAATAACATTTTTTAATTACAAAAATTTAATTTATATGCACCTTTGTAAAAAAAAAAAATTTTCTTATATTCGAGTTAGTTTGTTATGTCTGTTGATATGTATGTGAACGAATGTGAACTAATGTGTAATACCGAAATTATAAGTATTGATAGTATTTAGGATATCTATAACGAAAGTAGTGGTGATCTAAATTTTGCTCATTGATATAAAATGATATGTCAAATGCAGGTAATAAGTAGCAGACAATGATGAAAATATGAATTGACATAAACGTGTCCGTTCAGAACTATTTTATCTATATGTTCAATACGATACGAACGAGGGGGATTTAATTGAAGGAGAATCTCAATATATTTAGCACAATTCGAACCAAGGTCAAAACCACACTATTTTTTACATTTGTAGAGTATGCTGAAATTCGAACGTAATGCGTATATAATTGGAATATATGAAACTTCGCTGTCTTGGAAAAATAATATAGTGGTGAATTTAGTGTCAACTTACATCGGAGCAAATCATGTACTCTATGGTGCTGAAATTGTGATAGAATAATCAACAACTGTGAAAACTTTTGACAAAATGAATAAAACAGTTTTTATTTTGGGAAGCTTTGAAACTAAATGGCTAACTATTATGATATATTGCCAATGTATGACACAATAGAACGCTCCATCGAAAGCTGTCTCAAATCTATACCTTCGTATAGAAAGTAAGAATTCCCGAATTGAGTTCTTTAGTTTTATAGTCATCACCAATACCAATTCTGAGTTTTATATAATCCGAATGGATATGACAAAAGAAAAGCGTCGAAGGCTGTTAATGTATATTCACTCGACGACAACCATAGACAATGCGAGAGTCAGACGTAAGGTCAAACAAAAAACATTCTCCTGGCTGCACATAAGATACGAGAGTTGTTCATCAACCAAGAGTTACTTAACGACTCAATAAAATAGTTAAAATTAGTCTGTTTTCAAATTATAAAGGACTACAATTGTTACATGGATGGAGTTGAATTAATGAATAGTTCAATGAGTCTTCATAAAATTCTAATGAAAAGACGAAGTTATACATATAAAGTATCTGTAGGATACAATTGCAATTGTACAAAAGGATATATCAACATGAACCTGGAGTTAAGGCCATGCGTCTGATTGAATTTAAGTTAGAAAAAGAGTGTCCACATCTTGAAGCATAAATAAGAAAAAATCGTTAAAAACCGAATGTATATTTTGTACTCCCGCCTGGTGCCAGATTTGACAGAATTTAATTCAAAATAAATTAATTTTTAAATTCAAAAAGTACATACATAAGTGCTTCATAAATATCATACTTAATGTTATGATATTTATGTGCTTCTTATTTCTAATCATTTTATTACATTTTATACTACAATTTATAAAGCTACTTCTTCTGTTTACCAATTTTTCTTAATAATATTTGTTAAGATGACTACCGAGTGTATCTTTAAAGATACAACCACTTTTTTTTTTAAATAACTTTAAAAAATTTGTTTTGAAAATCTAAAAATGTAGTTATTATTTTTTCGATATTTTACATGTAATATATTTTTTTCATAAAAATCGCTTACCTTGGGCATTTAAGGGTTAACATATTTTGCTTCAAAACTCCTTAACCAAAAGAGTCTTCAGCTTGAATTTTGGATCGAGTATAGAACAGAAAAGAAAATTTAAAAGGAAATCTAGCCTGAAGACATACAAATCACAAAAAGTTCCTAATTAAAACGAAAGCAAGGATTTGGAGGTGAAAAACTTGCGTGAAAGTACTTTAGACGAATTTTTTCAGAAATTTTATTGCGGCATAATAAAACGTTCGTATTGGTTGACATTTTTCAACTTCCTGGCCAGAAATTCAATGTTGTAGATGCTAGAGAAAATGTGGCAGAAAAATATAGTGTACCAAAAAAATTCAAATTCTCTAGAAAGTTTTAGGTTTGGGTAGCCATTTGAATGTGCACTTTATTCCTAACAAATGATTCCATTAGCACAGAAATATATGTGAATGAGTGCCCTCGGAAATGATTTCTTTTTTCCTAAGAAAATACAGTATATTTTTTTTTTCTGGCCTGATCTCACTATTTCTCATTACAGCAACAAAGCAATGGAATGGTATCAGAAAAATGGTGCGCATTTGTATGGGAAGAGGATAATCCATCAAACTGTCTAGAACTCCGTGCAATTGAAAGGTATTGGGTTCTAGTAAAAAATAATTTAAAGGACACTAAAAGCTCAGCAAAAAATGAAACGGAGCTCAAAGTATGTACACTAAGGGAAAAAATTCGATTCAAAATCAACAACGGTTGTTGTCACATTGGTAATTTACGGTAACAGCTTTTTAATACCTTTCGTTAACAAATTTAATAGAAAATATATGTAATTTAAGAATTTGATACCGAAATGGTTTCAACTTGGTGCCAATTAGGTATCGATTTTCAATAAGAATTGAATACGCAGTGTTTAATTTAAACACATACGGTGTAGATTCACTATTGACACAGAATGGTATCGTTTTCAACGTGTATGTGATTGATATTTCTCTGGGTGTAGACTTAATTGAAAAGAAAAAGTGACCAAAACATAATAAAATCTTAAATAGGAAGAATTCTGGAAAAAAAATCAGATATTTCGTTAAAAGCCAATCCCAGCTAAAAACAATCATATATTGTTACATATGGTACATGTATAAAAATATATATTTATTTATGATTCCATGTATGAAAAAGTATGCAATAGTATATGGAAATATTTACTATACATGGATTCATATAAAAACCATATATGAATAATATAATCATATATGGAACTATATATGAAATTTTGTACTCATATGTGATGTCACATATGAATAAATTTTTCATATATGACTGGTCAGGAAACTCTCATCCGATGTAAGTCATCAATATTAAACGAGTCCGACTTTAAATATTTAAAGCCGTTATTAAAGATTATTTCCGTAATTTTTGGCAATAATTCCAATAATTTTTAAATAATCTATTCGAAATCGTCCGGAGCCTACGAAGCGCCATTAACAAACACTTTTTTGCATAATGAGTTATAGTACACAAAAATTTATTTCATATAAAGGGTTTAAATAGAGAATAAATTGGTTTGTGGTTTTAGTAGGTGTTTGTCAATACATTCCTGAAAAAATAAATTATTGTTCTTGACATTAAAAAAATCAAATATCAAATACCTTTGCGAGAAATTCATAAAAAGGAATGATGCTTGGCACACGGATTAAAGTAAGTAACTTTTCAATTAACTTATTGTTTCGTTCATTGTAGAATACCTAAAGTGTGGAAATTATTTTCAGATGAACCTCAAAAGTTTGCACGATTATTGGCAGTTATCTAAAGATATCTTGTTAAATACATTAACAAGCGTCTACCGGTAAGGATTCCTCCGATGTCAAAATATAAACAAGGTTTAACAAGTTTTGAAATGCAGATATTCAACATGTAAGGTGTGTGTATGTAAAATTGTATGCTCTCAGATTCAACCTAAAACATATTGCATTTTATATACATATGTATGTATGAATGTTATGTTTTATATAAATAAAGTATATTTTTAATTTAATCAATAGAAAATGTTTAAAATTTCATTCACAATAGGACTTTCGAAATATGTATATCAATAAATATATAATATATATATGATTGTAGCTTTTTTATCCTTTTAATACCCACCATCAAAAAGATGGATGGCTTGAACGGGGCAACGTAGGGGGACGAAATTTGGCACAAATATTTATCATATATAAGGTTTATTTGGGATTAAAAAAATGTAAAATCGGTTGGCTAAAAACTAGAAACACATGGTGTCCGTTTTATACTTTTCTGCTGATATTTCTTCAACAAAAGCATGTACGACAACGAAATTTTGTATGTATAGTTCGGGGATCGATATAAACTCGGAAACCAAAAATAGGCGTGGTCCGCCCACCACCCATATAAGGTGAAAATCAACGAAATTGTGTTCAATTAGTTCAAGGACCAATGTAAACTCGGAAACAAAAAATGGGCGTGGTCCGCCTACTTTACTGCCCACTTTACTTTATATAGTTTCTTATATCTTTAACTATTAATCTTAATTTTGCAGAATCCTTCGTTTCAACGCAACAAATTCAAACATTTATTCGATCGCCGAATTAAGTTCAGTTCAGTTTACATCACTGATTTCATTCCTCATTTACAGAAAATAATTGAAGTCTTAAAAAAACCGTTCGTATCTCCAATTACCAATTAGATTTTTCACAATACTGATTGTTATTATAAGACCTGATAAAATTAAAATTCTTTAAATGCATTCATAATACAATTTTTTTGTGATTTTTAAATTACAATTTTTGTTTACGAATATGCGTAAAATTCACATAATATGCCACATTTGGTAGTGCCTATAAAAAAATCTACATTAAAGATCTTCATAAATTTAAACATTTTATATATGCTTAAAGTTTCAAATAAAAATGGAGACAATCATTGCAACAACACCCTTCTTTAAAATAAAGAAATGTTACAAATAAATAGACAAACGTGTGTATACCAACCCTCATTATAAATCTTAACAATTCATTGCAGTATATAAAAAAAAATAAACTTGTATTCTAAACAAATAAAAACTTTACAAAACTGCTTAAAACTCTTTATTACCCCCCCCCCAAAAAAAAAGGAAACAACACAAAGTTTATGCAGTTAAATGTTGCTAAGGGAAATGTTGCTCTTACACATATCAACATATTGCTAGCAAGTGTTCTGTGTTTATTTTTTTTTAAAACAACACAACAAGTGCTACGAAAACATTTGTCTTTGTTTTTTCGTTATGTAGCTAAACAATGTTGCTTAATAAAGTTAATGTGAATAAACTTTACTTAACATGTTTGAAAAATAAATTTATTTTTTTATTTATTATTTTTTGCCTTTTAATTTTTGTTGGCTTTTAATAGCAAATACAAAAAAACTGTGAATTCATATAAAGTTAAGGTAAAATATATATAGCTATAGAATACTGTTGCCAATGATGGTGATAATGATGTAGATGACGAAGCCTCATAATGTTTTAAATAATAATGATGTTAATAATAACAATAAACACATTGCTGGTAGCTGTAAAATGAAATGAATTTTTATCATATAAATGCACACAGAGAGTAATTGTAGGTGCTGTAAGAGGGAAGTATGAAAAGTGATTTGAAATAAATCAGTCTTTTTCATAGACATTCGTGTAGCAATTATCAAACTGTTTCAGAAATGTTTAATAATATGTTCTAATCCATTACTTTTTTTTATCTTGAAATCATATTTTGAAATTCAAATGACTTTCCTGTCTGCTCTCTCTCAATTACAAATGCATTTTATTCAATGCAAAAAGTAACCCAACTAAAGTTGCCAACAAACAAATGCACGAAACATTGTTATTTTGTTGTTGATGCTGCATCTAGTTGTTGGTGGTTTGATTTATATAAATGTTTGCTTGGTTAATGTTGTTGTCGTTGTTGTTGGTGCTAGTGTTGTTATTGCTGTTGATATTTTTGTTGCTGTTTGTTTTTTCTTTGTTGTATGAAAATGAAAAACAAAAACACTCTTACATGTATACGGGCGATTGCTACTACTTACTGCTGTAGTTGCAAGTATTGTGTATCTGAAAAGTTGAAATGTATACAATTCAAAAATAAAAAACTCACAACACAACAAACTGAAAACAAAACAAAAACACATACAAAAACACACTAACAAACATGCACTAGGTGTTAGTAAGTATATGTTTGTATGTATACAAAAATCAAGCAAGCATATGTGTGTATATGTTTGTATCTATGTGTAAATTACACTCTTACTCCGGCTAAATGTTAATGTGTGTGTGTGTTTGTTGTGTTGTTGTATACAAGTATTAAAGTATAAAATGTATGGAACATATGAATCTATGCACAGTGTGTTGGGTGGTGTGTTTTTTGAATTTTGTCTATATGTATATATACAATTACATACAAATTAATATTTTCGTATGTGCATGTGAGTATCTGTGTGTGTATGTAGTATGTACGGGTCTTGATGTTTTCAAAAACAAACCATGCCATTCTACGACAAACGATGACTACTACTACCACAACAGCAACAACTACAACGACTACAACTCTATACTAAAACCAACCAGAAAAGTTGAGCTGTTTGGCAACTTTATAAACATACATTGCCTCAGTCGTTTAGTAACTGTTGCATCGTACGTTGTCATATTTTTTACAACACTCGCGCTCATTCGTTCGTTCGTTTGTTCGTTTTATTCCCTCACAACATTCTTCGTGTATTCTAAATCTTACAGATACAAATATAACCCATAAATAAATTTGTGTGCGTTCTATTAGTGACAACCACAACAATTTCTCCGCTTTTTCTTTACGAAAACGTATAGAAAAAGATATCAAATTAATTTCTAGTTACTTTTTGTAGTAAACAAAAAAAGTACAACGACTACTAGAAAAAAAATTCTGATAAGATAAATTTATTAAGCTGAAAAGTAATAAATTTTTATTGAATAAAAATTATAACAAAAAAAAAAAAAAAAAAATATTCTAAGAATTAAAAAACAAGCCGGATTACGCGCCAAATTTTTGGAAAAAAAAACAGCTACAAATAAAAATTTAAAAAAAGTGTTATATTTAATAAAAAAGAGAAAAAAGAAAATTTATAAAAAATAAATAAAACAAATTCTTCATAAAATTAATTATTCAAAATAATTAAAATAAAATATATTTAAAATACATTAGTGCCAATTATATTTAAAAAAAAGTTTTTTTTTTCTTAATTGAAGTTTTATAAATTATTAAAATAATCAAAAAAATTTTCTGCAATCATCAATAGCAACATTATATTCCACACAATGTATCAACAATTATTAAATAAAATGGGTCTGCAGCAGCAAAAATTCTTTATGGTTTTGTGTATTTTAGCCATTTTAACAGGTGAGCAATTTGTTTAGTTCTTTCTTTAGTTACATATTGAGTTTTGCTTATAAAAAAAACCGGTATTATTTTTGAAATCGAAATGAAATCATTAAAAAAATATGTGATATTTTTAACAAATATTTAAATTATTTATTTTTGTTGTTATTGCTAATTTTTAAACCAGTTTTGTTTTACTATAAAAAATTTTACTGAGAAATATTTTTGTAGGTGATTAAATATGAAATTTATTATTAACGATGAGGAATATTAACTTAACTTAAATAAAAATACTTGTAATAAAAAAATTTTAATTAAAGCAGTCAACTAATTTTCTCCCTAAGCAGGGGCGCATGAATTTAGAGCTTTTAAAAGGGGTGTTTCGTGAAAGATATTAAAACTAAATATTTATATAAAATTACACACAAAGGAACATTTCTTTTGTATTTAATTTCACAAAATCTGAGTCCCAAAACTTCAGAATAATAAAAAAAAAAACAAATAATATTTTTTATGCAAAAACGGACATTTTAAATTAAATTATTCAAAAATAAATTTATAATTATAATTATAATTTTTTTTTTTTAATTTTTCCACTGCCAATAAAACTCTTAACTCATTTAAAGCCCATCTAAATTTTGCTTGAAATTTCACCATCACTTTTCTTGTGGATATTCACTTTCCTTGTCAATTGTTGGCTATTAAATTCGCTCATAAATTTTAAAAAGACAGTTATTTTTGAATTCAAGCAATACATTTTTGAGAGTTTTATTTGGCGCTCTTGTTTAATGGTTTATATCGAAGTGTTTTCTAATAAATTATTATAGACATGAAACAAATTGTTGAAGTGTTTGTCGTATTCAACATCGTTTATTTTCGGCTCCTATTTCTCATAAATATTTGGCGCTAAATTTTGTAATTACACCTAAAAGCAGTTAATCAAATATTAGCAACACTGCTGAAATTGTTTTGCGCAAGTCCATTAAAATATAACATAAATATTAAAATAAATTAGGTGGCAACATTAAAAAATAAAACCCTACAAAATGTTTGGCCCCTAATCCCTCTACTTATCTTATTTCTAATACAATTTTTATTATTATTTCTTTCCAAAACTTTAGATGGGCATACAATTTCAGACAAAAGGATTTTTATTTTATTATTATTATTTTTTTAATTTGTGACTTTATTGAAGTTAGGCTCCAATAGTATCTAAATATACCCCTAAATATAAAAAATTAGAAACCCGTGTAAAGGGGGTCAAAAATATATCAAAATTGTGGATGCATCCAGGTAGTTGTGTAATTGAAAACTATTATTGCCACTAAAGGGTTAAGACTACTTATTACTTATATTAGTGTGACTAGTATAGGTAGAATCCTATACAGAATTTTCTTGAGTTCTATGTACAGATTGCAACACAGAAAAAATATTTTTGAAAAAATTTCAATTAAATTATTAATCAGAATTTTAAAGTGAATTAAAATATTTTTTATTACTAAAAATAGAAGTATGTCAACTAATTTAATTCACATTTTACATAGAAAAATTTAAAATACAATTTTAATAATGAGTAATACATATTCATTTACTTTTTTAATTGAAATTCAACCTATTAAAAGAAATTTATAATCAACTATTCAAATAATCACTAATTTTTATTTATATTTGATTAATTTATAAATTGATACAATAAGAAAAAAATTTAAAGCCGATAAAATGTTTTATTTTTAGTAAAAAATTGTTTTTTTATTATGTATTTTTGATCACTTGAATAATTGATACAATTAAAAAATTAATTAGAATAGTTTTTTTCTTTGTTAAATTATTCAATAAACAAAATTTTGTCTGTGTAATTTGAAGATACATTTTTCAATAAAAACTTCTATTTAATTTTCAAAATTTAAACATTTTATATATAACCTTCTTTCTATCTATCCTATCTTCTTTTCGACAAAATGGTAAGAAATATTTCAATAAATTTGTTAATATTTTATTTGTTTGTAACTTATGCACATTTCTATTTTTCCATTTCTCCACAAACAAAATATTTCTATTGTTTTTTTTTTTTAATTTTTTAACATGTGGCCACTCTATTGTAACTAATATGTGTAATGAAATTCTAAACTTTTTAATGAATAAGTTTTTTATTGGTTGCTGTTGTATATTTTCTAATATGAAAACAAGCAAATTGAAGCAATTTAATATGAACTTTTTCCTTAACATTTTGGAAATATATCAAGTGCCTTTTTAATAATAAAAAATAGAAAAAAGTGAAATTTAATAAACTAATTGTTACAAGGTTAACATAAAATAAAAATAATAAAAAATATTTGAATAAAATTATTACTTTTCTTTTAGTAAAATATAGATAAATTAAACAAAACAAAAATATGAAGCTGTACAATGTATTTATTCAATAACTTTGGAAAGGATCTTTTTAAAAATTAAGAAAGCAAATATATTGATAAATAATG
Organism: Protophormia terraenovae; assembly: GCA_951394005.1. NCBI lineage: Eukaryota > Metazoa > Arthropoda > Insecta > Diptera > Calliphoridae > Protophormia > Protophormia terraenovae. Next base: position 121,678,800 of record OX596074.1, read on the forward strand.
CGCATGCTCTAAGAATTATATATTATATTTAGAAAGAGTTCTATTACTTATTGGGTACTCTGTATTGTTTACTTACTGACTCCTTTAATATTCTTTGCTTTATATATATAAAGATGAATCTCTCGAAAATTTTACATTCAAGCTTTAAATTTAGAAGAATTAATTTTTCTCCTATACATTTTTTAGCTTTGCATTCAGGATTTTTCGGTTTTCTTTTGGTGGTTATGAACTGCTTATATTTATTATGACCCAAAGAACTGTATTTCTACATCTGCATTTCAATGCAGAGTTATTGTCAATGAATTCGAATTATGCATTTGTATTAGTTTTTTTCAACCTCCATTTTGGGAAAAGTTTGCTAAAGTGTTTCCATTTTAGCCTTTTCACTGCTATATTTAGCCTTTTAAATTTTACGTAATTAGTTGTAAATTTTGATATATGAGCCCTATTTTTACTTTATTTTCAAAGATTACAAATAATTCTAAAAAATCGTTTATAAGTTGCCTTTTGAACTCAATTTTACAAGAAAAAAATTTTGCGAAATTAAAAACTTTCTTTACAAAAGAATAATGCTTTTTTTTTGCTGCTATAAAAAAATCTAGTATATTTTTTGGACAATTATAAGATTATAAGGTACTAATTTCTCATTTTTTCGTGCGCACTCCCTCCACTTATAAAAAAGATTTTGTTCACTTCCAGTAAAATATTTTTGTAAACAATTTTAATTTTAAATTGTGAATTAAATCGGCATTTATTTTTTGATAAGAATTATAGTTGCTATTTATAAAATAATGAACTTTATGAATATCATATAATTTTCATCACAGGTCATAATCTTGTCTGATTTTGAGTTCCTTCATTGGCTTCCATTGCGTTCCATATTAACTTAGAATGTAATTTCTCCCTATCATGAATGTTAGTATAATTCGTCCCCCTGCCGCAAAGTCGTAGTCATTGTCCTGTGTAATTAAACTGAAAATATGAATAAATTTGAAATTCAAAATTGCACTTAATTTAGATAAACGACTAAAGTTCAAATTGGTCCAAATGATGACCCATAAATTTAAGACCTTACAAGGAACTAAATAGAAGCCTATGATGGAAATTAAAATCATATAAGATGATAACCTGTGATAAAAATTAAATGTTACTAATTAAGTGTTAACATATGAAGTAAATATTTAACTTAAAGACCTCTAATTAAAGTTATATACGAATAAAAAATTACCTAGTCATTGACTAAATGTCAAAGGTTAAAATTGGAATAAATTTTTTCATTAAATATTGATCCCAAAATGATATGAATATGAAAATTAAACTGGTGCTATCCAGTGATGATTGAATTTTTATTTAAGATTAAATAAAAATCAATATTCTGAGCAGTGTTGCCAGTTTATTCTATTTAAGGCTAAATCTAGCATTTTTATTTTGCTTTTAGCCTCAACATTTTTGTTTTAGCTTCTAGCTTTTTTTTTGGCCTTTTTTCATTCTTTACATAGCCTTAAAAAGGCTAAAAATTTACTTATTTTATTTTTAAAGAATCATAAGTTTAAGCATTTTTGTGTATTAATTCGCATAAACATATCGAAATTAATTATATTTAACGAAAATTTTCGGCTGCGGCGCTTCATTCCGCAAGAATATTATAATTATTTTTTAACAAACTAATTATGTTATATTTATAAATTCATTAAAATATCTTTAAGTAATACCAAAAACTAATGAGAAAAAAAAAATAATAAATGCGTTTTTAAATAAAAGAATATATTAGCTTTTTTTCCGGTTTTTTTTAGCTTTTTCTGACCTTTTTTAAAGTCTAATTTAGCTCCTTTTTTCTCAAGTCCTGGCATCACTGATTCTGAGTTAATATTGGACTAAAAAGAGACATTCGATTGAAATTAAAATTCTAGACTATATGCATACTAATAATTGAAGATAATATTGGACTAGATCAAAATCTATGATAAAAGTTAAAGTTATACAATATAAATCGATATTTGAAGTTAAAATTTATCTGAAAAAATTAGATCCTATGGAAAAAGTTTTAGTAAAAATAAATTTTAAAACAATATGGAACTAAATAAAAAATATAGTATTAAAATAAAATCGAGATAATTTTAAAGCTAAAACTAGACTAAATGCAAACCAATGATTGTGGTTAATATTGGACTACATTTAAACCTAAAATTAAAGTTAAAATTGTACAATATGAACTGATATTTGAAGTAAAAATTTAACTCAAGAAATACATTAATTTGAAGCTAAACTTGAAAGGTTTTCGTTTAGTCAAGAGCTATGATTGAAATATAATTTAAGACTAATTTAAAAACTATGATTAAAATTATGTTATAACAAAAGATTGAGAAAATATGGACCGAGTAAAATTTAATATGAATTTATTATTGGAGAAAATTATTAAAATGATCTTTAATATTAAAATGATCTTTCAAAAATGATTTGGTATTCTACTTTCCAACTACAAACATTAATTAACTTTAACAAAGCTTTAATATTTTAAAACTTCCCTTCAAAAAATATGCAATCTCATATTAATTATCTTTAATCATTACAAAATTCTCTTTTTCCTACATTTGAAAAGCTTAACAAATCTCCAACTAGTATTACTTAAATTAATAAAAATCAAAATTTATGAACAAAAAAACAAAGGTAAAAAAAATGTTTAAATTTATTATTAAAAATTTTTCATTTTCTAAAATTAACTATCATGGCTCTATAAATTTGTTGCTCATTTAAAAGCAACACTTTTATATCACATTAAATAAATCTCCCACTGCGCAAGTCTAGCATACTTCATTTGGTCTACACTCAAAATACACACAAATATACAATCATGCCTATAAAAAAAAACTTAAACCCAGGTAAAACGTTATTAACTCGTTTCTAAATAGATTCTTCTGTGTTGTTTCTTCTCAATATCTTATTTTTGATTGTTTTCTGTTTCTTGTCTATATTTTTGTTTTGTTCATTTTCTTTGTATCCCCCAGTTGCAGTTGGTTTGCGTGTCTTGTTGCTTTTGCCTTTTTACCAGTTTAATTTTTATCTGTCTCTGCGTTTTTTAACCCGTTTTTTTTATTATTTTATTTCTTGGTTTTAAATTGAAAATAACGTTTTTTTTTGTTTGTAATTTTTATATAGTTTTCTTTTTTACCTCATTCTATGTTGGTGTATGTTTGAGTTCTTTTCTGGTTTGACTTTTGCTCTGTATCATGTCTTTTGTTTGTTACCTTTTCGTTTTCGTTTTTTTTTTTTTTTAGATTGTAATGAAAAAAGTCAGTTATATTTATTTTTTTTATAATTTTCTTTCTCATTTTATTCTTTGTATCAAAGTTCTTGTTATTGAAGTATAAAACGTGGTTTTTGTGTGTGCATGGACAAAAAAATATAAAATTAGATCATGGTTAAATGTGCTGGTTTTTAATTTCAATAAAGTAGTTTCACAACTTCTTTGATTAAGCTACAAAATTATGAGGCAAAACTAAGAAAAGAAAAAAAGAACAACACTCCAGAATTATGGTAAAAACAGAAAGTATTGCAAGAATACGTACAAACATACATATAAATGCGGAAAAAAAGTTCATACTGATAAAACACAGATAAAGCATAAACCATAATAGCCTTAGGCATGGGAGGCGGTTTTTCTTTGCCAAATATACTTAACAAAATAAAGGGTGTTTTCGCAGAATGTTAGATATTAGATTAAATCTAAAAAACGTGACTCTTTGGATAATTATTATATTCCTTTTAGTCCTATCTGGATCAAATTTCATTATATCTTTTAACCTCCTAAGTGATCACCCTTTACATCCTTATAATGATAGTTTAAGGCCAAATAGTTATTAGCATTAAGTTTTTTCTTTGCAAATGTAACAAGATTTATGAATTTTCACAAAACGACAAAAAGAAATCAATGTACTTAAAAGAGAGTTTTATATTATAAAGTTATAAGTTAAGTTGGTTATAAAAATTGTAATAACAAAAGTGATAAAAGAACTTAAAAATAATAAAACTAAAAGTAGTGAATAATAAAGAAAGAACCTTATTTAAGACAACAAGGAAATTGCCTATTTACAAACTAAAATACATCGTTAAACTTAGATCATTTAATACCATCAAGCTTTTAATAGACTATGTGACTCAGAAAGAAATTTAAAAATTTCATATGATTGCAGAGATTTACATATGTGTGGAAAGAAAATACTAAACGAGAGAAAAGATAAATGTTTTAGATCAAATTTGCTATAGATTACTTATTTTAATTTTTTAAACAAAATTATAATCGACTTTTTTTAGTAACAAAATTTATCATTATATTGTTAGATACAAATTTTACAATAATTTTATCGACACTTTTTTAGTCAGACATTTTTTTCGATCTTTTTGTATCGACAAATTTTTTAAGTAAAAAAATTGTTATCGTTTTAGTAAAAAAATTGTTATCGATAAAAATTTTAAGTAAAAAAATTTTAAGATTTTTTTAGTAAAACAAATGTTATAGATTTTTTTTAATAAATAGAATTGCTATCGATTTTTTTAAAGAAATTGTTATCGAATTTTATTAGTAAAAAAATTGTTAGCGATTAAAAATTTAGTAAACAAATTGTTATCGATTAATTTTTTAGTAAAAGAAAATGTTATCGATAACAGTATTTAGTAAAAAAATTGATATATCGACAACTTGTAATTATAATAATTGTTAACGATAACTGTTCTTAATAAATAAATTGTAATCGATAACTATATAAAGTAAAATGTTTTTAGAAACTATTTTTATTAAAAAAATTTAATCGATAACTGTTTTACTGTTATATTGTTATCCATAACTTTAAAATAAACGAGAGGAAAATATACAGTCGGTCAAGCCCGATCATATGATACCCTACACCATTGTGTCCATTATAATTCTGGGAGGGGTCTTTTATTAGACTTGGAGCCAAATGTGGGCTATTATTCATATTAAGTGTAAAAAAATACGAATACAGAATATTACGTCGATGCTAGCATTTATATGAATTTATTTACATTTGTGTGATTCCCGAAAGAGGGCCTTATATGGGAGCTATGGTAAATTATGGACCGATCTTTGTAGAATTTAGCACTATTATTTATGTTTATATAAATCTTATGTGTGTCGAATATAAACTTGATACTAAAATTTTAATGGGATTTGTGCCCGTTAAAGTGATTTTCTGAAAAGGGGTTTATATGGGAGCTATGGTGAATTATGGACCAATCTTACTAAAAATTGGCACACTAATTTAGACTTATATGAATATGTGCCAAATTTCATTAAAATATTGCTATATTTGAAGGATTTATGATCGTTAAACCTTTTTCCGGGAGGACATTTGTATAAGGGCTATGTGAAATAATAGACCGATCATAACCAATTTCAACAGGCTTCGTTTCTTGACTGTAAGAAACCTGTGTGCCAAATTTCGTTAATTTTTGTTCAAAATTTCGACCTGTAGTTTGATTGCAAGGTTTACATGGACGGACAGACGGACAGACATCGTTAAATCGACTCAGAAAGTCATTCTAAGCCGATTGGTATAAATTAAGGTGGGCCTTGGAACAATATTTTTGGGTGTTACAAACACAACACCATCAAAAGGAAGGGGGGTATATTGATTTTGTCATTCCGTGTGTAACATGTCGAAGGAATCATCTAAGACCCCACAAAGTATCTATATTCTGGGTCCTGGTTAGATTCTGAGTCGATCTAGCTATGTCCGTCCGTCTGTCCGTCTTTTGAAAGCAGGATAGAGCTCAAACGGAGCAACGTAGGGGGACGAAATTTGGCATAAATATTTGTCTTATATAAGGTTTGTTTGGGATTGAAATTGGGCAAAATCACACAGGGTGTCCGTTTTATACTTTTCAGCTGATATTTCTGCAACAAAAGCATGTATGACAACGAAATTTTGTACGTATAGTTCGGGGATCGATATCAACTTGGAAACCAAAAATGGGCGTGGTCCGCCCACCTCCCACATAAGGTGAAAATCAACGAAATTGTGTTCAAATAGTTCAAGGACCAATGTAAACTCGGAAACAAAAAATGGGCGTGTTCCGAACACTTTACTGCCCTCCCATATAATATATATATTCGGTCGGGTCGAATATTCGCCCTTGTTTTTTTTTTTTTTTTTGAAAAATTGTTATCGATAACTGTTTTTGTAAAAAAAATTTAATCGATATAATTTTTTTGTAAATAAATTGTTTTTTTTACTAAGAAAAATTATAGAATTTTTTCTTTTTAAAAAAACTGGTAATCGACAACTGTTTAGTAAAAAAATATTATTGATCTGTTTTAGTAAAACAAAATGTTATCGATTACTTTTTTTTAATTTTTCGATTACTTTTGTAGTTAAAAATTATCATCGATTTTTTTTTTCTTGTAAAAAAATTATTATCAATAATTTTTTATTTTTTTTTGTAAGAAAAGTTGTTATAGATCTTTTTTTTTTTTTTTTGTAAAAAAAATAGTTATCGATAACTTTTTTTAGTAAAGTATCTTTGTTTTATGAATAATTGGTATCGATAGCTTTCAAATTTTTTTTTTCGATTTTATTTATTATTATTTTTTTTTTTTTTTTTTCATATTTTTTGATTTTATTCTCAGTAAAAAACTTCGTATAAAAATTGTTATCGATACATTTTTTTCGTTAATAGGTTTTTGCCGATACATTTTTTAGTAAAAAATTGTTTTCGTTAATTTTTTTTTTAAATTGTTATCAATCTTTTTTTGCTAAAAATTGTTATCAATAACTTTTTTTTGTAAAAAAATTATTATCGATCTTTTTTTTCTGTTTGTAGTTTAAATTTGTTATCGATAAATTTGGATACCGATTACTTGTTGTAGTAAGATTTGTTATCGAAAGCATTTTTAGAAAAAAAGATTTTTATGAGAAAAAAAAAAAATTATAAATTTGTTTAATGTTTTTTTTTTTAACTTTTTATCCATATTTTATTTTCATTAAATTTTGTTTATTTTTTGTTTTTTGCACTCTGTTTACCTATACTACAGTCTACATTTAAAGTTCAACTACCCCTCGTTTCCAAAAAAAATTAATATTTCAACTCCTTTTTCAGTCGGCAACGCTTTTGTAAATATTATTTTAATTTATTTAACACTGTTAATTAGTTAATTTCTTCAATTTCATTAAATTATCATATTTCATACTCTTAACTTTACTTTCTTTATTTTTTGCATTTATTTCATTAAATTTCATATTTTAAATGAATTCATGTATGCTCATCCAATTAGACAAATTGAAGTGATACCTGAATTTATTATTATTTTTAAAGCAGCTGTTAAAACAATTGAGTTTTTGCTTCTACTTCTTCTTCGTCTTCATTTTCATCACATCATATTCTCTACACTTTTATACTGTTAAATATAAGTATATAAATGTTGGAAAGTATGTATATTAAATACCTTTAAGTCATAAACATACAGCTGTAACAAGTATAATATCTAACTACATACATTTGAATTATAATAAATGACATAAAACGAATCATAAATGCTCTACTAAACAAACATATATACATATTTACATTTGCACCAACACAAAGGATTCTGAAACCTTTTGGGCATTATGTGGACTTGAAAATTATTAATTTTTATATTTTTTAATAAACAGAAAGCAGTAGTATTATTCTAATAAGGATTTTATCTTTAAATCTAACATGAAATTTCAAAACCTCTTATATATTACAATCTAATTTGTTCATCTCTAGCAAAGTCATCTCTAGTCGAACAAAAACATTTACTACCTGATGTGGCAAACTAAATATACCAAAACAATTTAGAGTAGCGTAATGAAAAATACAGACATTAGAGTTAGAAAAAATATTTCTTTATAATAGTACTTATTATGTCTACAATATAAAAGGCACCTACATAAGTTGGAAGGTACACTGTACCATAGTCAGTTCACATAGTCTTACATCTATTCTTACATACATATACATTAATAATATTATTCACATACAAATATACATCAAAAGGAAATTTAAATAATTTATAGAAAAAGGAAAAAAAAATTATAAAATAAAGCAAAGTCAAGCTAAGAAATAAGTACTACTATATGTATAATTGTTTGTAAATGTATGTGTGTGGATGCACCTACTAATGATATACTTTAAATACGCCCTTGCATCATTATCAAAAATGCATACAAAATGAAGAATCACCTAGCAAAAGTACTTCAGTTTTTTCTGTATTTCTTTTATAAATTCATAATATAAAACTAAGGACCCAGTTTCAAGTATTTAGATTAAACCATTTAATATTTTTTAAGAAAGCACAAAAATTTTGAAAAACAAAAAGGTTTTGAAAGCTTTAAAATAAAAAAATTTAAATATTATTGGTAACTTTTTATGTAAAAAAAAAATTGTTATCGATCTTTTTTTTAAAATGTTTTCAATTACTTTTTTTTAATAAAAAAGATTTTATTGAACTTTTTTAGAAAAAAAATTTCATTCATAACTTTTCTTAGAAAAAAATTTTAATCGATAACTTTTCTTAGTAAAAAAAATTGTTCTCTATAACTTTTTCAGTAAAAAATTGTTATCGATAACTTTTTTTAGTAAAAAGATTGTTATCGGCAACTTTGTTTAGTATAAATGTTGTTATCGATAACTTTTTTTAGTTAAAAAATTGTTATCGATAACTGTTTTTAGTAAACAAATTGTTATCGATAACTTTTTTTAGTAAAAAAATTTTTATCGACAACTTTTTTAGTAAAAAAATGTTATCGCTCTTTTTTGAGTAAAAAAATATTTTTTTAGTCAAAAATATTGTTATGGATAACTTTTTTAGCAAAAAAAAATAATTTTATTGATCGTTTAAAAAAAAAAAATTCACAGATATTTTTATAACGACCTTCGAACTATCTGTACAAAATTTCGTTGTTGTACATGTTTTTGTTTAAGAGATATCATCAGAAAAGTATGAAATGAAGCTACAACGGACACCCTGTGTTTCTAGTATTTAGCCCATAACTTTTTTGTTTGTTACCCGATTTTGCCCAATTGTAAACAAACCTTATACAAGATAAATATTTGAGCAAAATTTCGTTCTCCTCGGTTGTCCCGTTCGAGCCCTGTCCTGCTTTCAACAGACGGACCGATGGACAGACGGACGGACACAGCTAAATCAACTTAGAAACTAACCAGGACCCAGAAAATATATACTTTATGGGGTCTTAATTGATTTTTTTCGACATCTTTCACACGGAATGACAAAATCAATATATAAAAAATTGTTATAACTTTTTTGTAAAATTGCCATTTTCTTTTTATTTCAGTATTTTACTGATTAAAATCTACCTCGGCTAAGTTCATTTCCCTTTTACGCGTCTTCTTAATCTCTTACTTTTAAACCCACCCTTTTTGTATTAAAAACTTGATGTTAGAAAGGAAAATCAACTTTTATTTATACATTAAAAAATAAAACAGTAAAAATGATTTTGTTAAATTATTAAAATCATATACATATATATATACATATACATATATATATATATATATATATATATATATATATATATATATATATATATATATATATATATATATATATTTTTTATCTCATATGATAAAACAAAATGTTAACTTATATTTCCTTTACAGATTTTTGTAGAATTTGCTTTTGTTTTTAATAAACTCATATGTACATTAAAATCAGGGAATTTTGCTTTGGATTTACTTTTTGTTATTGCTGTTGTTATTTTGGATGTTATTTGTTTGTAATATACACAGGTTGCCTGTAGTTTATTGTACCAATTTTTCTGATGTTATGATTCCATTATATTGTACAAACTTTACAAATAAAAATACTTGTACCAAATTGAGGTTTTATATGTTTTATACCTGTATAAAAAAAATTATATATAAAATTTATATTTATATTAATGTTGATATATGCATGTATATGTTTGTATATAGGTGTTTTATATAATTGCGTGATGCATTTTTAACATTTGCTTATTCACTATAGTATATTACATATATATGTATGTGCATATTGTGTTTGTTGTGTGCAATTGTAGCGTATATAACACCTAGTTTGCCTGACTGACTCCATCCATGTCTGACTGCCAACTTGCATCATTTGTAATTATAAATTTTTAATGCTCATCTGCATATAAACATTTATTCAGACTTATTCAGATGTCTGTCCGTCCGCCTGTATGTTTATATTTATATTAAGCATAGTGTTTTCAGTTGATTTTTTACCTTAACATATGTTTATTTTAACTGTCTATATTTATTTGTAAATTTCCTTTTATTTAAATATGTTGCAATATTATGTATTTCTGTAACCGTGTTTTGTTTTTGTGTTGCTATATAAATATGTATAAAACGAACAAAAAATGTTTACAAACTTTCAAGTCAGTAAAGACAAAAAACATTAACGAAAAACCAAACGAAATGTGGAAATAAAAAAAAGTTCAAAAAACTTTTTGTTTTCTGTATTTTATTTTACTTGAGACCCGGTAGAAAAAGGTGCAATGAACTAAACTGTTTTTCTAAGAGTTCGAATGGGGTACATACTAGACTGAATATAGTAGTATAAAAATTTTATTGAATACTATTCTTAACCGCAATTTGAACAACTTTTGTTGATGTTGTTCTTGTAGTTTTTATGCGAAAAATCTTTTTATGCTATAAGAATTTGTTGTTTGTTTATTCGAATATGTGTATGTTTTTGAAAACTACACTCAAAAAATATTTCCGTTGAAATTTATACAATAATGATTAATACTGTTGGGGAGATTTTTCAAAATAAATATTATATATTTCTTGTTTTTTTATTACATAACTATTATTTATTGTTATCTGGGGTATATAAAAAGGGAAATGGTATTTCAAACAAGTACAAGTAATATTTTGTGGTTAAAGAGAGAAAAAAGAGACAAACCATACATTTAGTAAAATCTTTGATTAGAGGGGTTCACTATAAAATGGATATTTAGAAACAAGGTAAATCTGATTGCCTTAATCTTTAGAAAAGTAATTGATACCGAAATTTTTGAGGAAAAAATGTTAGCGAAACAAGTGTTATCGATAATTTTTTTCAGCAAAGCAATTTATTAGCAACTTTTTTAGTAAAAAATTGTTATCGATAACTTTTGTTCACAAAAAAATTTTGTCTATAACTTTTTTGGACTAAAAGGTTAGTACCATAATTGTTATCGATAACTTTTCTGTAAAAAATATTTCATCAATAATTTTTTAGTAAAAAACTGTTATCGATTACTTTTTACATAAAAAATCAATAATTATTTTTAGTAAAATAGTTGTCATCGATAACGTTTTAAGTAATAGTGTTGTTATCGTTAACTTTTGCTAGTAAAAATAACTTTAAAAAAAGTTATTGAAAACTTTTTAGTAAAAAAATTGTTATTGATAACTTTTTTTGGTAAAAAATTATTATCGATAACTTCTTTTAGTAAAGAAATTGTTATCGATAACTCTCTTTTTAGTAAAGAAATTGCTATCGATGACTTTTTTAGTAAAAAATTGTTATCGATAACTTTTTTTTAGTAAAGAAATTGCTATCGATAATTTTTTTATTAACAAAATTGTTATCAATCTTTTTTAGTAACAAAATTGTTATCGATAACTTTTTTTAGTAAAAAATTGTTATCGATACCTTTTTTTAGTAAAAAAATTGTTATCGATAACTTGTTTTAATAAAAAAATTTTTATCGATAAATTTTTTTAGTAACCAAATTGTTATCGATAATTTTTTTTAGTCACAAAATTGTTATCGATAATTTTTTTTAGTAACAAAACTGTTATCGATATCTTTTTTTATACCCTACACCACTATAGGTGGTTGGGGTATTATGCGTTTGTGCTGATATTTGTAACGCACAGAAAAAATTATCGAACTCCCACCTTAAAATATACCGTTCGACTTAGGACTTTCTGAATCGATTTAACTATGACCGTCCGTCCGTCTATCTGGCTGTCTGTCCATGTAAACTTGTGAACAAAGTACAGGTCGCATTTTGGAAGATATCGTGATGAAATTTGGCACAAGTAATTATTTTGACACAAGGACGAAGCCTATTGATATTGGTTATGATCGGTCCATTATTTCACCTAGCCCCCATACAAATGTCCTCCCGAAATAGGGGTTTAACGATCATAAATGACTTAAATATATCAATATTTTAATTAAACTCGGTACAAAAGAGTACTGTATAAATGTCAATCATTGTGCTAAATTTCATCAAGATCGGTCTATAATTGACCATAGCTCCCATATAAATTCCCTCTCCCGAAAATCACTTTAACGTGCATAAATCCCATACGAATGATAGTGTCAAGTTAATATTCGACACAAATAAATTTTATATAAGTGGAAATAAAATTGCCACAGTTTATGAGAATCGGTTCAAAATTTAGCATAGCTCCCATATAAACCCACTTCCGGGAATCGCCCTAAAGGTCATAAAATCATATAGATGTTAGTATTAATGCATTGTTCTGTATTTGTATAATTTATTTTGCATTTAGTAAAGGTGTTGTCTACAATTGGTCACATCTAATTTTAGCTCATCCACAATGGTGTAGGGTATCATATGATCGGTCTTCACCGACTATAGTTTCTCTCTCTTTTTTTTTTAATTAAAGTGATATCAGTAACTTTTTTTTAGTAAGAAAATTAATCTCGATAACTTTTTCGCAAAAAAATTGATTTTCATAACTTTTAAGTAAAAAATTGTTATCGATAATTTTTTAGTAACAAAATTGCCATCGATAATAAAATTGATTAGATCATTTTTTTTAGAAAAAAAATGTTTTTCTATAACTTTCTTTGTTTTAAAAATTGTTATCGATAACTTTTTTAGTAGAAAATTGTATTGTATTGTTCTTTGTATAATTCTTTTTCAATTAATAAATTTAAGAAGAATTTGTTATAGAGAAAAATATTTTTAATAACTTCTCTGCCAAAAAAAATATTATCGATAATTTTCCTAAGCGAAAAGATCAAAAAATATTTTTTATTTATTTATTTATTTATTTATTTATTTATTTATTTTTTTTAATATTATATTTATTATATTAATATTATTAAATTAATATTAGTTAATTGTTTCGAAAGAACTATGGATTTGTTCGCGTTAAGAAGATTTTGGCAGGATGGTTATAAGGGAACTATTTTAAATTTTGAACCGATCTTCATTAATTTTGGTATTCAAATTTACACTTATATAAAACTTATTTCATTCAATTATTAATAGTATTAAGGGCTTTTTTTAACCCAAACCCCTTATTCCGGGAGCAGCGTTACCGTTGAGAATTTTTAAAAAGTGTCCAAAAAAGGGGATTTCAAAATAAAAAGTCGCCAAAAAAGGGGATTCTTTTAAAAAAGGGGCCAAATGCTTAAAAACCTAAAAAACTTCTTTAATTTTGTTCATTTGATAACAACAAAAACAAAAAATTTTGTGTTTTAAGAAAAACTACTAAATCCAATTCTGTTAGCAACAAAATAATTTATTTATAAATATTTTACAACAATTTTTATTATTAAAAAAATAAAGATTAATTCACAAAAATACAGTCGAACACGGTTATAACGAACTCGAAGGGACCGACATATTTAGTTCGTTATAAACGTAGTTCGTTATATCCGTAAAATTTCAAAATAAGTATTTGTTAACAAAATACACGTATGTATTTCATTACAATACTAATATTTGGAATTATAGCGTATTTTTTTTCCTTTAAAAATGGGCGGTATTTATGATTTTTAAATATTAATGATTAATATTATATCAGGAATAATATTTTTTTGTATTCATCATTCATTTCAAAAATGTCAAATTGAGATTAATTATACTTTTTATTTTATTACTGAAGTTTTGAGATATTTACTTTTTGAAGAATAGCGATTTTCTAATATTTAGTATTTAATCCTCAAATAAATTCAGTTTTATTACTAGCTGTTTTCGATAAATGTATGATGTTAAAAAGGTCAACAACTATAAATGTAAAATTCATCTTTTACTTGCCGATTATTTAAATTAAAATTAATGAAAAATATTTCCATTTGTCCAAAAATTTAAATAAATAAAAGTTATTTCTGTTAGTTTTTAAATTTTTGGAACTTTTTTGAAATGTGTAATTTTATTTATATAAAACAAGTATTTATGGGAGTTCGTTATAAATGTAGTTTTTTGTATGAAAAATTCTTCTTGGGACCATAGAAATGTGGTCGTTATAAAAAAATGGCACCGAAGAAAAGTGTTCGCTATAGCCATAGTTCGTTATAAACGGTGTTCGTTATAACCGTGTTCGACTTTATCTGACATACAATCCTTTTTTTTTATTAATTACACTTCTGTACTTTTATACAAGGTCTTTACTTGTACTTAAATCTTTCAAATCCTCGTCGAACCAATTTAGAACTGAACGTATGGATCTAAAAATATGTACTAAAGTCTGTTGGACAAACTATTTTTTATTATTGATAACTTAGTATAAAAACACGTTCCCCCTATGAATTGCTATGAAGAAAGTAAAAATATAAATTAGGATAAAAGTATTCATCGTCAAAAAAGATTCGGCATATGATGATTTAAATAGCTATTCATAAACTCTATTAATATTTACTAACAGTTTCAGTCCATTTATAAATATTCCGCGGTTCTTTATATTATTATACTGTGAAACAATATTAAAATAGTTCATTTATTTGTTTAAATTAACTAATTTTCGTCATTTAGCTCATAGTCTTAAAAAGTCGCCATTTAAAAAAGGGGCCAAAAAAGTGTCCAGGTGGTTGAAAAAGGGGCATTTGGCGACTAAAGTCGCCAAACGGTAACACTGTCAGGGAGGACATAATGAACCGATCATAACCAATTTTAATAGGCTTCACAAAGTTTGCATGGAAGGAGACTGATTCTGATTCGAAAGGTATCCTTTAAGGTGGGGATCCAAATAATTTTTTCTGTGCGTTACAAACATCAGCACAAACTTATAATACCTCAACCACATTTGGTTGAGTAGGTTTTAACAATTTAAAATTAAAAGCTTTAAAGAATCTCATTTTTAAATCAATAAAACGTATTTAAGTGTTTTAAATTTTTTTATTTTTTTTTTTTTTATAATTTTTAATAAAAAAAAAAAATATATCTAAGAATTAAAGCTATTTACATAAAAAATCCAATTATAATACACAAGAGCTCTGTGACCACATGTATTTAATGCAATAAATAAAATTTAAATTGTTTTCTTATTGGTTTACAATTTCATGAATAAATATTATAATTTAAATTGTTTGGTTTTATTATTATTTTTTTTTTTTTTGTACACCCACGAAAACAATGCTTTTCTGTTTATATTAAAAATAAACATATTTTTATGAATAAATTGTGTATGCAAAAATATTAACAAAATTCTTTAAGAATTATTTTGTAAATAAACTTCCTGCAACTGTACTATTTTACTAGCATAACTAGTGAATATTCAAATCTGTTGTTTATTTAAAGAATAAATGAATGAAAAATATGTAGTAGAAAAAACAAAAAAAATTTGCTTACTACAATTAAATAACTTGATGAACTGTAAACAAAAAAATAAAAGAAAAACACTAACAAAACAAAAAAAAAAAAAAAAAAAAAAACTGAATATGAAGAAGGAATTTATTAAGGAATTTAAATTACAAATACGAAGAGAAATTTTATAAATTTTGGCAACACTTTTAAGGAGGCGATAAAGGATGATGAGAGATTATTAAAATGCAAATGGAAAATTAAAGTCGTGTTGAATATGGAAGTTCATTTATTTTTAAAACTATGAATGTACAGTTCTTTAAAAGATCTTATTATTTTTTTTAATATATTTTGGTAAATGAAGTTTAAATTTGCTTTTAAATTAAAAACTGTTGTCCGTTCATAATAGGACTTTCCTTATTAATTCCAACATTTTTTCTTTAATTTTATTCCTTTATCGCTTGTGGTTCTTATTCTGTTTAAGTATAGACGTGATTCCCCCTTTCAATAACTCTTACTTTAATATATTTTTAAAACCCATTAGCACATCTAATTCTGTTTATGTTTTTCTAAAGAGTTTAAATATTTTTCTACTTTTTAAATTTTGTTCTTTAAAAAATAAACGATACTTTAAGCGGATAAAAGAGAACATAAATATATTTGGTTTATTACTTAACCTTTAAAACAAGCAACTCCATTTTGTACTTTACCAAAAGTTGTTGACAGTTGTTGTAGTTTACTTGTTTGGTTTTATAAATTTTATAAATGTTAAGAATAAAATAATAAAATAAAAAAGCTGAAAATACTGTAGCATTGCCATTTATAACGAATTATTTGAAAGCACGTAGAGTTCGTGAGGCATGAACAGACTAGAATTAGGTTTTGGTGACAAGGTTTGACTGACTGTATGAAATATAAAAGAATAAATGTATGTACAGTAATAGAATTAATGTAACTATGAATGTACATATGTTTTATATAAAAAATTTTGGTTGAGGTATATATGAAAACATATATTCAATACAGTTTGTTAACGGTAAATTTACTATAATAAAAAGGCAACAAGTTGGCTATAACTACATTTAGTAAAAAAAAAAAATCACAAATAAACAACAGCGATAAAATTGAGTTTTTTTTAGCTCAACAAAAAAGAAAGTTTTGAAAAGAAAACGTGCTTTTTTATTGCAATTTCCTTAGTTATTTTTTTTCTCATATCGTTGTCTTACTATAATTCACTAAAAACACAGATATGACGTTTGAAATTCAATAATATTTATTGCAAAGAAAAGCTAAAAACTAACAATGAATCATGAATGAATTTCATGATAGAATTTATATAATAGAATTAAAGAAAAAATTAAGTGACTCAGATGAAGTGCAAATAAATGAAATTAAATTTAAAAGATGTTTATTATTTGAAAAAAAAAAAAAAAAGAAAAATGTGGGAAACGAAATTTTTATTTAATTGCTTGGCTTCACAATAATATGACTTCAGTATTAAATATTTGATAAGAATCATATACAAAATTATCTAACCATTTTTTTAAAGTATGAATAACAAAAATATAAAAATCTTTGATCCAAAACTCAAATTTTAGATAGAAGTCTTAAATTTTTGATAAATAACCAGTGTTGCCAGTTTAGCATTTTTAAGGCTAAATTTAGACTTTTTCTTTAGCTTTTAGCCTCAAAATTTTTGTTTTAGCTTCTAGACTTTTTTCTAGCTTTTTTTTTTACTAAACTAAACTAAAAATTTACTAATTTTATTTTTACAAAATCATCAACTTAATAATTTTTGTGTATTAACTCGCACAAAAGATCGAAAGTATTTATATTTAACGAAAATTTTAGCCAACGGCGTTTTATTCTACAAGAAGATTATTATTTTTTAACAAACTTTATTACCCATAGAAATTATTTATGTTATATTTATAAATTCAATAACATATCTTTAAGAAATACAAAAAAATAAAAGCATTTTTAAATAAAACAATATATTAGCTTTTTCCTGTCTTTATTTTTTTGGGACATTTAGCCTTTTCTGACCTTTTTTTAAGTCCAATTTTTTTTCTCAAGTTCTGGCAACACTGCAAATAACACACTTATGCATGTAAACAAGTTGCACAGTAAAGATTTTTTCTATAGATTTTCAACTATAGAAAATATAATCGTTGGATTTATTTATTATATCAATTTTAAATCGAAGCTATTTGAAAAAGTATTGCAATTGAAAATCATGCCAATCTTAAATGATAGAAATATAATCCCAGTTCATCAGTTTGGTTTCCGTGAAAAGCACGGATTAAAGAAGTATTGGTCTGCCATTTTCTTAGATGTAGCGCAAGCTTTCGACAAAGTATGGTATCAAGGTTTAATATATATAATTAGATGTTTTTTGCCATTGTACCCATAAATTGTTGGAGTCATATCTACGTAACCGATAATTTAGAGTGAAATATGACAACTTTGTGACAGGAGAATTTGAAATAAAGGCTCGTGTCCCACTGGGTAATATACTGGGGCCTATTATGTATTTAATCTACACATCTGACAATTTTTACGTTTGTTGATGACACAGAAATATTGAGTTCACATGTAAATCCCATGTAGCTTTTTATCAGCTAGATGCTTAACTTAGAAAATTGGCATATACGAGTGAACGAGTTAAAAAGCAAACATGTTACTTTCACACTGAAAAGATTAAACTACCCACCCGTTAAACTCAATAATATTGTTATTCCCTAGTCTGATTATGTCACATAACTTGGTATTCATTTAGATAGGCGACTTATATGGCGTCGTTATATAGAAACCGAAGGAGTTAATATAAAATTAAAAACTTCCAGCCTTTATTGGTTAATGAATATACAGTCGAAACTCAGCCTTGACAATAAAGTCATCCTGTATAAAACCTTATTAAAACCAATATGGACATATGGCATTCCATTGTGGGGAACAGCCAGCAATACGAGTATTGATTTATACAGAGAGCCCAATCAAAAATTCTTAGAACCATGACGGGTGTACCATAGTATATACGAGAACATCCATAAGGATTTAGATGTAGCCATTGTGAAGGACGAGTTCAGTAAATTCAAGGCAAAATATATAGCAAAATTGCAAAGTCATCTAAACACACTTGCAAGACACCTAGTAGAAGCCTGAACATTTTTAAAGCTTCGTAGATATGATCTATCACCCCGCTTATATGAGAGCGTATATTTATGCCATCTACGCCCTCATTAGAGAGCAACTAGATTTAGCTTTAGTATTAATATTTATATTATTATTGTAAGGCCAAAAAGGCAGATTCAATAAAATAATAAAACGCAAAAAAAAATATATAAATCTCTGAATACAGTACAATCGCCATATAACTTTTGATATTCAAAAAATCTTATGAAAATTATACCGAAATTGTAAATTTTAAAAATTCTACCAAATTGAGCCGATCATTAAAATAATATGAATTAATTCTCTTGTAAAAATTAAGGCATACAAAGAGTGGTCGCAAAGGGCAATGTCTGGACTAAGCAGCGGGTGGGGTAAAATTTCTCAAAGCATTAATTTTTAACTGATTTTGCAACATTAGGCCGATCGCTACCATGATCGAAAATTTTGGACCCACATTGGTGGCATTTTTGGGTCATTTATCGTTCAATATTGTCTTCAAACGGATCAATGGTGTTCGGTACATTCCTGTTGTGATCGCTTTATCTGATTTTAATAATTTATTACAAATTAATCTAGTCTGATCACTTCAAATACAGAATAAAACCCTGGCGTCAGAGATATTAGGCTTTGATGTCGATATTCTGGGTTGTCCGTTTTTTACTTACGATTTGTTCTCTTTTTTATGATTCTGAAGCCTCATTTCAGACATGAAAAATTGTATTTAGACTTTTGATATTCAAAAAATATCTTGGGTGTTGGATGAATTTTTTGGAAGAATCCAAGTGCTTTTAAAAACAGGAACACAAGAACACAAGAAAGTCTTAACGGTTTTTTTTTTAAGTGACATAGTTGTTAAAAAGAAGCGCTCGTAAAAAACACTATTACCACAATCTAATGTCAAACGAGTCTCCATTTTGTAAGAAAAAAACTGACTAAAAAAACGATATTACTTTAGGTCTTTATACAGATTACTTTAGATACTTTAGTATTATATCTAGTCTCTTCTAAAGTTTTGACAAAAGAATATGCACTTTTATATCCTTTGTCTTTGTGTTTGTATATTGAAATAATTTTTTTTCAAAGTTTTGAATCAAATATGATCAAATATATAAATTGAGTTCGAGAACATAAATAAAACTTTCAGAAAACTCAACTTAGATAGAATTTGCTTTCTCACAAATAAGTAAAAAATTGGTTATAAATAAATGACATATACAAATCTGTGGCAACAACGAAGAACTACATAAGAAGTTTTTTTTAAGTTTTCAGGAGAGCAGCTTATATTTTTTAATCAATGTGCAATACTATGAAAAATTTTAATTTCTAATGTAAATATCTATCGAATTAGAACTGGATATAAAGAATTCAAAAATGGAAAAACAAGATTTATGTAAGTCTTAGGTTATATAGTTTTACAAATAAAAAATTTTCTGAATTTGAATAGATCTTTGAACCATTTGAGATAAATTTTGATTTCGGAAAAGTATTAACCATAGTTATGTCGGACAATGAATTTTTATGGTATCTGACCCATTTTTTGTCTTTGTTTATGAGCTGGTTTTGCCCATTTTCAATACCAAAAAAAAAAAAAAAAAAAACACTTATATAAAATAAATATTTGAGCTAAATTTCCTCCTTTCCTGCTATCTTTTCTAAGGTCTAAGAATTAGATTCAGCACAGCCCAATATAGTACACTAATTAATTATACCCTTCACCACAGGTGTAAAGGGTATATATAAGTTTGTCATTCCGTTTGTAATTTCCACAATTTTCGTCGGAGAGCAAAAAAGTTTATATTTTCGGAATCCTTGTAAGAAGCGATGACGATTGGACCATGTCCGTCCGTCCGTCCGTGTGTCGGTTGAAATGGCGTTTATGAAGCCCACCGATAACGATCGGAAATGCTTTCGAGAATTTTGCTATTGGAATTCAGCAAGATAGGTTCATACAATGCGGAGATATGTTCAAAAAACCGGTTTTTTGAACCGGTTTTCCAGTTTCTGAAGCCTCTGTATACACTACGGACTTCGTTTTTACAAAGAATTCTCGGACATTTTTTTCTGAATTTTTGTTCTGAAAAAATTAAATAAATCGGTTCAGTAATAACTGAGATATCGGGGAAAACGAATTTTTTATTTTTGAAGCCCTTGTTTAAGCTATAGATTTTTATTTTTATATAGATCAGTCATAAATATTTTTATAAAATTTCGGTTTTTTTTTTAATAAACCAAATTCGTTCATAATCAACAGAGTTATGGCCCAAAAACAAATCTGTTAAGAATATAAATACACCAACAAACATGTATATTAAGCATTGTAATGACTATTAGTGACGTTTTTTGTTTTTTGTATAGACAAGTAGTTTAGTTAGCAACAGCAGTAATATAATGAATAACAGTGTTGTTGTTGTTCTTTGTGTATTCAGTCAGTTTGTACATACAAAAATAAATATATATGGAATTGTTGTTGTTTCTTTTTTAAAAGCAAAGCCTGTTATGATTGTTTTTTTTTCATATTCAAATTTTCGTAGTTTGAAAAAAATTTAGATTTAGAAAATATGCAAGCATACGTTAAGGCGAAAATTTTATTAATTGTCGGTAATATGGTAATATGATGTCGATAAGATGGTAAGATGGTAATATGGTGAAGGGTATCAAAGATTCGGCACAGCCGAATCTTTTTTCAATTTCATTTTTAATTAGATTGCTTTTTAAGAGCAATTTTAGTACTAGATCTAATTGGAAAACATCGTAAAAAATTCAGCAACAATTGATCTTAATCATATAAAAACTATTCATTTAATACTTTCTAAATTATTTGCTACAGCTGATTTCACTTAAAGCTTAACTTGACTCATTTAATTTATTTAACATGTTTCAACAAAAAAAGCTTATAATTAGAACTAATTCTTACAAAACTTTCTCTAGAAACACAACAAATACACAAACACACCTTAAAATATACAAGATAGAAACAGTCACAAGATATTTAAATTAGTTAAACTCAGGCAAAATATTTAAATTTCAGCAAATAACTTGATCTTGACTTAAACAACAAACTCTGACTCAACAACAAAATAATATTAATTTTCTTAAAGCAAAAAAAAAAAAAAAAAAATATATATATAAAAATAAACATTATTACAATAAATGCCAAACAGAATGGCATTTAAAAAAAAAAATTATAATTGTTTTTCAACAAATTATCATAAATACTTTATTGTTTACAACGTGAGTACGACTAAATAAATAAATATGAGTATATATTTTTAATTTAAAAATTTATCACAATTATCTTTGACGTCATCTATTTAAGTAGTATAAGTATGACACAGATAAGATTTCGAATAAAAAAATAAAAATTAAATACAAATATAAATTACTAGGTAAATCCCACTTTTTAATAAAAATTTATATTTAGTAGTGTCTCTCTTTTTTTTATTATTTATTGTCTGATTGTTTCATTCACACACAATTAGTTTTTGTTGCAAGATTTTTTTTTTTGGTATTCTTCAACACAATTTGAAATTGTATGCACTTGTAATCGCAGAGAGATACTTAATAATACAATTGCAGTTTTGTTATTATTGTAAACATAATTACAACCACAGATGTATACACACATGTACTATATAGAATATGACAGCTATTGTTTATATATATTATATGTTTGTGTAGGTATGTTTATAATGTTTTGTATCATTACTCATTGCAATTTATCATAATTTTGTGTAACTGTATACATGCTTACAATTTTCATAAATATTATTATTTATGGTTTGTGTGTTTATGTATATTTATAAGTATATAATGTACAATACATATACATATATGTATATAACCCAGTTTGTTAGGTTAATCACCTGCTAAAACTATTGTAGCGTAATTTAATTGTTATTATCAAAACAAAAGCTTTGTTACAATCAAAAAAAAAAAAAAAAAAAAAAAAAATGCTCACCAAAAATTTATTTAACCTCAATAATTGTAAACAAAAAGTTGTTATTTATTATTATTATTAATATTATGTTACCCAACAACAATTTGTAAGCTTTATTTATATTGATAAATTCTATAATCAGTTATTAAAGTTATTTACATTTGTATATGTATTAAAATTTGTGATCAATGCTTATCAATATTACGATTCATATAAACAATTATTTATCAAATTCAACACTTTACAATATTTTTCTTCATAATGTTTTAACTAAAACTTTTCGTGACATCTGAATATATATTGTTGCTGATAGATCAATATTACTGCTTTAGATGGGATAGCGTTTTTTATTAATCTAAAAATTGTTCATATAATGCATTTAAATACCCAACTTTTTTTTTTTTTTTTTCTTTTTTATAAAATTTCCTAGCTATCCTCTGGTCAGAAACTACTAGACGGACCTTTGAATGTTATTTATAATACAACATATTTTTCTTGGTTACACAAATTTATGTGAAATTTAAATACTTTTAGCAAATTTTATTTATTTAAAACTTAAATCCATTTTCGAATTTATGAATTTATTTAGATTTAATATTTTATCAGAAAGAAATTTCATAAAAAGAAGAAAATCTTATATATAAATTTCGCCAGAAAAATATTTCGAAATTCGTTGTTTTGAAATCTCTAAAAAATTATTAAACCTATCATATTCACAAATTTTTTTTTTTCTTTTTCAAATAAAGTTCGAATTTTCGAAATAGCTTAAAAATGTTCATTAATGAAGTATTTTATCAGAAATTTTAATAAATAAAAAAAAAAATATATATTATTATTTTTTCCCCTAATTAAGATCTAAATCTTTTTCAAAATAAAGCTAAATGTTTATATGTTGACAAAAAAAAAAAAAAAAAAAAAAAATCTTAAAACTTTTTTCCTTTAAAATTTTAACGATTTTGAACTTAAATCAATTTTCGAAATAAATTTCGAATTTTCGAAATTGCTTAAAAAAGTACTAATGAAATATTTTATAAAAAATTTTATTTAAAATTTGTTCCAAAATCTGTTTCAAAATAAAATTTTATTTTTCGAAAATGCTTCATTAATGAAGTATTTTATCAGAAATTTTAATTAATAAAAAAAATATTATTATTATTTTTTCCACTACCCAGCAAAAACTTTGGTTGCCATATAATGAGTTATGAAGCTAATATAATGGCTCTCCACTACTTACATATTAGCTGAATAACTCATTATTTTAACACGGTGATGACATTAGAGGCAACTACTTACCCTATACATTACTTAGATGTCATTACAATAACTAATTACTTCCAAACTGTTAAACAGCGCATTGATTTAAAGCATTATTGAAGTCATGATTAGTAATAGCAATAGGAACTAGTTACATTTTATGTTATAAATAAGTAATGAAATGTCAGGATATAGAATATTTTTTTGTTGTTGTAAAAAGATTTTTTAAATTTTAATTTAAAAAACTTAACAACATCCAAAAATGTAATTAAAATAAATGTAATAAAAATAAGCTATTTTAGATTACAAATTAATTCATACGCAAATTTGGCAACTGCTTTATAAAAATCAATAAAAATTAATATTTTCAAAAATCTGATCATAAATAATTATTTAAATTTGGGTTATAAATAATTAGTTACTAAACAACTTCTATGTAATGCGGACAAAATGTTGTTGTCATTACAAAGTAACTACATCTGTAACTACATGTCATTACCAAGTTTTTGCTGGGTAATTAAGAACTAAATCTTTTTCAAAATAAAGCTAAATGTTTATATATTGACAAAAAAAAATCTTAAAACTTTTTTCCTTTAAAATTTAAACGATTTTGAACTTAAATTATTTTTCGAAATAAATTTCGAATTTTCGAAATTGCTTAAAAAAGTTTACTAATGAAATATTTTATAAAAAATTTTATTTAAAATTTGTTCCAAAATCTGTTTCAAAATAAAATTTTATTTTTCGAAAATGCTTAAAACTTAATTATTTAACAACAAATGTTAAAAGAGTAAAAAAAAATTTAAATTTCTAATTTTAAAAATTTGTAGTTTGAATTTTCGAAATTGCATAAAATTGTTCCATTAGAAATTTGATTGAGTTAAAAAAAAAATATATATATATATTAAGTAATATTGATCTATAGATCAGTATCAAGATAGATTTAATGCGAAATTCAATAGCATTTTTCGAAAATGTTAAAAACTAAATTTAAAACTGAAATTGAATAATAGCAATAATAAATAATTAACTTCTAACAGATTATTTTTTCTAATTTTGGGCTAAAATATTTTTCAAAATTAGGACAATTTTTCGAAACTTAATTTCGAACTTTTGGAGATTGCAAAAAAAAATCTGAGTTAATTATCTATCTTCTATATATACAATTTGCTAAGCATTTTTTACTTTCCAGAGATTTCTGAAGCTAGAAAATTAAAATTTGGCGCACTTATAGAACTTTTCGTACCACAAATCCTAACGTAGCCAGATTTTTATCAGGAAGCGGAGATAATTGGATTTATGTGCCATTTTCTATGCATTTTTTCTCTTTCCAGAGCTTTCTGAAACTCCCAGACGTGGTACAAAATTAAAATTCGGTTTACTTATAAAACTATTTGTCCTTCAAATCCTAACGGAGACAGATTTAAACATTTTTATCAGAGAGCGGAGATATATTGGTTTATATATTTGTAATTTCCAAAGACCTTTTTCTCATTTCGGAGATTTTCGAAGCTCCGAGACGACGTAGAAAATTAAAATTTGGCTTACTTATATCATATCGAAAACTGATTTAACATTTCGGTCAGGGGAGGCATTTACGTCGATTTTTATGTTTTTTGAAGTTTACTAATTTAATAGTTTAGTTACTATTATCCCATTAGATTGCAATAGCTTAAATCTTTAATTTCGATTAGGGGAAGAGAAAGCGTTAAAATATTGTTCATTTATTTTTTTACAGGTCAAAATATTTAATTTGATACCCAATAACTTAAGTATGTCTCTTAAATAAAAACTAAGGTAAACTTTTTTCTGTTGTTTGAGAAAGTTAGTCTTAAGTAATTCCTTATTAATTTAAATGATCATCGAAATCCATTTGTCAGATATACATATTTTGTATGACAAATTTTCTCCCAATTCTTCACAAATCTAAATGATATTTTGACATTAGATCAGCATTTGACCTGAACTCAACATATCGAGTAATAAGAGTGTTAACATATGTTTGTTTAGATCTATTAGGTGAACTACTAATTAGTTTTTTAGCAAAGCTTTCTGGGATAATTACGTAACTCTGTCTTGAATTATTTGTTGGGTTAGTAGAGGGAGTAAAATATTTCTCTCAGTTTTTGTTAATGCAGCAGACAAATATTTTTTATTTGATTTATTTATTTCACTTAAACGATTAGATAAGAGTTTTGTTATCGCTTAATAAAGGTTGTATTAGTATTAATTTGTTATTTTTTATTTATAAATTTTAATCAAATATCAATATTTTTTGGTGTGCAACAAACTATTTTTAGTTATTTACTAACTCAATGTTTAAATTGGAAAATTGATAATCAAAACTAAATCTTTATTAAACAAATGGTAAGTGAAGGAAGTAAATGCATTAATTTATCTATTTTTATTTGTAATTTATAATCAATTTTTTCTTGGAAGCAATTAAACCAATTTAACAAACTTTTTCAATATAATGTTAAATAACTGGTTGTTAGTATACTTTTCAGAAATAATTTTTAAATCAAAATAATACAAATGAGAGAAAAAGATATAGTCGGTCAAGACCGACTATATGATACCCTACACCATTGTGTACATTATAATTAGGGGAGGGGTCTTTTATTAGACTTCGAGCACAATGTGGACCGATACTCATATTAAGTGTAAAATAAAACATACGAATACAGAATATTGCGTTGATGCTATCATTTATATGAATTTATTCAGTTTTGGGTAATTCCCGAAAGAGGGCCTTATATGGGAGCTATAGTAAATTATGAACCGATCTTTGTAAAATATGACACTATCATTTATGTTTATATAAAACTTGTTTTTGTCGAATATTAACCTGATACTGACATTTTAATGGGATTTATGCACGATAAAGTGATTTTCTGAAAAGGGGTTTATATGGGAGTTAATTATGGACCCATCTTTCTGAAAATCGGCGCACAGATTTAATCTTGTATAAAAATTATATGTGCCAAATTTCATATTGCTATATTTAAGGGATTTATGATCGTTAAACCCTTTTCCGGGAGGATATTTGTATGGGGGCTAGGTGAAATAATGGACCGATCATAAATAATTTCAATAGGCTTCGTCCCTGTAAGAAACCTGTGTGCCAAATTTCATTAATTTTTGTTCAAAATTGCGACCTGTAGTTTGATTACAAGGTTTACATGGACGATCAGACGGACGGACATCGTTAAATCGACTCA
The DNA here is from genome assembly GCA_951394005.1 of Protophormia terraenovae. Classification (NCBI taxonomy): domain Eukaryota; kingdom Metazoa; phylum Arthropoda; class Insecta; order Diptera; family Calliphoridae; genus Protophormia; species Protophormia terraenovae. Next base: position 121,705,925 of record OX596074.1, read on the forward strand.
GAAAGTGATTCTAAGCCGCCTGGTATAAATTAAGGTGGGTCTTAGACCAATATTTTTGAGTGTTACAAACATCAGCACAAACGCATAATAGCCTCCCCACCTATGGTGGTGTAGGGTAAAAAATATATATATATTTTTTTGTTTGTTTTTGCTTCCTTCTATATTTCCTTCTTCTTAAAAACTTTTAGTTTATTTAATTTTAATTCAGGTTATGGATCACAAATTTAATGAGGCTTTAAACTTCATTTAAATTGTAAATTAGAAATAGAAAACGAATGTTTTTTTTTATTTTCACTAATTAATTTGGCCTAAAGCTTAGATGCACAACGGACTTTGATATTTATATTTCCTACTTCTAACATTCAAATTTATTTGCAAATAATTTTAAATCCCTTATGTGAAAATTCATACATATAATTACATTTTTGTTTATAAATTAGACGGCTTCAGTCTTTCAAATATGAGTATTAAAAAAATCCATTATAAATATTCTTATCAAATAATTAAATTTGGCAAAATTAACAAGTAAAATGCGTGACATGGTTTTGTTTATGTTATTTCCATATAAGTGTAATAATGTTAACAAAAAAAAAAAAAAACAGGCCATAATTAAAACATTTTTTTTTTTTTTTTTATTTCAAATTTTATTTAACAGAATTTCCCAAGAAAGCGAATAAACTTTTATGGCATATTTTTAAGGCGGCCAAAAATTATATTGTTTATGACATGAAAAAGAAAAAGTTAAAGTTGTTAAATTAATTTACATATTTACTTAGATCAAAATGTAAAAGGTGCTAGACAAGCCTAAAAAAACAAATTGTGGTCAATTCTTAAAAACCTTTAATAAATCAACAGAAAACTAGGCCCAACAAATTTGTAAGACTTAAAAACTAAGGAAATTTATGTTTTTGACCAGACACCAAAAAATTTCACAGAAAAATAGAAAGCTTTTGAAAAATTAGGCGTTAGTTTTTTATTTTTCTTTTAAGATCCGCTGAAGTATATTTAACACTTTTATACAGATACTGCGTTTTTAAATGTTTCCACCGTCAATTTTGTCATGTATGAGTAAATTTAAAACGTAAGAGGTTTAACGCTTGAAAAAATTTTGTTTATATTTTATTGTTTTCTATTTTTATTTTTCTTTAAAATAACAAATACTTATACATAGGCATTTTTTCACTGTTTGTTCTATCACTTGTTTAAAATAAATTAAAAAAAAAACTACAAGTTTTATTGTCGATGTGAAAAAAGATAAATATTTTATGAATCCAAGTGCTGTTTTTAAATGAGGTTTATTAATTAATGTTAATACGAAAAAACCAGTTAAATAAAATTTTTATTTTGTTTTTATTTATTTTTTTATTTTGTATAAAAATTTTAAATTTTATAGCATAAGTATAAAATCCAACTATATTTGAAAGAGAAAGAAAATACACTTGCCTTTATTTAATTTATTTTGTTATTAAGTCTTATCTTTGTTTAGTTTATTTTAGAGTCAATAACCTTTAAGAGGATTTATTGAAATTTGCCAGTTTGTTTTAATCCTTTGCTTAGACAATTAGCAGTTAATAGTTTTAATTACTTTCATTTTATGTACATAGTTGGATTTAATCTTTAATCCTTAAATTGTGGAGAATAGTAGCACTTGTTTTAGGTTATAGTTTCAAGCAGCTGTTGTATGTTGCTACTGATACTTTTAATAATTTTCATAATATATACAAGAAAATAATTTCTCTTACGGTTAAGCCACAAATAAGATCTTATCTTTATTTTTTGGTTTAAGTTAAAGTTTTAACTAGTAATTTTATTAAAGATTTAAACCCTGTTTCTTTGACCATGAGAGTTCCAAATAGTATTTTCTTCATTTTTATTTGCTACTGCTTGTTGCTTAATAATTATAACAGTAGATATAAACTACGTTTATACGTGAGTTTTGTTTACAAATAAAAATTTTGCGGCTTAAATGCTGAATTAATTTTTTATTTCAAACTAACTCACAAAAATAAATGTTTATTAGTGAACTATTTGTTTTCTGTATACAAATTTACAGATTATGCTTATTTGCAAACAGCAGTCGTATAGACGTAATGATATTGTATAAAAAGAGTGTTAGGTTATATAAAATTTATTGCACTTTCAATTAAATAATATTTTCCAGACTTTGATTTTTTTTTAGTTTAAATTTTTATTTGTCTTTTTGATCATAAGTTTTAATCTTAATAAAAAATACTATTTAACCAGAAAGTATCTACCTTTTTATACCCACCACCAAAAAGATTATTTTAGACCCCATGAAGTATATATTTTCTGTGTCCTGGTTAGATTCTGAGTCGATATGTCCGTATGTCTGTCTGTTGAAAGCAGGATAGGGATCGAACTGTAAAACCTAGGGGGACGAAATTAAGCTCAAATATTTATCTTATATAAGGTTTATTTGGTATTGAAAATGAGAAAAATCGGTTAATAAAAAAAGTTATTGGCAAACAACTAGAAATACAGGGTATCCGTTGTAGCTTCATTGGAACCCAAAAATGGGCGTGATGCACCCACTTTACCGCCCACCTCCTATATAAGGTGAAACGTCAACGAAATTTTGTACAAATAGTTCAAGGACCAATGTAAACTCGGAAACAAAAAATGGGCGTGGTCCGCCCACCTCTCATATAACGTAAAATTTGAGAAAGTTGATGGTGGGTATATAGATTCGGCTGAGCCGAATAGTAAATATTTTATTTGCTAGTTAGGAACTCGCGAAAACTAATCATGATTAGTGAAACTAATTAAAAATAATGCATACATCACTTCCTTTAACGTTCACCATAGTTGTATATTTTCCATCTGCCACAACAAAAAGAAAAATATACTTCTTTATGCAATTTACGTATAAACAGTGAGTAAATTATTTGCAAGTTATTATACCACCATAGGTGGTTGGGGTTTATGCATTTGTGCTGATGTTTGAAACGCATAGAAAAAAAATCAGACCAACACCTTAAGGTATACCATTTGACTCAGAATCACTTCCTGAGTCGATTTAACGATGTCCGTCCGTCCGTCTGACAGTCTGTCCATGTAAACCTTGTAATCAAACTACAGGTCACAATTTCAAAAATTAAATCTTCTATTAGATAAAAGATGCACCCTAATGAAACTGGTTATGGTCTGTCTATTATTTCACCTAGCCCCTTATACAAATATCCTCACGGAATATGGGTTTAACGACTACGATATTGCGATATTAAAAAAAAAATCGGTACAAATAAGTTCCATATAAATATGAAACTTTGTGCCTAATTTTATGAAGATTGGCCAATAATTGACCATAGCTCCCATATAAACCCCTCTTCCGAAAATCACTTTAACGTGTATATATTGGTATAAAGTTAATATTTGGCACAAATACGTTTTATAAAAATAGAAACTTCAGTGTCAATTCTTCTGAGAATTGCTCCATAATTTACCATAGCTCTCATATAAGGCCAACGTCCGGAAATCACCTTAAAGTACAGAATCCCATATAAATTAATATAATTATTATTAAATTTTAATATAAGATAATGCATACGTATGTTTTATAAAAATTTGGTTTATATTTAATGCATATATCTGTTCTTAATTGGCCAGAGGTCCCTTAAAATACCTTTCACTAAATTTTGATAAATTTTGACACAAGTGTAGGGTATTGGCCAACAATGCTTTTCTTTCTCGTTTTTATTTGCAATAATCGTGTGTATAAACGTAATAATTGATCTTATAATGTTGGTCCGTGTGTCTGTCAGAATATTTTTACTTAAAATTCTTAGCTTAGAGAATATTTTAGCATTTTAAATTGTATATTTTGCTTGTCTTATACCTAAGAGCAAAATTTTTCATATACTTCATATACATATACTTTCGCATAAAATAAAAATTTTGTATATTCATGACCGGGCATCGTCGACTATATCTTCTTACTTGTTTTTATATAAAATTTTTATCACTGTAAGACCTTAGGTATAGTTAACTATGTCCGTCCGTATGTCCATCTTTAAACTCGATGGGCATATTAGAGGTCTAACTAATTGAAACTTTTAGCACAAAATTCCTTATCCAATCCGAGCTTACACACTTACAACACACAAAAAAGTAAATTTTTCAAAAAAATCTGCAGGTTCTGGAGGGATTATCTTATTTTGTATTGGTATTTTCTTTTAGAAATTATTAAACAAATCCATAAACTTTTTATTTAAATTATTAATTTAAGTATTTTATTTAAATTATCATTTTATTTGCAAAAGAATAAAAAATTAATAAAATTCTTCATTCTCCTCTAAATTAATACATTTGAAACTAACCCTAAAAAAAACATAATATTATGCTGAAACAACCATGATGTTAAACGCTATTAAATATTAAATAAAATGTTCTTAAAACAAATATTAATTTAACCCACTTGTAAAAAAGTTTAATTTTAAATATAAGTGGGTTAAATAAATATAATCAAATGGTTGTTATTTAAATTAACACTATGTATGCATATTTCAACGTTATATTTTATAACAATATTTAAAAATAACAATTTTATTAAATTAATATAACACAAGAGAGAAAAAAGAAAATAAGAAAAAATAATAATCTGAAATTATTCCATTTTCTTTTAACACATATTGTATCTATGCGGGTATAGATAATCCATTATAAATAAATTTATTTATTTGCTAGCTTATTGACATTTAGTTCTAATACTTTTGTTTGACTAAATGACTGCCTAGATGTCAGTATTATTTTTTGCTTTATTTTCTCTTTTTATTATTTCTACCAATTGTAATTATTGGTATTTGATGGATTAGCTTGTTAGTGTTTTTTGTATGTACATATGTGGTAAACCCCTAAACAAATGTTGTGTGGATTATGTCAGAAAACAAAAGGAACAAAAAAAGAAATGTTCTATTAAACAAATAAATATAAATATATACAAACAATATAGAAACTGTATTGACAATATATTTTATATAAGTTTTATATAAGTACAAGTACTTAACAGATGTCAAATTCATTAAATCATCTATGAAATTATGTAACATTTGGATATTATTATACCCTAATTTCTTATTATTCCCTGTGAAAATTCTAAAATAGTTTTGGAAAATCCATTCATTAAGGACAGAATCAACTAAGAGCGATTAAGCAGATTTTTCTTAAAATTTATTTCTATTAAACAAAATCCATATATTTTAGAAATTTGTATGATTTATTTTTTATCATTTATTTGTTTTTGAACTTTATATATTTTCATATCTTTTAAGGGTATTTAGAATTCGACTTAGCCAGTTTTAATAGATATATGAATTTTCTATTTCTCTCCTACATCATATGATACAAATTACTTTTATTTACATTATATATTGTTGTTTCTATTAGATTTCCTATTTTCTTTTTTTTTTATATCACAATATTTCGATGTGTCATTTAGGATTTCTGGTGGTATCATTGTAACAAAACCTCTGGACGTATAAATAGTGACCAGACCTAAATTAAACAGGAATAATATGTGTTTTATGGGATGTATAAATAGACATGTTTCCTTTTTTTTAGTGTTTATGTCGTGGAAAGAAACCATTTCCAATTATAAAGGCAACCGATATAGAGAATCAGATTTTTATTCCTAATACATTAAAAAAAGTAAAGTAATTTTTAGAGAAATACTTTGTCAGTATTAAAACGAGAAGGAAAATATAGTCGCTCAAGACCAACCATATGATACCCTACACCATTGTGAATGAGTATAAAAATTCGGGAAGGGGACTTATATTACAGCAGTGGCCAATTGTAAGCCAACACTTTAACTAAATGTTAAATAAAATATATAAATACAGTGTTTATACTAACATCTATATGATTTATATTCTTTAGGGCGATTCCCAGAAGTGGGTTCATATGGACCGATTCTCATAAAATTTGGTAATGTTGTTTCTACTTATATATACATATTTGCGTTATTATTATGAATAATAACATTCGTTTGGGATTTATTCACGCTAATGTAATTTCTTGAAAAGGGTTTAATATGGGAGATATGGTCAATTATGGACCGATGTTTATGAAATTTAGCATAAAGATTACAAAACTTCGTTGTACAGAATTTCATTAAAATATTTCAAAAAATATTGACCACTAAACCCCCATTCAGGGAGGTCATTTGTATAGGGCTAGGTGAAATAATATACCGATCATAAGCAATTTCAATATGCTTCGTCTTTGTGCCAAAATAAAAATTCGTCAAAATATCAAGGTATTTTCAAAATTGCGTTGTTTAAAAGGTTTATATGGACAGACAGATAGCCAGACGGACGGACATACTAGTTAAAACGTCTCAGAAAGTGATCGTGAGTTGAACGATATACTTTAAGGTGGGGGTTCGATGAGTTTTTCTATGCGTTACAAACATCAGCACAAACGCATAATACTTCAACTACCTATGGTGGCGTAGGGTATAAATATAGCGGTAAAAATATATTAGATGAGATTTTAATTTTGTATTTATTTTATTTCTCTTAAATCTAGTTCTTTCGGTATTTATAATTTAAAACTTTTCAAAAAACAATTGATATGTTTTTTTTTTTTTTTTATTTTTGTAGAATATTCGAAAATAAAATATTCAAAACATTTGCAGCTCTTTTTTATCCTATGCAATTTAAGTAATAACAATAATTAACATATTTCAATAGTTTTTTTTTAATTGTGAATAATAAAAATTGGATTATAGTTGCAAATGTTTTAACCATCTCTGTATAAATTTTTTATACACAAATTTATTTCTTTCAAATTACTTTTAATTTTAAGTTAAAAATAATTTCAAATTAGAAGTTAAAGTTGTGACCAGCACAAGGAGACAATCTTAAATTATAATATTTATTATATAGTGCGCACTGTGAGGCACAATTAATTTTTTATATTTTTTTTTTCGAAATAAATCTATAATTTTTAACCGACTAGTTCGAAATATATACAAATTAATACAATTATATTATGTTATTTTATATTTTCTTAAAGTTCTTATTAAACTTTAAACAGTAGCAGTTGTACCTCTGATATGGACATTTTTAAAACGCTTGCTATTTTTGTTATTCCCTTTATTATTATTGAGTTATTGTTCCAGTTTTTTTTTAATATATCGGAGGCATTTTTCATCAAATTTCATTCTTTACACAGAAAAAAATATTTCAAATAATTTTTTAATAAAATTATTAATTAACTTTATATTGGAATTTAATTATATGATTTATTAATATAATTAATTTTCTAATTGGTTTTCAGTTTTGTTTTTTAATAAATTGACATCCGTTAATAAAATATAAAGAAAAATTAAATATTTGTCTATAAAAGTACCGAAATAAAATAAATTTAAGTAAATTTTCAAAAAATTTCAGCTCATTGCATCTATTTAAGGAAAAGATGTAATAATAATATCAATTATTCTAGTTATTAATATTATCATTTTGATGATTGGAGCAAAATCAATTAAAAATTAATTAATATTACAAATTTCGTAATTGAAGTCCATTTTTACTTTTTTCTGTGTAGTTTAACAACAAAATTATACAGATATCATCATTACCTTTAAACACATCAAGTTTTTATACTTTTCTAAAAGATATTTTCATGAAGATCCCTTAAAGCTAAAATTATCTAGATCCTTATAAATTTGACTTATTTAAAATGAAAATTTTGATTTTAAATATTATGTTTTAAAATTGTAAAGCTGAGATTAGCAAAAACCATACTGTTAAAAAAAAATATTATATGTTCAAAATCATTTCAAAACGTATTTTTTAAGACCAACAAAAAATGTGGATTTTATGAAAAAATTCAAAGAGATCCTATTTATTGGTATTTTGACCAGTTTTTTTAAGTGTGGAATTACTTTATTAAAATTAATCTAAATCGACTATCGCCAAAAATTTTGCTTAGGATATCGGAACTAAAAAAGATTTTATTACAGATACAATATATAAAGCTATAAAATTTGAAGGTAATATCATTATAAAAAATTTAAAATCATATTATTACCTGGACTTCAAATGAACCAAATTATAAGTTATTTATTAATTTTAAGCAATTTTAAGAATTTTGGCATCGATTTGCAAATTTTAGTTTTAACTGCATATTTTTCCATACAGTAGTATTTTTATCATACTTTCATAGATATCTTTATTTTAGATCATATTTTTGCAAATTTAATGCCGTATTTTTACATATTTTATATTTAAGAGCATTATTTGCATAAATTTTGTATTTTCTTACAACAATTTGAATCTTATAAATTTATAGAAATTTCATGATTTAATGTCTTAGTTTAAAATGTGCCAAAACAAAATATCTTTTAGCAAATGCTCATAAAAATCATCTTATTGTTAGCACGAATAGTTGATAGTTTAAAATTTAGTCAGAAAAATAATATTTGAACAGCATATTTCTTATTTTAAGTTTTTTTTTTTTTTTTTGGTATTTTTTATAAAAGTCTTAATGAAAATTTAACACAATTTCTCTTAATTTCAACTAATGGAAATGGTGTTTTTTACTAGTTTAAATGACTGTTCCATATTGCATTCAGTTCATTTTAATTTTATGTATATTTATTGCAAATTTTTTTTTTTTTATTTTTTGTTGTCATATGTCTGCAATCAGTGTAGTCCAGTGCTGCTTGTCTATTTGACATGACAATACTAGTCAAGGGGTCCAAATAGCATCAAAATACTTGACAGTCATTAAAACTAATGAACTCTCACCAAAGTATACACGGGGTAACATACAAATAACAACAAAATAAATAAGTTAAATAAATAACAACAAGAGTAGTTAAATCAGCAAAATTAACTGCTGAAACAGCAACTATACAGTTTAACAAAAGTTGGCATATACACAAATTTCCAACAGCAACAACGACAATAAAAAAAGAAAAACATTTTAAATGAAACATCTCTACAAAAAAATAAACTTTAATTAGAAAGTTTGTTGTTAAAATTTTCTCTTAACGAAAACAAAGTGTTTCAAATTAATTTAAAATACTTTTAATGCTGTTGTTAGTTACTGTTGTCTGTTAAATTCATTCATTCATTCATATTTCATTTATTTTATTATTTTAAATATTTTTATTATTTTTATAAATAAAAATTAAAATTTTATTAAATTTTATTCATAATAAAAAAAATGTACTTTCTTATTTTTATTACAGGTAAATTGACAATTAACAATTGGTTGGAAAATTTCATTTAAATATGAAGCAAAAGTGGTAATGTTAAAAATTAAATATTTAAATTAATTATTTATAATTAAATAAAGAGCTGTTGGAGGGAGAAATCAAATTACGTATTTTATGAAATAAAGAAAAATTAAATTAAATGAAAAAAATAATAAAATACTAAATGACAAACAAGTAAAAATCACTTTAAAAGAGAAAAATAAAATATATTAAATAACAAGACTGTGTTTAATATACTTGTAACTGGATATCAATGGATAAAGATTTTAATATTTCATTACTTCAATTTTAAATTTTTATTCAATAAAATTTTATTTAAATATTACTTATTCTATTAATTTGTTTATATTTTTGTTATTTCTAACCCTTTTAATTAATTTGAATACTACGACAAGATAAGGGTTCATAATGAGTTTTTTTTTTTTATAAATATAAAAAATCATTGTCAACCCAACCTAAATTTTGACACTCCTTTTTTTAATTACCATAAAATATTTTAAAAACTTATTTACTATTTGTATTATATTACATTTAAAAATATGAAAATGACTGTATTTATTAGTAAATAACAAAAAATTAAAATTTAATATTAACTTATTTAATAATTATTTTAAAATTAAAAATGAATCATTTACCAGTTTTAAACATATTGTAATTATTTCTACATGCATATATAAATCATTATTTAAAATCTTTTTTTCTCCCTAATGACATTTTCCACAATTTAATGAGTTAAATAAAACCATATATTAAAAAATTGTATATATTATTTTACAACCACAATATTACAACAAAACTTTTGTTAAATGTTTTCCACAATATGATTCATTTACAAAATTCTAGTATTTTAAAAGTTAAAAAAAAAGAAAAAACTCATATATAACTCATTCATAATATTTTTATTATGCATACAAAATGCTCAAATTTCAATGTCGTTTCAAATAATTTAATATTGAAATGACTTTAAAATAAAATTCCCTCTACTTCAGTGGTCACATGAAATTAAAGTAAACTTACAATAGCAAAAGTACTTAAATATATAAACATTTTTTATATAAACGAAATAGCAGTAGAAACCACCAACATAAATAATTTATAATTGACAATAATAATCCCACGTTGTTATATTGTCTTTAAAAATTATTTACTATTTTTTTCCAAAAGACATAAATAGAATTTATTTAGTAGAAGAAATAAACATAAATATATGTAGCCACACACAGAATCTAAGCTTGAGAAAAAAAACAAAAAATGGAATTGATTTTAAACTTGAATTTATAAATTTCAATTATGTCACATTATGTATTTATTTCTTTTTAGTTACTTTAATTTAGGGTATTTATTTCTTGTTTATACTTTATATGGGCGTCTTGAAATCTTTGGAAAATTAAAAAGAAAAAAATAATTCACTTTAACTGTTTTTATTATTTTTAAAAGGCAAGTATGTTGCGTAATATATACAGGAACATATAATGGAAGTAATTCTTTCTTAAAACTGTCACAGTGACAGCTGTCAGATTTTTATATTTGATTTGTTAAAATAATGCAACAGGGAAAATGGATTACATTGCAAATGCAGCAGTCAGAAATGAACAAAAAAACAAAAAAAAAAAAAAATTGAAAAAATTAATTACACAGAGCAATAACAAAAAAAATTTACGTGAACATGAAGTTTAAAGCTTCAAAAATCGCTACAAACCATTAAACAGAAAATTAATAAGGTGGCACCATATAAGGCAACACTACTACATTGATTTAATAAAATATCAATAAATTCTAATTCGTATTACATTACTGAATATTTTTGGAGATATTAAAAATATTATGCCGCAGAAAATAAAATTTCTTACAAAATTTAAAAATTTTCAGTTTTCAAAGAAATCATAAAAAAATCTAACCCCATAAAAAATTTGAAATAAAAAAAAAGTTGGTTCTATAAAATAAATTGACTTAGGCCTTTTGTAAATAATTACATACAATTTTTGTATACTTATAATGTCCGCTAGAACATAATTTATATGAAAATTTCAAATTGAAATAAGTAAGGTTATATTCGCCTTAACCGAATCTGATAGAACAACCTGCAATAATTTACTATATAAATCACCCAATTTTCCTCTCTATTATAGCTAATCAGATATGTGAAAATTAATTTTTATATGGAGGCTAATACTCCCTCTAGTCACACCCATCCTATTTTCATCTCAATTGTGGTTATGTGAAATTTATTGCCACCAATTTTACCCATTTTCAATTTAAACAACTCTAAATTTCCCAAATAAAGTTCACTTTTATGGCTCGACAAATAAAAATATGATTGCAAATAATTTTAAACATATCAAGGCTTTTGAAACCGTAAGTAGTTTGTTAATCTCATCTTTGGAATTTAAGAATATAATGGTTAAAAACAAAATTTTAATTTAAAATTACCGAAATTTTGAAGAATCTAGACTAGCCGTTTTTAAAAAATTTGTCGTGCTTTCTTTTTTTAAAATATCAACATGAAAATATTTTTTAGAAAAGTGTAAAATTTTGGTATTTAAAAAAAAAAAAAAAAAAAAAATATATATTAAAAAGCGAATGAGCTTTTTTAGCCAAAAATATGTACTCCAAAATTTATAATTTTTGTAAATTTCAAATTTATTTTTTTCTGAACTTGAGAACGATGACTTGACTTGTTGTAAATCTAATGAAATATATAGGGATGAAATTTGAAAATCATATCCGATATATTTAAAAAAACTATACGCAGAAAAAAGTCACCAAAAAATAATTTATTGAACTAAAAATTATAAAAATTGTTCACCTCTTACTAAAATTATTATATCAATTACTAATACAGTTATTAAACCATAAACATTTTTCCATTTAAAAATCTAAAATTAAAATTTTGCTAATATTTATATGAATTTATTCACTTTTGGGTGATTCCCTAAAGAGATCCTTATATGAGAGCTATGGTAAATTATGGACCGATCTTTGTAAAATTTGGCACTTTATTTATGTTTCTATAAAACTTATTTGTGTCGAATATTAACTTGATGCTAACATTTTAATGGGATTTAAGCACGTTAAAGTGATTTTCTAAAAAGTGGTTTATATATGAGCTATGGTCAATTATGGACCGATCATTCTAAAAATTGGCACACTTATTTAGACTTATATGAAACTTATATGTGCCAAATTTTATTAAAATATTGCTACATTTAAGGGATTTATGATCGTTAAACCCTTTTCCGGGAGGACATTTGTATGGGGGCTAGGTGAAATAATGGACCGATAATAACCAAATTTCATAAATTTTTGTTCAAAATTGCGACCTGCAATTTGATTACAAGGTTTACATGGACGGACAAACGGACGGACATTTTTAAATCGACTCAGAAACTAATTCTAGGCCGGTTGATATAAATTAAGATGGCTATTAGACCAATATTTTTGGGTGTTAACATCAGCACAAAAGCATAATACCCTCCCCCCTATGGTGTAGGGTATAACAAATTAAAATCATGCTTTTTGTTAGGAATATATGAAACCTATATAAAAGGTAGTAAATAGATATCGTCGGTATAATAAAAAATATAGCTTTTAATTTTTTTGCGAAAATAAGAGTTTACTTAGTAGCATATTCGTTTAGGCCATATTAGGAATACAATATTAGATTTATGCAATTTTTATTTGAAAAAATAAGCCTATATCACAGCTTCTTTAGTCAATATAAATATTTCAATATCCATTAATATTGCTTTTGAACATTTATTCACGGCATTAAAAACTACTACATTGTATGGAACTTTTCAATTAAGTCTGGAGAAAATAGTAGTTCTGCTTAAATTTAAAACAGTCCTGTTTTTTTAAATGTATATCTCATATTTAAATGATTTTAATATTATTTAAATTTCAATCATTATATTGTGTAGTTCTGTACAAGTTTCACTTTCAGGGTGTAACAAAGCAACAGACTTTGTATCCTGTAAAATACAAAAAAATGCTTCTTATCTCTATCAAAATATAAAATATTTTTAATAGCAAATTATTTTCAACTTCACAAATTACATTTAAACTTGACAACTTCTCAAATATCTTGACAATCAAGTTCATTCAAGGCCGTCTGGCAACCCTAGTTTGGAATATTATAATGAGTAGTCGTCGAATCGATGAAAAATTTTTCAGTGATGTTTTACTAAAAAAAACAGTACTTTAAAAACAGAATTTTCGGTAATAAAGTGGACGGAAAAATTAATTTCTTACTTTACTCTATTTTATTTTATTTATATACAAATTAAATAATTCAAAAAGTTCTATTTTGGAAAATTTTCAAGATTTTATTGTGAACAAAAACGGTTTTAAAATCACCGTCTTCGATTCGACGAAGTGTAGCCTATAAGTAATAAAAATAAGTGTAGCTTTTCAGGGTTAAACGACTATATTTACCAAACTTGAACCGATATTCACTTAAATTTTTCAGCAAGCGATCTCAATATATGGTCATTACTCAAAATCATGAGTAAATTTTGCTAAATTTTATACCAATATTGTTTTTTTTTTTGCGACTTCGTAGCCCAAAAAATCAAATTAACTTTTTTCCTTCAGTATATTTCGGTAAATATTGAAGTTCTATAAAATAGCGTTGTTTTAATTTTGATAAAGCCATAGCTCAATATTTATGATTTTTTTGAAAGTCAAATTCAAATATATACAACTTTTGCGCGCATTGATAAATGTGATTAACGGTTAATAGATTTTGTATACATAAATAGCCGCTTATAATACCACAAATTGGCATTATTGTCAGAAGGAAAAGCATTTGGAAACTTTACTTAAAATTTTGGAAATACCTCATATAGCTCATAGCTCACCACCTGAAGTCTATTGGATCCCAATTCCAAACTTAAGTTCGGATAGGCCTCTGCTACAATTATGTAAGTTTTCTATGTTAATCTGACCAACTGATTACAGATTTATATACAAAATATTTTGATTCGTTATATTTTACATTTCTAAGACTTAACATAGTCCATGCAAATTCACCACTGAATTTAAAACACTTTAACATAATTGATATATTTAAAAAAAATCAAAGGGCATTATCAAGAAATAGTTAACAATAATGTGAGCGAATTCTTTGAATTCTAGGAGAAAGCTTAGAAGATCAATTAGCTTAAGATTTTATAACATTATTATCTGCAGACTTGTATCAAACTGCATTACTGTGACTTATTGATGAAACATAAACTTTAATTATCAAACTATGTAACTTGCTATTTAAATACACAACGATTTATTTTAAAAGTTATGTCATGACATGGTATTGGAACAGTTCTTTTTTCATATATTGTTTGTAATATAACAAATTCGTTCTATTTAAAATTAAAATTCAAACACAGAAAATAACTATTATATTTAAATTAAACCACTACCTCCGGGGACTTGCAAGGTTGCTTTAGAGTAATTAAAACATGTTTTGTGGTTTGTATTTGTAACAAAATATGACCATTAGAATTTTAGCACTGAAAACTATATAAGGCATAGTGAAATAAATGACATTAGAATAAGAAACACGCAATGTTTATTTATAAAGAGTTAGTTCATTTATTTATTTTTCAAAGTACATACACTCATAAAATTTAATTAGTTAATAAATATTTGTACATTTAACAAAATTTGGAAAATGTTGTACCACATTTAATTTGTTGAAATACTAAATTGAATGAGTCATTGATAAAATTTGGGTGTTTTAGTTTTATACCCTACACCACCATAGGTGTTTGAGGCATTATGCGTTTGTGCTGTTGTATATAACAAAGAGAAAAACTCATCTGACCCCCACTTTGAAGTATACCGTTCGACTCAGAATCACTTTCTGAGTCGATTTAAATTAAAATTGGTTATGCACTTTAGGACCACTAAACCCTAAATAGGGGTTTAGTGGTCCTAAAGTGCATAAAATCATATAATCAACGAATAATGTGTATTTGTATATTTTATTTTACATTTAGTTAAAGTGTTGATCTACAATTGGCCACAGGTTTAATATAAGTCCCCTTCCCGAATATTTATGCTCATGTACAATTGTGTAGGGTATCATATGGTCGGTCTTGACCGACTATGTCTTTGTTTTCTTTCTTTTTAAATTCCAATAAATTGAGATATTAATTCAATACACGTTTAATGTGAGAGACTTGTGAATCACATTTAATTGGTATGGAGATTTAATTTATATAAAATTGCAAAACATTGTTGTGAGCAAATGGATTTATGAGATACACACAATTATTTATGTGAATATTTTATTTAGTATTAATAGTTTTCTAGCTGGCAAATAATAAAACAATCTAGAAATTTGTTCTCACATTTTTGAACGTTCTTAAAATCAGGAAGAAATTTGAGCTCCTCACTCTTTTAATTTTCTCCTATCAGAAATTTAGAATTTATAAGATTTATAGCCTTTCGAATTTTATCAGAATTGTTTAATGATTAGAATAGCTTCACCAGAAAGGAACTAAAAAAAACAGTTTCTCTTTCAAAAATAATACATTTTTTTTTAATTAATAAATAAAAATTACCTTATTTCTGATACGTGTTTTGAATATCCCTAATAATCAAAGCAGAAATTTAAACAAAAAAAAAAAAAACCTATTTTTAATATAGTTTTAACTTGTATTTTTTAATTTATTTCCTCTGTGTTATATGCATGTAGCTGTAAATAAGTACCAGACAGAAAAAAATAAATATTTATTATTAATATTTAATATCAAACAACCTGTCACACTATTTTAATTAGTTTCATTTAAATAACACCTAGTACCACAAATTATTTTATACATATATAGAATTTCATATACATTAGTAATAGAAAAAAAAAAACTTCAGTCGTAAAAGAGTTTAATATAAAGTAATTTTTAATAAAGTTTTAATTATGTGCATATGTAATTAAACAAAAACTTTTTTGCAGATCAACTGCTGCAAATATTTAAACAAACTTTGCTTTGCATTTAGTTATTATTGAAAAAATATTGAATAGATGCATTTAAATAATTTCCTTAAAACGTGATTTTCTTTTGCTGCCAGCAATAGTAATTGTTTACAAAGTTTTTTTATTATTGTGGTTGATTTCTTCCTGTTTTAATTATTTTTGTTAGTCACTTTGTTTGAAAGTAATTAAAATGTAATTGTTTTTATTAAAGTTGATTCATTTTTAATAAATGTTATTTAAAAACAATTTATTATTTGATATTTTATTATTTTCTTCGGTATTTTCAATCATTCATTGAATTACGTTTGTCACTTCCCTAAATTATTGAAAACTTATACAAAGCGAGTCACGTGACAAGTACTTTTCATTGTTGTAAGATTTCACATAAATTTTAAAAATATCAATTTTTGATTTCTCATAAAATATAACGTTACCTAAAATACCATTGGCCCTAATAAACATATTGAAATCCCAACTTAGAATAAAAAAAGAACTGATTAAATAAATATTAAATGTGTGATGTGTGCGAACAAGATAACTTTATAAAATTAGAAATTAGATAATTATTTATCAAAATATTAATAATAAAATAACATTGATCAAAATAGAAAAAATAATTTTTATTGTTCACTTAAAAACATTACAATTTACAAACGTTTCATCTATTATTTAAAAAATATTTTTTCAACTTCTGTAAATGTTTTTGAACCGATTAAATTTCAGGGGACAATAAATTCTATTGGTTTGTCTGTATGACCGTCTGTCATTTGGTGAAGTTAACTTTGCTAAATTTAGTAGATAGCACTACTAATATTCGACTTGAAGGACCATAAACAAGCTGGCTGCGCGCCGCCGTCGGGTAATTTTCTACTTCATGCACCGTCGCCGTTTTCTTCGGCTTAAATCGGCTCAGAATCAGCCGCCGAAACGTTTAAATTTTCATTAAAATTCAACATGAAATATTATTCATCTTATTCGATGAAGTGAAAGCAGTGGCTCCATCTACTATTACTTTTATTATTCTTATAAATTTATCTGAGTAAATTTATACTTAATAAATAATCAAATCCCCATTTCTATTTCAACTATTTCAAGTATTTTTTTATGGGGAGCTCCCGGGCGGCACAATATAATATTTATTTAATCCCAGTCGAAAATTTAGCCGCTGCCAAACAAGTTTTTCTGAAAAAAATTATTATTATTATTTTTATTATTATTATTTTTTTAAATGATACAAATTTAAAAAAGTCAAGTAGACTCAGTTAAATAGACTCAGAAAGTGATTCTGAGTCGAACGGTATACTTTAAGGTGGGAGTCGGAAGATTTTTCTCTGCGTTACATAATTTGCACAAACACATAATACCCCACCACCTATGGTGGTGTAGGGTATAAAAACACAAATACAATTATACTATGCCAAACAGATACAATAATCATTGTTTCAATTAAAATTTTGTTTATTTATAAGTACTTCTTCTTCTAGACGACTGTTTATTATACCCACCATCAAAAAGATAGGGGGTATATTGATTTTGTCATTCCGTGTGTAACATGTCGAAGGAATCATCTAAGACCCCACAAGGTATATATTTTCTGGGTCCTGGTTAGATTCTGAGTCGATCTAGCTACGTCCGTCCGTCCGTCCGTCTCTTGAAAGCAGGTTAGGGCTCGAACGGAAAAATGTAGGGGGGTGAAATTTGGCACAAATGTTTGGGATTGAAAATGGGCAAAATTGGTTAATAAACAAAAAACACAGGGTGTTCGTTTTATACTTTTCTGCTGATATTTCTTCAACAAAAGCATGTACGACAACGAAATTTTGTACGTATAGTTCGGGAATCGATGTAAACTTGGAAACCAAAAATGGGAGTGGTCCGCCCACTTTACCGCCCAATTCCCATATAAGGTGAGAATCAACGAAATTGTGTTCAAATAGTTCAAGAACCAATGTAAACTCAGAAACAAAAAATGGGCGTGGTCCGCCCACTTTCCCGCCCCCTCCCATATAACGTAAAATTTGAAAAAGTTGATGGTGGGTATATAGATTCGCCCGGGCCGAATATAACATTCGCGCTTGTTATAATTACTATAATATTAAGTTAAAAATACTAAACTTTCTTTAAGTTAATAGTTACTTGATTTAACTTTTTTAAAAATTTTATTAATTTTTCTAAGAAGGATTGTCCAAACTAATTTAAAGCTAATTCTATAGTAAATCAGATATAAACTTGAAATTATAAATATGAATTTATGGTGCTAAAATAGCAGAGATTGTTAAATGATTTAAAAATTGTCAAATTGTTGTTTGACTATACGGAAAGATGGACGGACGCTGGGGTATGAAAAGAAAAATATATAACTAAAATTTCTAAAACACCTCTTTTTATCTGTCTCCAAATTAATAACATACAATACAGAAGATATGTTTTCCATTCCCTTAACAAAATGTTATATTCAGTTAAAATTTTTTTGTAGGTGATATGTTTTTAAATAATTAAATTTAAAAAATATATATTTTATAAGTCCCTTTAAATTTAAAAAAAATATTCTCTAGCACTGTAATAAATACATTTACCATAACCCTTTAAAAAAAGATTATGCAATTCATTTTATTAATTATTTAATTGCACTCTATGATGACCCAACCACAATTAACCAATTGTGCGTTAATTACTTCTATACTCATATAGTTTGGTTTAATTTTTTATGTATGTATATATGCATATTTTTTTGCAGTTTATAAGCAAGTAAATATTTATAATTATATGTATAAATTATATATAGTTTTTTTTTTTTTTTTTTTAATTAAATAAATACTGTAGCGGTTTTTTAAGAATTTTAATTTAATACATATTTTTTTACAAAAGATTTACCACACATTTTTTTATTATGTGGGTAAATCCCTAATATTTAAATTTCAAAAAAATATATATTTAAATATAAATTGTAACTTTAATTTAACATTGCTATTTAATGCTAATTAAGGAAATCCGTTAAAAATTTTGCTAAATATGTTGAAAAAAGGGAAAACTATATTTAAATGTTAATTAAATTTTTATTAATTGTAACAAAGTTAGAGTTTTTATGTTATGTTTTTACGTTTAATGTTATGTTAAAAAAATTAGATAATTGCAAAAATGTTTCCTTTGTTATTAGTTTAATGTCAATGTAAATTAGGGCGGTTCATTGCAAAATAATTTAAATCAAAGAAAAATGTAATAAAAAACATAGTAATTAAAAATTTAATACCAACTCTCCCTCAAACAAACGAGGTTTAACATTATTAAAAAATATTGATAAATTAAAACTTTATTAATATTTCATCGCATTTTACACTTTTTTTTTCTTAATTTAACGAAAAATTAATTTTATTGCAACTGCAAACCCTCTAGCTTACATTTCATTTCAAATGGCTTTAACTGAATTCAACCAAAAGTCCCTTCAATATTTAACAATCTTATAAATCATCTATTAAAAAGAACTCTCCTTTCTCTCTCTCTTTTTTTTTTTTTTTGCAATTTTGTTGCTATTTGTTAAAGCTTGCCATTCAACAGTTTTTATTTTTATTTTTTTGCCTTAAATAATTCCTTTAACAAATATTTACATTCCCTACACGCACTGTGGCAATGTGTGTGTTTTTTTTTTACCGCCTTTGCATTGTGTGTTGTAGTAACGTTGCGTTATTTTTAACTTTTTAAATATTTTATACGAACAAAATATGTCAAATGCATTACAACCGCCCTCAATACACACGACATTGTATGGGCTAACAACAGCAACAAAAATTTTAGTCGTAGTTTGCAATGTGTTAAATAAATCTACACAAGACAAAAAGTCAAAAAATTAAATGAACAATTGTATAAATGCACGACATTTCAGAACATACAATACTCGTATACATATATTTTATATTTATGGGAGGACAGAAAGGTCAGAGAATGAAGTCATAATATGCACGAAAAAGCAATACACGAATGGCTTATAAAAGAATTATACTATAAGGGGGACTTTTGATGTAAAGTCGTATTAATGTCACATCAAAAGTGTAAAGGATATAATATGTATGTCAAAGATATAGTAAACAAGCTAGAATCAACGATCAACTTTTTCAAAATTTTCGTTATAATGGTGGTGAACGGTAAAGTCGGCGGACCACCCCCATTTTTGGTTTCCAATTTTATATCTACCCTCGAACTATCTGTACAAAATTTCGTTGTCGTACATGCTTTTGTTTAAGGGATATCATCAGAAAAGTATGAAATGAAGCTACAACGGACACCCTGTGTTTCTAGTATTTAGTCCAATACTTTTTGTTTATTAACCGATTTTGCCCATTTTAATACCAAAAAAAACCTTAGGGGAGACTGGGGCAGCTTCGGCAATGATATTTCCGATATGAAGCAACCATTGTGCATCACTAACTATTTATGTAAATGTATCAAAAAGCTTAATAAGTAACTCACACGAAGTTTGTCATCTCTAGCTTACCAACTGATTTAGATGCAGGTGTTTTGGTATTTTTGCAAGTGTTTTTGTAATATTTTGACTAATTTTTAAGTATTTTGTATTTGAAATTTTTTAATATTTAAAACAGAGTTTACAAAGTAACATTAAGAATTGTGCTATTTTCCTAAAAAATAAGTGAAAGCCAAATCTTTGTTGGAGATTAAAAGAAAAAAAGAAAAGAGTGTAAGTAGTGCTTTCGGGGTAGATTCAGCATTTTAAATCAGGGAACATTCGGCATCTGTAGAAATTACAATATTAAACGCCAAACAATTAAATCGCACATAAAAAACGAGATAGTTAATTAATAAGCAATATTTTTGTGTTTTGTTTTAAGTGTTAAAGAAATATGTTTATTTTTTATTATTTTTATCCAGCTAATAAATGAATACTTTGTTGGCTCATAACCAACACATTATTCAATCATTAAATGAATTTTTCTACCCAATTGTCTTTAAGAATATGATAGGCAAGTGTGCCCCGTCAAATGCCGCAGCTATCCCGGCGTGGGACACATTCAGCAAAAATGACTTTTTCTTCTAATTCCCAAAAATAAGTAACCAATACTAAGTATTCATAAAATTTTGTACCAATATATGGTTGTTCAATATCCAAGGGTAAAAACAAGCTATAACATTTTTAAATATGTCGAATTCATTCTTAGATTCAAACCTTTAAAAAGAAGGTGCTGAAACTGCCCCAATCTCCCCTATATAAGATAAATATTTGAGCCAAATTTCATACCTAAGTGGTCCCGTTCGAAGCCCTATCCTGCTTTCAACAGAGGGAAAGATGGACATATCTAGATCGACTCAGAATCTAACCAGGACCCAGAAAATATATACTTTATGGGGTCTTAAATGATTTTTTCGACATGATACACACGGAATGACAAAATCAATATACCACCTATCAAAATTCAGAATTTGGGGATATCCGTCCATATGTCTGAATGTTTTAAAAGTAAAACAAAGGGGCCAACTGCTTTAAAACCTAAAAAAATCCTCAAATTTTGTTTATTTGATAACAACAATCAATTTTGTATTTTAAGAAAAACTTCGAAATTCAGTTTTATCAATAAAAACATAATTTATAATCATTTTACAACAATTTTTATTATTCCAAAAATAAATATTTATTCACAAAAATAGTTAACATACTCTTTTAATTAATTAAACTTCTGTACTTTTGTACGAGTTCTTCACTCGTACTCCATTCTTGCAACTCTCTGTTAGACAAATTTAAAACGGAAGGCATAGTTCCTCAAGTATTGACTTATGTCTATTAGACATACTATTTTTTATTATTGATAATTCAATAAAAAAAAAGAAACACGTTCCCCGAGGGATCGCTTTGAGAAATATAAAAATATAAATTAGGATATAAGTATTCATCGAATCATTTTTTGTTCGTTTTTTAGTTCAGTCCAAAAAGATTCGTCATATGATGGTATACATAACTAGCTGTTCATAAACTTTATTATTTTGTTTAGTTATAATATGTTTGAGTTCAGTTATAAATACTCTTCTTCTTTTTATATCACTATACTATAAAATAACCTCAAAATTATTAATTTAGTTGTTGAAATTAATATACAATGGGTCGATATATTTCAAACATCTTATTTTTTCGTCATTTAGCACATAGTCTTAAAAAGTCGCCATCTTAAAAAGGGGCCAAAAAAGTGGCCACGTGGTTGAAAAAGGGGCATATGGCGACTAAAGTCGCCAAACGGTAACACTGATACAGACAACTTAAGGTAAATTGTCTGTTTATAGAAAATTTACGATAAATTTTTTATTTATACAAAATTTGCTATAAATTTTCAATTTCTATAATATTTATAATCAATTTGCTATTTATAGAAAGTTTACGATCAAATTTCTAAATGTACACAATTTATGATCAATTTTATATTTGTAGAAAACTCACGATCAGTTTTCTATTTTTAGAAAATTTACGATCATTTATATATTTATAGAAAATTTATAATCAATTTTCTATTTATAAATTTTTCTAATGTAAAAATTTACGATAAAATTTCTTAATATAGAAAATTTACAGTTATAAACATTTAATTTACGATAAATTTCATTATAAAATAAAAGGTTTTCGAAATTTAAAATTTGTTCGTACATATTTCACTGAAAAGATATTCGTCTGTTTTTTTTTTATTTTACTATAAATTTTCTACTTACAAAATTTTCGATAAAGTTTCGCTTTATGAAAATTTTTAAAATATAAATAAATAAAAAAATTTTCCGTATTTCACTGAAAAGATTTTCTCCTTTAAAACTCTGAAAAAAAATCTATAGATACAATTGTTAAAATAGCAAAAATACAAGATTTATACATACATTCAATACATTGATTCAGTCGTTCATTCATTCATTCATGGCCCTCCAATTAGTCATGTTGGGGAATACAAACATACATACATGTGTGTATGTACAAACACTTGCAAATATTCTTTAACAAACACACTAATAATAAGATTCACCTAACGGAATTAAATAAAAGGCCTATAAAATAGAGGCCTTTAAATCCTTTTATAGATAATAAAAATCACAACTTATCTCGTCTAGTTATCATCCCTGAAAGATTTTATACACAAACTTTTTTTATTTTAGAAATTGTCATTACTTTCAGAAGTAGTTCTCCTGAAGTTTTTATTGAATCCCAACTAAATAATATCCATAATGACAGGTCCAGACCAAACGTATTATCTGTGGAATTTGGAAAAAGTTTTATTTCAGCTTAAGGCCTTCTTTAAGGCAATCTTTACTACCTCATTGTTTGCTCAATATAGTCGAAACAACAATAGTGCAATAAAATACAATATAAGCTTAAAGTATACAATACAGACCAAATAATAGCAACAAATATATATTATTTATATGTATTTACTGACATTCAGACATTTGTACTTATATACTAAATGCACTTGCATACATCCATACCAACGCTCTCGTAAATACTCGTACTATTAATGTCATTAAGCGTGTTGTAGTAGAGCAGTCTGTTGCAAGTATCTACTTATACACTCAAACGTACTACTTTTGCTTATTTGTAAATAATTTATTATTATTATTGTAGGGCAAAAGTAAAATGGAACTATTTGTGTGCTTTTTTGTGTTTGCGTAAAAACAACCATAAATGTTTTGGAGCAAATGCAATAAACACACGAATGTGTTTGTTTTTCAGTACACATGTCTGAAGGATTTTATAAATTCTACAATTTAACAAATAAATAGTTTGTTTTAATACTCGTACATTAGTAATTTGTAATGCTAAACAAACAGCGTAAAGTAATAGACAAATGTATTTTATGTGTCTGATGAAAACATGTGTTGGTTACTATTTTTTTTATAGCAGACAGTTAGGTTTTTGTTTTTTTTTGATGATAGTTGAACTAAATGATAATTAAATTTATTTCAATCAAAAAGAATTTTTAAGTAATTTGATTAAAGTGTGTCATAAAAATAAATTTTATTTCAAATTTTCCAAATAAATTGTGTATGACTAATTTTTAATTTCTTTAATTTTTCAAATAGAATTTTATAAACAATTTATTTTATTATTTATCTTATTGTATTTAAATATGTTTAATAGGGAAATTCAAATAGACAAAGTTATTATTTTAATTCAAATTTATAATAATATTTTTTATTTTAAAGGAATAAAGAGCATTTAGATCATTGTTTTTTAATGATAATTATATTTCATTTTTTATCTTTAAATATTTTATATTAATAATATTATATTGTCTTTTTATTTTAGGTAAATATCTCCAAAATGAAATATATATTTTCATCGAGGTAACAGCTTATGTAAAAATACATCGTAAGTTAAATTGTTCTACTATAATTTAATAGAGTTTCCTGTTGCAAAAAATTATGTTTTAGGCAGACCAATCATATAATGCTTATTGATGAGATAAATATAGAAAATATAATAAAAATATATATATATATATATATAATAAAAATATATATATATATATATATATATATATATATATATATATATATATATATATATATATATATATATATATATATATATATATATATATATATATATATATATATATATATATCGTCCATTCCATGAAAGAATGCCCAAAAATATACCAAGTGTCCTCCGATTTTTATAAAATTTTATACGTATAAGGTCTATGGGTGTCTATAAATATTTCCGTTTTCAGATTCGCTAAATTCAGAAAATTCACGATTTTATTTCGCTTTTTCATTTTTGAAAAAATCTAAAAAATCTCAAAAGTATACAACTTTAAATACAAATATTTCTGGGAAGGCTTTGCAGAAATTTGTGATTTAAACGGCGTTTAAATTGTAATTATCTTAGCTTAAACATGAATATTTTATAAATAAAAAATATTTTTTAAAAAGGCATTTTAATGCAATTGCATTTTTTAAATGCATTTTTCTTTAAATATGCTATTAAAATTTTTTAATTTTTTAACATAATTGAAAAGTTTGAAATCTTTACATTAAAATAAAAATCTCAAATTTTTGGGACGCACACATCTACTGTGCATAATTTCCCCTTTTCTTCAACTAGTTTAAATTTTTCCATATAAAAATAATATTTATCTGGTATTATGAGTATCTTTACGTATTTTGTTAAAAAAAAATTTATTGTGTTATTTTTTAAAAAATCCTGAAAAATAGTAAAACTTTATGTATCAAACTATTTATTGTTTTAAGTTATAATAAACAAAGCATTTTTAAATACACTTTTGAAAAATTAAAATTTAATAAATTCGCAACTAACAAAAATGCATCTAAAAACTGCAATTATATTTTGAAAATGGATCGAAGACGTGATTTTTGAAATGCTGACCAAATTACACAAAAAACATACAATGTCCTTTTAAATACTTTTTAAATTACAAAAATCCATCAATAACTTCAAGAGATATGAATATTTAAAATTGCATACTTTTTATTTTTTGTTAACTTTTATACAAATTTTAAAGAAAATTTCAAAAACAAGAAAAAAATTTAATTTTATATGAAAAATTTTAAACATGTTTTTATAAAAATTGGATTATGCATATAAGATTTTCGCGTCCCAAAAATTTTACACTTTTATTTTAATGTAAAGATTCCAAACTTTTCATTTATGTTAAAATATTAAAAAATTTGAATAGCATATTTAAAGAAAAATGCATTTGAAAAGTGCAATTGCATTAAAATGCAGTTTTAGAAAAATCTTTCTTATTTTTAAAATGTTCGTCGTAAAGCCGCCGTATGCGAAATTTTAAGGCCGTTTAAATCATTAAAATCCACAAAGTCTTTCCAGAGATATTGCTATTCAAAGTTACATACTTTTGAAATTTGTTTGGTTTTTGAGAAAATTAAAAAGCGAAATTAAATCGCGAGTTTTTGCAATTTCACAAAACTGAAAACTGGAATTGATAAAAGGCTTAATGGAGTTTATGTATACAAATTTTTATCGAAATTGAAAGCCATCATGTAAAAAAATGCCCCTTTTCGGGCGTTCTTTCCTGGAATGGTCGATATATATTATTTTATATAATTCATCCTCAGTTTCCTACCAGCGCACAGTGGTAGGAAACTGAGGGGATTCATAATTACTTAAAATACTACAATTTAGAATAAAAATATTTCTGAAATTTTTTTTTTTTATTTGTTATGGCTACTTTTGATTTTCAGGGAAATGGGCTTTATTTAGACTTTTTGTTGTAACTTTTGAACTAAAAGCTATACATTAATAAATCAAACTGTAACGTATACTTACTATTATATGAGATCATTTTAAGAAAAAAATACAAATGCGCTTTACAACAGAATTATTATTATTGAAAGTATTAAAAATGAAGGAAATTTTTTTACTATTTAAGGGAAAAATCAATTTTTTCCTAAATGTATGAGATCTTTCAAATGGTTGATCGATTGATATTTCAACTGATGCTAGCAAACTTAAGACTAATTATTTTTTATTATATTTCTTGTATTCTGCTCATCAATACGCTTCTTTCGAGTGATATTTCTACATCAGAATGTAGGAAAAAAAAGGCTTCTCGGGACATGTCGTTTCTTCGATTTCATAATATAGTTTGATAAAAGAAAAGAGTATCCAGATTTTTTCCTGTCATTTTCATAATTTTTCAAGTCTTCGCTTTGTAATAAAAAACTGAACATTAAAGTGATTTAAAGTTCACTTAAGGCAATATATAATCCACTCTACTCTCGTTATTTTCATCCATTTTCTCTCAGAGTACCATTGGAACAAACTCATTTAAACCGTATCTAATTTTTTTTTGAGAATATCATAAAAAACGGAGAGATTATTACACAAATTCAGAAATATTTGCCTATAGTACTCAGAGTGGGACGTTTTTGTCTTTTTTTATACGGTGCACCACCATAGGTGGTGAGGTTATTATGCGTTTGTGATGATGTTTGTAAGACCCTAAGGCAGCGTTACCGTTGAGAATTTTTAAAAAGTGTCCAAAAAAGGGGATTTCAAAATAAAAAGTCGCCAAAAAAGGGGATTTTTTGAAAAAAAGGGGCCAACTGCTTAAAAACCTAAAAAACACCTTAAATTTTGTTCATTTGATAACAACAAAAACAAAAAATTTTGTGTTTTAGGAAAAACTACTAAATCCAATTCTGTTATCAACAAAATAATTTATAAATATTTCACAAAAATTTTTCTTATTAAAAATTAAAGATTAATTCACAAAAATAGCTGACATACAATTCTTCTTTTTTATTAATTACACATCTGTACTTTTGTACTCGTACTCAAATCTTTCAAATCCTCGTCGAACAAATTTAGGACTGAACGTATGGATCTAAATATATTGACTAAGAATATAAAAATATAAATTAGGATAAAAGTATTCATCGTATCTGTTTTTTATTACCTCAAACCAGTCCAAAAAGATTCGGCATATGATGATTTAAATAGCTATTATTTTTAGTTACTAACAGTTTCAGTCCAAATATAAATATTCCGTGGTTCTTTATACTACTTTACTGCGAAACAATATTAAAATAGTTAATTTATTTCTTTAAATTAATTAAATTTCGTCATTTAGCTCATAGTCTTAAAAAGTCGCCACTTAGTCGCCATTTAAAAAAGGGGCCAAAAAAGTGTCCAGGTAGTTGAAAAAGGGGCATTTGGCGACTAAAGTTGCCAAACGGTAACGCTGCCCTAAGGTCTAAGATAGCAATCGGCTTAGATTTCATGAAATTTGACACAAAGATATTTAAATTGGTTATAATCAGTCAATTATATCACCTAGCCCCTATACAAATGTCTTCCCAGAAAAGGGGGAAATATAAGTTTCATATAATTCAAAATCTGTGTACCGAATTTCAGGAACATTGATCATAGCTGCCATATAAACCCCTTTTAAGAAAATCACTTTAACGGGAATAAATCGCATTAAAATATTAGTATCAAGTGAATATTCGACAAAAATTAGTTTTATATAAATAGAATACCAAATTGTACGAACATCGGTTCATAATTTACCGTAGTTTCCATATAAGGCCCTCTTTCGGGAATCATCCAAAAGTGAATATATTCATACAGTTGTTAGTATCAGCGTAATATTCCGTATTTGTATGTTTTATTTTACGCTTAATATGAATATAGGTTTGGCCCAAGTTTAATAAAATACACCTTCCCGAACTTTGATGTACACAATGGTGCAATCTTGAAAGTTATCATATAGTTTAATACATAATATATTGTATTGTGTCAACTAAATTTGCACAAATTTTCTTGATAATGAAATAATTGCTTTCGAGATATAAGCTTTTATATGTAGTTACCCTTATCTGAAATTATTTAAATGTCTTTATTAGAACTCAATTCTAAGCTACATAAATCCTTACGATTGAATAGTTGAACTTGATGTATTTTGATTTACTGTACGAATCTGCTTTCATTTTTATTCCATCAGGTCTGGATTTTTTTTTTTTTTAAGGGGTTGTCTAATATTTCGGCCATAGTAAGGCCATTACTCTAGAATATTTCTTTATAACTTAAGAACGGTGTGTACGATTGACATAGGTGATACACCAAAAGATGTGTACTAAAGATATCTTCAAATCTCCCAAACTTAATTTTCTTATGTGCTCAATAGTTTCGAAGTTATTTTGAAATAAGTGTCAAAAAAAAAAAAAAAATAATAATACATGAAAACATCAAAAATGTTTCAGTTTATCATCCTTATCTTAAAGCTGGTAATGCTGCAAATCAAATAAGGCATGTATCTTCAAAATTGATGCACAAATCATGATGTTATTCACAGTTAAGTAAAAATACCCATGTTACATAGGAATACAATGGTGGACAAAAAAAAGTATTTTTTTTTTTTTTTTTTGTATTTTTTATTGAAACAAAAATAGGTGAACTAAATGGATTTTGACGAGTTAAACTAGAATCTGCATTCCCTTTTTTCTATCATGTACTGACTTTTTTTATGGGCATGATTATTATCGTCACCTTATTCAGCGGTCACTCTATAATGGTTTGTCAAATTTCGAAGAACCGTTTACACGATTTTGAAAAATGATACACCAAAAGACGCATACGAAAATTGTCTTTAAGTTAAATCAACAATAATTCTTATTCGTTCAAAAATTTCAGAGTTATGAATTCAAATTTTCACGATTTTAAAATTTGTTATTTTTTTCTTCTAATTACCAAATAACTACGAAAATAACAAAAAATTATGTAAATTCAGCTTAAAGGCAATTTAAGTTGCTATATATTTGAGTTTAATTTTTCGTAATAGAACAAACTGTTCTCGAGTTATACAAGTGTGACTGCCTAAAGGCGGGGTCATAGTAGTCATGCCCATAAAAAAAATCGATACGTGATAGAAAAAAAAAATAAAAGCTGATTCTTATTTAGCACGTTAAATTCCATCTAATACACCTATTTTTTTTATTTAAGACGAAAAAAAAATTTTTTTTTGCCCACTGGTGTATCTCCACTTAACTGTAGCTATGCATGGGTATCCTAACTTAAGATGATAAACTGAAACATTTTGATGTTTTCACTTTTAAAAAGAAGTTTTAGAAAAAAAAAAATAAATCTTGAATTTATCATTAGAAATTTTTTTTCGCACACTTATTTCGAAATAT
This sequence comes from Protophormia terraenovae, assembly GCA_951394005.1. Taxonomy (NCBI): domain Eukaryota; kingdom Metazoa; phylum Arthropoda; class Insecta; order Diptera; family Calliphoridae; genus Protophormia; species Protophormia terraenovae. The sequence goes on from OX596074.1 coordinate 121,735,801, forward strand.
CTCCAAAACTATTGAACGGATACAAATTTGTTAGTAGAACGACTTAAAGCCAGGTTTATTCCACATATTTTGGTGTATTATTTATATAAATCGTTCATACCGTTCTCGAGTAATTTTGAGTAAAAAGTAATTTCAATAAATGAAGTACATTAAATGAAATTCATAATTTTTTTCCAAGAATTTATTAACTTAATGTACGAATTCATTGCTTCAATGAAAATATTCATTAAAATTCAACGAAAAAACGAGAGAAGAAGATATAGTCGGTCAAGCCCGACTATATGATACCCTACACCATTTCAATCCACATAATTTTGTTTTTACGTATATGTATACAACATACTTGTGTTAAATATTAACATAATACTAACATTTGTATGGGATTTATGCATGTTAGTGATTTTCGGGAGAGGAGTTTGTATGGGAGCTATGGTCAGTTATGGACCGATCTGCATGAAATTTGGCAGACGGATTTTTGCTGATATAAAACTTATTTGTACTAAATTTCATTAAAATATTCCTATTTTTAAGGCATCTGTAAGTGTTAAAACTCTATTCCGGGAGGACATTTGTATGGGGGCTAGGTGAAATAATGGGCCGATCATAACCAAATTCAATAGGCTTCGTCCTTGTGTTGAAAAAAGCATATGTACCAAATTTTATCAAATTATCTTCAAAATTGCGACCTGTACTTTGCGCACAAGCTTTACATGGACAGCCAGCCAGCCAGCCAGCCAGCCAGCCGACCAGACGGACGGACGGACATCGTTAAATCGACTCAGAAAATGATTCTGAGTCGAACGGTATACTTTAAGGTGGGGGTCGGAAGATTTTTTCTCTGCGTTACAACTTCTGCACAAACACATAATACCCCAACCACCTTTGGTGGTGTAGGGTATAATTAACGCTATTATAAACATTACATTGAAACCAGACATTAAATTTATTTCTTAATAAAATAAGTAAATCTGTTATTTGGTTTAATGTATTAGTTCGTTGATTTAAAAATATTGTTTACATAAAAATATTAACTCAATATATAAGTACATTGAATTCGTTTATTAAATGTACTAATACATTGATTTAATTAAGAATGAATGCTTTCTAATGGGAAATAAAGTAAAACGAAAAGCAAAACAACCCAGTTTGCTTTTATCTCTTAACAGGAAATGACGCGTTTTAAACAAAAGAATAAAATTAAAAAAAAAACAGTGTTGCTTTAAAAATGAAAATAATTAAAAAGTAAATAAGATATAAAGCAAAGTTCGAATTATTAAAATACATAGATATAAATACATTCACACAGGAGTCGAGCATAATATTTGAATATACCAAATTAAATGGATTACTCAAAAACTGGAATTTGGACTTGCCTTCCTTACACGTAAGTAGAAAAATATTAAACAGTTTTAAACAGTTTCAAAATATTACATTTAATTTATATTTGTACAGATAAAACAACTAAAGCCTGAAATAACAGGGTTTAAAAAATATCGTGATTTTATACCAAAGAGGATTGATTCTATTCGTAAGTATACATAAATATATAAAATATTTTAATTGAATTCTTAATAAAAATATATTTGCAGACTGATCAAGATTTGGACGAAACATTTGGTGATCGTCCCGGTATTTTTTTTTTTTTTGGAACTATTGGGAACATTTTATGAAAACAAGAAAATTTCTATATACAAAAAAATTTTAAGGTAAGTAGTTTAAAAATTTTAAAGCAATTGAACGAATTTTAAAAATTTTATTTATAAACTTTTTTTTTCAGGATAACGCTGTTGTCATATTAATGTGGCGTCTAAATGGATATTCCATACCATCATTGAGCAATATAGAGGACAACAGGAATTACTTTATAAAAATAATGGCGAAGCAAACACAATCACATCTGTAACATGCATTTTATTTACTTATATTTTTTTAATGAAATGTAATATTTTTATATTTATGGCATCTGTAATTTAATTTAAAATAAAATAAAAACCAAAAATACAGAACAAGCCGATTATAATACATTTTCAATGTATAGTTTCATTGGGACAAAATATAAGTTCATTGAAATCAGTGTGCTGTTCACTGGAATTATTTATTTTATTTAATGAACGTGATCATTGATTCAATGTAAGAATAAATTTAATCAATGAAAAACGTACATTGAATTTTAATGTTAATGTATGGCAATACATTGTTTCAATGAACCTGTACATAGGGTCAAAATTAGTGTACAAATTCATTGAAACAATAAACTTTTTCATTGTATTTATGTACCTTTTTGGTTCACTATAGTGAAATATACTCGAGTAATCGGCTTATTTAGGGCGCAATATTAGACACACCCATAAGAAAATCTTGACCTGATGGGAGAAAACTAAAAGTAGATTCGAGTTTAACATGCGGAATTCCATATAGTCCATATATATATATATATATATATATATATATATATATATATATATATATATATATATATATATATATATGTTTTTTTTTTTAAAGGAGCACGAAAAAACATTTTTTGTCGACCAGTGTAATTAATATATAAAACTAGTCTCATTTAAAATCTTATAGCTCCAAATATCAGTTGTATTTAATACCATATATTCCTTTCAATTATCTGCCTCAAATTTGTCTTTGATATAGTCTTTCTAAAGCATTTCTTCACAATAATTCGAAACTATTTTCTAAATTTTTTAACACCAAATATTATATTTTAATAATAACTCTTATTAATAAAACTTCATAAATTTTCGATTATTTTGTCGTCCGTAAATAACAAATATTACAAAATCATTGAATTTCTAAAACAAAATCCTTCTTTAGCTTTATTTCAAAAAATAGAAAATTCGTCTATTTTTATCATAATCCTTACTGACACATTTTTAAATTATTGCATTTAAAATCCTCTCACTATATATAAATAATCCAACTAAATATATATACTTATATCAAATATAGAGCAACTCTTTTGGTTTATATTTATAACATTTATCCTTTATGACTGAGTGCATATTTATTTGTATTTTTTTTTTTTTTTTTATGAAATTCAACAATAAGCCATGACTATTTTCACATTTATTTCAAGTATTTCAAAATATTTATGCTTTATTTCAATAAATTTTTTATATATTTATTATTTTTACACAAAAAGTCTGAATAAGTAATACATAGTGTATAGAAATTCATATAAGTTGTTTTTTCTGTCTGCCGTTTGAAAAATATGTATTGTGTGGTTGTGTTTTTATTTTTTTTTTTGCTTTATAAAATTCAAGTGTTAAAAATTTCTGGTATTTTATTAAATATCACTCACATCCCAGATTCATTGACACAAAACACACGTCACATATGTGTTTGTTGTCTGCCAAAAATATACACAAGATAACATAAACAAACATACATACATCCATCCATCTATCTGTCCATTGATGTTAGTGCCTGAGTACAGAGTATTTAATGTATCCATTGATACTTGGATGTAACTTAGTGGCATGCTACTGTGTATATCAGTATATGACTGCAGTAGTAGTTCATTCATGTGTTTTTTTTTTTCTCTCTGTTTGCTGATATTGAAATTTCCTGAGTGTCTGTCAGTCGACTGGCCAACTTAATTGAATCACATACATTATTTTATTTTATTATATTTTTTTTTTTTTTTTTCTGATTTTGTTTTTTTTTTTCATTTCTGCTTTTTATTTAATTTCATTTTATTTTTCTATAATTTGATTAAATTTTAAAGATCAAAAATCAATTTCATTATTTAATTAATTATTTCGTTGCATATAAATCAATTTGAAAAAAGTAAAATACAAAAAATTATGGTCAATTAAGATAAATTTCAAATTCCCCTCCATTATTTAAAAAGAAAAGTGTGCCCTGCTTCTTGGTTTAAGTATTTTATATTTAAAACAATTATTGTTTAAATGTTTCTGAAAAAAAGAAATTGATTTATATTTATGGGGTTTTCCCTCTTGTGTTGTTTTTCCAAAAATTCATTTGAATTTGTAGTTAAATGCCCCAATAAGTGTATGTTTTTGTTTAGATGTTTGTTTGGATTTTGTATTTATAACTTTGTTCAAATTGTTTGTTTAAAATGTACTTTAAATATGCATATTCTTTGCTTCCCCCTTTTTTGTTACTTCCCCCCATTTATAATTTCTAATATATCCAGATTTTGTTTATTTTTTTGAGAGTTCTTCTAATGAAATAATAAACATTTTGTTTTTCTTTGGCAAGTTTAGTTTTAGTGTGTTAATTTGAAATTGTATTTAGTTTAACAATAATTGTTGAAGTTATTATTTCATTTTGTCTTTTATTATAAACTTTTTATGTAAATATAAATGTATTTCTAATATGTTTCATTTTGTTGTTTTATGGTACCAAATGTTTACTGCCTGTTATTTTATTTACATTGGATTTTTAAAACATATTTCTCTTCTCAGTTTAAGAGTTTTTGTTAAAGTCATTAAATAAATTGAAGGGGAACTATCCCTTGTAAAGTCTAGAAACAATATTTAGTTAAAGAAAATATGTTTAAAAGATTTATGTTATTGAAATTTAAAATGTATTTTAAATTTAAAAGAATTACTGGAAATGTTTCTTTTTACAAACCAAGTTTAGAAGTCCCATAGAGGGACTGATAATATGAAACTGGGGGTAAGTCACTGCCACTCCCATACTGAAAAAAATTACTTTATTTTGAATGAATTTCGGACATATTTTTGTAAATTTTATTAACCCATATCTTACCACTACCCGATCCCGTTAATATAAATTAATAAAATTAGGAACGTAGTCTATTTTAGTGATTGTGATCATAAAATCGAAAGATTTGTGATTCTAGCTTTTTTAGTTTCCGAGATATCGGGTGTTGCGAAAACGCATCAATGGTCAATTAGGGGTATGTTGTTTTGCTCATATAGGAAGTAGACGTTTAAACAAATTGTATGACAAAATTAGTTTTATTTGTCATTTAAATTTAATTTTGTGATTATTTTACAAATTGTATATTAAATATGTTAAGTGTGAACAAAAATAATTGGAGGTGGACCATTTCAATTGGAATTTAAGGCAACTAAATAATGACGTAAAAACGTTAAATAGCTTACGGTGTAAGACTAAATAATTTCATATAATCTATAAAATATATTATATATTAAATAAAATATTTTACACATTAAAGTATTTGGAATGTAATGTACATTGCATTCGATTATCTGTTTGCGCATCATCTCGATTATGATGGTGGTCAGGAAAGAATTTTGGTCCTTCGTACAGACTGCCTAACCACGTTGTGCTCCAAACACAAATGTTACGTAAATCGATTATGTTATTCTTGCAGAATATTCCCAAATTTTAAAAATCGTAAATCCTTGTAATAATTTTGTGATCATATTCAATATAACAGCATCCTTTAGAAAATACATTTCATATTCAGGTAGCGTCGATCATTTGGAAATTCTTTTTCTTACATTTGTTCTCAATGAGTGCAAAAAATATTGTAATTTGCTGACAATTGCATATTTTTTTACTACATAAGTCATAAATAATATGTAATATAACTTTTTTTAGGCAAGAGTAAAAAATTCTATTACACATGAAGACTTATTTCAAAAAAATTCTATATTCGTTCATCTATTAATGTCCATAATTTCAGTGCCACCTTACGTAATCTAGCTAAATCACACTACCCCTAATTGACCATTGATGCGTTTTCGCAACACCAATTTTTCGGAGCTTGGTGTTTCTATCTCCCTAAATTATTTGTCAAAAAGTGAATAGTTTCATATTTTTTGATGTCTTGGCTATCGTTTGAAAGGTTATTCATGATGTTATGTAACATTTTTCGAATGAATTTTTAAATTTTAAAAAAGGTCTTTAAAATTTTAAAAATTGCTGTGGAGAAGATCATTTACTTACACACAAAACCAAAAGCATTTTTTATTTGAAAATAAATAATACAATTTAATTACTTTTTATTTGCTCATAAAATATATCGCAAATTTTATTAAAAATTCTTCAATTTAGAGTGATAAAAAATTAAAATTCGGCCTTAATTTTAAATATTTGGGAATTGTAAATAAAACCTAAAAAAATGTATTCCTTATCAAAATTATTTCAAACCAAATTCTTAAAAGAATTAAAATATGTTTCTCAAACTAAAAACTAAAGATATATGGCTTTGTTCCAGTATTAGTCAAGTTTAATTCAGAAAAACTACAAAATCCATATTAAATCTGAAAGCAACTTCCAACTAAAAACGTAAATATGACTAATAAATTGTTTAAAAACTAATTCTAGAATATATTCCTTTTTAAATGTGGATTCTAAACTTAAAAAATATAGTTATATATGTATATATATATTCCAGTATTAGTCAGCATTCCAGTTTTTAGTCACATTTAAATAAAAAACCACAATTTTTGAAATGATTTCAAATATTTTTATAATTAAAGAGTGCACTCAAAATCAAAGTATTATAACGAAAAAAATCTTCAATCCCATTTCAATTACGAATAATACATATTCAATTATTTTATTAATTGAAATCAAACCTATCTATGAAACAAATTTTTTATTCAATTATTAAATTATCACAAATTTTTATTTATATCAGATTAATTTATTAATGGATACAATAAGAAAAATAATTGAACGCCTATAAATTGTTTTATTTTTAGTAAAAAATATTACAAAATTTGAATTTTGATAAATTGCATAAATTACAATTAAGAAAAAGTAATTAGAATAGTTTTATACCTACCATCAAAAAGATGACCTCATAAAGTATATATTTTCTGTGTCCTGGTTAGATTCTGAGTCGATCTAGATATGTCTCATTTAAAAATTTAAATGAGAAAAAAATCTTACTTGAAATTTTTTTTTATTTTGTTTGAATATATTGATAAAATTTTATATATACCCAGGAAAAATTTTAAAACATGTTGTAAAACGATAAGTTCTGGAACTAGTGTAATCAGAACTACTTCAGATTCTTAAATAACATCCTTAGAATTAGTGGTGTCGCAACCAAATTTGGTACTCATGGAGTTGCCCTTTATAGTGATTCTAAATTGGTATTAAATGTTTTTAAGAACTAGTGTTTAAGAACTAATTATGTATGACTTCTACATCACTTTACTGAACAAATTACTGGTTCCCAAATGACATCCCAGAACTGTTTAAAAAATTTTAATAAAAAATTTTCAAAATTAAAAAAAGTTTAGCAATGTGGGCTTTAGGGAATGGCTCATTACAATAAAAAAACAGGTTCTGAAACCGTTCCCTTACGCTTCTATAGAACTAGTTCTGAAAGTCATAATTTCGAACAAAAATCTACAGAACTTGTTCTGGAGGTGACAATTTTAAACAAAAATCATTGGTCGTAACGCTAAAATAGAACGAGTGCTGGCTATTTTCAAGCGTTCTAGAACTTTTTGTAGAACTAATAAATTTTTTCCTGGGACAGTTAAAATTTTTGAGTCCGTCTTTTCATGTGTTTTACCGAATTAATAACATTTAATTTAATCGGTTTAACGAACAATATTAGCCTCGTTGAATCGGAAACCTAAAAACTTATTTTTTTTTATTTATTTCTATTTAACTGTATCATATTATTATTATTATTAATTGGAAGTTAGTTTCCTTTCAAATAACTAAATTTCCACTTATAAAATGTTCCTCTACATATGAACAAAACTTTTTACTACTTAATAGTTAAATTTTAATCGAGATCACTTTACAAGAAACATAATTTTTATAATTTCCATATTCAATAAAAATTATTTTTAAAATAATTTAGTTATTAAATGTGTTTTAAAATTGTTATTTCTGTAAAAAAGTAAAACCGAAATATTATCCATGAAAAATTAAAAATTTATTAAAAACTTAACTAACGGTTTACAAAACATTAAAAAATTCTTAATATTTCCTAAAAAAAATAATAAAACATGAAATAACCACGCGTCTGTCATTTATAACTTTAAAAATTAAAAAAAAAAAACTACTTAATATTATGGTTTACCCGACTCTCATATCTTATTAAAATTCTAAAGTAATGCCACACAAGTCATTATAAAAACCTAAAAGTCAATAAAAATTAATTACACAAAATTTAATTTCAAATACAACATACAACTCTTAGGTTTAGGCAACCCGCAAGTAAGTAAATAACTTGTTGACCTCAATAAACTCTAACTCACTGCTACATACATTATGAATGAATAAATAACTCTTCTCCCTCGTGAACAATACTTTGGATGACTGAAAACATATTGACACACTCATAACAAAATTATATTTTATATCTATAAAATGATCATAAATAAGAATTAATGTTAATGACACAAACACTCGTATATAAAGTGTTCTCTAATTTGAGAAAACCCGTTAATGTGTCAAATTATTTTTGTTTTGTACATTTAAATAATTTTCAAACATGCCACACCTTTAAAAACAAACCCTCCAAAATAATTCTTATTTTTTTCATTTACATTTTAGTGGATATCTCTCTTATTAAATATTTATAATAATTTTCCAAGTTGTTTAAAATTTACAACAAAAATTATATTGTAAATATTTACCACAAACACGAAATGTCATTTGTGTATGCAAGGCAAGTGGAATGAATGTATTATTATTATTATTTTTTTTTTTAACAAAACAATTTATAAAATAAATAAAAAATACCTAAAGAAAATAAATATACAAACAAACAAATTACAAATGCAACGCATCATTTCGTGACTCAACTAGATTTTATTTTTAATGAAAAAAAAAAAAAAATAATATAAAAAAAACTCAAACACATACTTGGTCTGTTTTGAATATGGCAGTGATGGAATGACATGATGATGACAACTTATGATATTTATTTATGTTTATTATTATTATTGTTATTCTCTCATTCACTTTTTTTAACATTATTTTATTTTTTTCGTTTTTTCCACAAAAGATGGAAAGAGTTTGTGGGATTGTTTTTATGAGATACATTGGACAATAACATATGAATGTGATTTTAAGTACTCTATAGGTTGTTTTTAAGGTAAGATGAATTTATTGTGCTATTTCATTTAGGCTATAGATTGAAATATAATCTTCACTATTTACTAGACTATAACTTGATTATCATGCAGGTGGACAGCTCTATTTGCATTAACGACTCGATTAAATTTTGCTTGAGCTGAATATAGTCATCACTATAGATTCGACAACATTCCGTACGATACACTTGTCTATATTGTGCTTAATAAACTGTCTAAACATATAGACTATATTATTGGCTATATTTTGCTCCACATACTAGACTACAGTCTAGACTAGATCTGGTCTAAAAACTTTCTGCTATATAGACGACTAATTGCAGTATATACTATACTATAGTCTGCTATATATAGCCTTCTCTGTAGACTCAACTATAGGCTGCTTTAAAGACTTGACTATAGTCTGCTCTATTGAATCGATTATAGTCTGCTCTATAGCCTCTACTATAGTATGATCTATAAACTAGACTATAGTCTGTTCTATAGTTTTTACTATAGTATGATCTATAGCCTCTACTATAGTATGCCCTATAACTTTGTCTATAGTCTGCTTTAAATACTCACTATAGTATCATCTATAGACTCGACTATAGTCTGCTCTTTAGACTCGACTATAGTATGACTATAGGCTGCTTTAAAGACTTGACTATAGTCTGCTTTAAAGACTTGACTATAGTCTGCTCTATGGAATCGATTATAGTCTGCTCTAGAGCCTCGACTATAGTTTGTTCTATAGGCTTGACTGTAGTCTGCTCTGTAGCATCTACCATAGTATGATCTAAGGCCTCTACTCTAGTATGCCCTATAGCTTTACCTATAGACTCGACTATAGTCTGCTCTTTAGACTCGACTATAGTATGATTTAAAGCCTTTACTATAATATGATCTATAGCCGCTACTATACTATGCCCTATAGCCTCGACTATATTCTGATTTAAAGACTTGACTATAGTCTGCTCTATAGACTCGACTATAGTCTGCTCTATAGACTCTACTATAGTATGATCTAAAGCCTTTACTATAATATAATATATAGCCTCTAATATAGTCTGCTTTAAAGACTCGACTATAGTCTGATCTATAGACTCAACTTTAATCTCGACTTTATTCTGCTTTATAGGCTCGTCTATATTCTGCTCTATAGTCCGTTTTATAGACTCGACTATAGTCTACTCTAGAGCCTCGACTGTAGCCTCCATCATAGTATGCTCTCTAGTATGTTGTATACGCTGGACTATAGCCTACTCCATATGCTTGACTTAATTCTTACTGAATTTTTCATAATGATTCTTAAAATATATAGAAAATCATATTAAGTTTTAATCTTATTACAACATCATTTTTCTAAGTTATATATTTGTACCATTACTAATGCCTATAACAGATTATAAGTATATTATGTAGGTAACATTGAATTTTCCGTTACTTTTTCAAATACTAGCAAAAAAAAAAAAAAAAGAAATAAAAACATTAAATCAACAATTGAATATTGTACATAAGTATTTACTTTTTTTCTGTACATGCATACGTACTTATGTATATGATGAATAAATGTTGTGAATGTGTAAATACTTTGAGAAAAAGGTATAGGAAGAGGGAAACGTTTGAGTGATTCTCCAAATGATTGACAATTGAAACAAGCCGGCACACCCGATAAAATAATCATAATAATAATCATCATCATCACCATTGCCGTTGTCGTCATCAGTGACAACAACAGAAAATATAAACTATAGCAACAATGAAAACAGCAACAGAAATCAACAATAAAAGGTATGATTCCATACATAAATACTAAACATAGAACTGGTACATATAGTATAACTATATGTAAGAATATGTATTAAATTGTAATAATTGTTGTTGCTTCTATGTAAATAGTAAAGTAAAGGCGATTGAACTGTTGTTTTTGTAAAATATTTTTCTTTCTATTGTTGTTTTTCTTCTGTAGTATATAGTAGAATAAAAATCAAATAGAAACTAGATGATGAAAAATAAAATTATAGTTAGGTTAAGAAAAAAAATATAGAGAAACAAAAGCATACGTACATACATTTATTTCATTCATTCATTCTTTTTTATCTAAGTAAAATACTATAGCAACTCTTGCGATACATCAATGAATGGAATAAACGAGAACAAGATAAAAAATCTTTTAAAAATAGCCAATATTTTTTAGTACCCTTTACAGATTTTTAATATATAAAATTTATATTTTGGAATACCAATATATAATTAATATCAATTTCCCGTGCAATTATTTTAAGCCATTCCATTAGGTACATACTTCTGGCGTCAAAGTCACAATTATACTGATAACATAAATATCAGTCTAAATATATTTTTATAAACTAAAAGAATATTTAAAGAATTTTTCTATTGTCCTCGTTAAATATACGAGGAATAAAAAAAATGTAAGTGAATGTTTTTTGAACGTTAAATAAATAATAGAAGAAAGAGAAAACTAAGAAACTTTTGTTCGTGTATCTGTTAAATAAATATTAGAAATGAAAATGATGCATTTGTTTGGATAACGCTTGTGTTTATATTATCGAACAATGATTGCAAAGAGGGAAAACTGAGAAGTTGTACCAACCAAAAAAATTAGGAAAAGTAGCACAATTTTCCAGTGATGATACTATAAGCTTTTCGCATAACCCTCGCTTTTATTTTAACACTCACATTAATTTTAAATATTTTTTTTTTTAATTTTCTATAAAACAAGTAGAAAATAAACAAGCGCGAATGTTATATTCGGCCCGGCCGAATCTATATAGCCGCCATCAACTTTTTCAAATTTTACGTTATATGGGAGGGGGCGAGAAAGTGGGCAGTAAAGTGGGCGGACCACGCCCATTTTGTGTTTCCGAGTTTACATTGGTCCTTGAACTATTTGAACACAATTTCGTTGATTTTCACCTTATATGGGAGGTGGGCGGTAAAGTAGGCGGACCAGCCCATAACTGATTTTGTCCATTTTCAATCCCAAACAAACCTTATACAAGATAAAGATTTGTGCCAAATTTTGTCTCCCTACGTTTTTCCGTTCGAGCCCTATCCTGCTTTCAGCAGACAGACAGACGGACAGACATAGCTAGATCGACTCAGAAAATATATACTTTGTGGAGTCTTAGATGATTCCTTCGACATGTTACACACAGAATGAGAAAATCAATATACACCCCATATTTTTGATGGTGGGTAAAAAAATTCCTTAATACTTTCTATATTTATCTTCCAGCTCTTACACTAATCAAACAACATGTTCATTCAATTAAAACATATTTCGCTTTTCTTTTTTTAAAAGAAACATATTTTTTGTAATATTACTACTACTCCTACAGTTTAGTTGAACAAATGTAACTAGAACTAAAACTCATGTTTGGTATTATTTTACAGAAAAATGAAATTATAAAAAAATTCAATTAATTCAATGTTATGCGTAGGTGTGTAAACTGCTAATCGTATAAAAAAATAGAAGAACAATAGAATAAGAAACAAATGGGAAAAAATAACAATGTATAAAGGTCAATAACATTTAAACATAATAAAAGTTCAGTTTTAAAAACACCCATATAAACAAGCACGCACATACAATGTATGAGATTTTCCGCTTATTTCTATTTCAAATTTTAAATAAACATTTTATAAGGTTAGGGTCAATATTTACTGTAATGAAAAGTAGAAATTTTAAAATTTGTTTTTATTTTTAGAGATTCATGTGAAAGTCAGTGTTTTGCTGTAAAATATTTTTTTTTAATAATAGAAACAAATTTGATTGATTTTTTTTTTTTTTTTTATAAATTTATTATTGCGTACTCAGCTATTTGACTTGTAAGTATTTAAATATCAAAATTCGTAAACCGTTTTTCATTTATAGTTAATATTCTATATATATTAGCATGTTATAGTTTTTCCATTTAAACATTTTTCGACTTATTTTTAAATTTCTAATACAAGACAAAATTTCTTGTAACCAAAATAACATAATATAGAATTAATTTGGTTTCTTTTGGGTCATATAATAACTTTTATATTTGACTGGTAACACCAGCAAACTTCATATCTAAAATATAGAAAATATTTTGCCATAAATATGTATGTAAGTGTGAAAAATACTAAAAGTGTGCCAAACACTTATTATTTTCCTAGTTTTTACCATTTTTATATATAGAAAAAATATTTTTTTCTAGTCTTGTATTTGATATGAATGTGTTTGCCGTGACGTTACATTTGATGTCGACACCATCTGTAACAATGCTACGCAATTTAGCACACTTTTATTTCTGCTAAATAAACTTTAGATTGTATGGTATTTTAGTTTTTCTATGAGTTGAGTTGAACCAAGTGAACAATTACAAATGAGCTGAATCAAAAACTTTATTTAGTCTAGAATCTCAATCATAGTATGTATAAAATAAATTCTATAAACTATAAACTAGATTAGAACCTGGACAAAAGACTAGACTATAATCTGCTCTATACACTGGACTATAGTCTGTTCTAAAGACTCGACTATAGTCACTTTATTTATTTTTCTCTTGACAATAGTCACTTTTATAGTCTATAATCTGTATTGTAGACTCTACAATAGTCTGCTCTGTATAATTGGCTATAATCTGCAGATCAAACTATAGTCTGCTTTAAAGAATCGACTATAGTCTGCTGTATAGACTTGACAGTAGTCTGTTCTATAGACTCGACTATAGCCACCTTTATAGACTATAGTATGGCCTATAGGCTCGACTGTTGTCTGGTCTGTAGAATTGATTATAGTATGTCATCTATATTCGACAGTAGACTACTCTATAGACTCAGCTATAGTCAGCGTCACATACTGTATTTAGATCTCTAAACTTTACTGTAGTCTGCTCTATAGACTGGAATTAAGTCTGTTCTAAAGACTCGACCATAGTCTGTAATATAGACACGAATATAGTTTGTTCTAAAAAATCGACTATAGTTTGCTTTATAGAATTGACAATAGTCAACGTCATATACTGTAGTCAGCTCTCTAAACTTTACTATATTCTGCTCTCGACAATAGTCACTTTATAGACTATAGTCTGCTCTATAAAATCGCCTATAATCTCGACTATTGTCACCTTTAAAGACTATGTTCTGCTCTATAAATTCGACTATATTCTAATCTATAGATTCAACTATAGTCTGCTCTATACTCTCTTTTACAGTCTGCAATATGGTATCGTCTATAGTCTTTTCTGTATACTTGAATATAGTTTACTATCTAGATATTACTATCATCATTAAAAATACTTGTTGGGTATGTTTAGTTTTTATTTTATTTTTCATGAATAGCTGAAACTTACAATTCACATATTTTCGCATTTTTATACGTTTACACTATTGTTTTCAATCTGATTTTTTTTCTCATATGAATATTATTCTTTAGCGTTGTATATGGTTACAACCATATCTTAGTTATAAAGTGTTTTGTACAAGATATTTGCAACTTCAATGTTACAATAATAAATTGTTTGCAGTGTTTTGTAAAAAACAAATGGTTTTAATCAAAAATTAATTGTTTGGAATAAGATATTTTTGTGGCAAAAGACCGTAACTTTAAAACAAATAAAATAAATGAAATTAAGAATTTGCAAATCTAAATAAAATATTATTTAGACCCTTTATAATGGACATGATGTGGTATTTATCTTCCATTGATTGTATATATACATCATATAGTATCAAAATTCCAGTAAAAAATTTTTTGTTTAAAATACTACATAATTTAATCAAATTAATATTATTCTAATAGGTATATTAAAAAATTTAAACTTTAATAATTCAATTTTTTAAATTTCTTTCTCATTTGTTTCTTTCAGGTAATTATATATTCCATGCAAATATACTTGAAATAAATAAGCTGGTTTTATGAAAATCGTGTACATGTAAGTTAATAAAGTTCTTACTTACCACATGTCAATTGAACGAGAAAAAAAAATTAATTAAATTAATCTACATACTTGAACCGAATTACCCACTATATGCCTCATATAACAAGCATGATGCATGAGGCTATAGCAATAATACTAAAAAAAACTCTAAGCCACCAATAAGAAAAATTCTACTATATAAAAAATTAAAAAAAATAAAAAAAAAACAAACATGAAATAATTCCCCGGTTATAAACAATTTAAAATTCAATTAGTACAAGTGCTAGTTAACGAGGGTAAGAGGAGGCAGTAAGCACTTTAAACAAGTACTTTTTTTATAAAAAACATAGCACACAGTTTATGATTTATGATTCATAGCAAATATTTGACCTTTTCATTATTAACTTAAACAAAATAAAAGCTATGCATAGACAAATAGCCCTGAACTCTTCAGAATTTTGTAGGAAAAACAAATTGCGTTACTTAAGCTTTTAGATTGAAAAACAAAGTAGTAAAAAAAAAAAACATACTATAAATATGAACAAGAAGATTTATGCAAAACTTATAATTGGTTTATGAACCATTTCTTTCCATGAAAAATTAAACACACAACCACTACTCTTCTTCCTCTTCACTTACCTCTTTTTGTTGTTAAACAAAAAAAAACAAAAAATTACTTTTTTGCTAGAATTTTTTTTACTATTTTCAAAATGTTTATAAAACAAGAGAGCTGGCAATTAATGTTTGTAATTTTGTAATTAATTTGTACTAAAGAAAAAAAATTAAAACAGCAATACAACACAAAAAATTAGAAATGAACAAACGAATAGTTTTGCGTTTATTTTTTGACCTAATTTATGTTTTTGAACATAAGTATGCAAAAGTAGCTTAGTTTTTTTGCTTCTAACATTTTTTTCTTCTTAATTTTCTATGCTTAAAAGAAAATTAAACAACATTAAACTTTTCTGTTGTTGGCTGTTGATTATGTTTCAAAATAAATCATATTTAATATGGGGGTCTGGATTTTTAATAAAACTTTTTCTAGATTAATTATGGCTGCTGCTACCTGTAGTTTGCTATTATTATTAGCAGTTTAATGTGAGGTTATTAAGTTGTTTTCCTATTTTGGATAAAATTTTAAATCTAACGGTTTTTAAAGCATTTAGTATTTATTGCTGAAATTAAATTTTGATTTATAAAAATATTTGAAATACATATTTGGATGTTACAATTAAGAGAAAATTTTCAGTTGAAATGCAATCCATCAGAATTGGAAAAATTTCTTTTTTTAGCATAATTTACATCCGATATATATTTATATTTTATTTGACACTGTCTACTCTTAAAAACCAAGCAAATACAAAAATTTTTTTTCCCAAAACAAGTGTTCAATATTTTCTTTTGTATATTTTATTATAAGCACAGAAAAAAAAATATTTCAAATTATTTTTTAATAAAATTATTAACTAACTTTATATTGGAATTGAATTATATTATTTATTAATATAATTAATTTTCTAATTGGTTTTCATTTTTTCTTTAATTAAATTGACAGCTCTTAATACAATATAAAGAAAAATACAAAATCTTCTATCTACATATATAATTTGCTAAGCATTTTTTCACTTTCCAGAGATTTATGAAGCACCCAAAAGACGTAGAAAATTAATTTTTGAAAATTAAATTTGGCTTACTTATAAAACGTTTCGTCCTACAAATCCTAATGGAGCCAGATTTTGAAATTTTTATCATAATTTTTTGCTTTTCCAGAGCTTTCTGAAAGCGAAGGATATTAAAGTTTGGCTTAATTATAATACTATTCGTCCTACAAATTATAATGGAGCCAGATTTTGAAAATTTGATCAGGGAGCGAAGATAATTGTTTTTATGTGTCTTTTTCCAAGCATTTTTGCTCTTTCCAGAGCTTTCTGAAGCTCTCAGACGTGGTAAAAAACTAAAGATCGGTTTTCTTATAAATTTATTCATCCTACAAGTTCTAACGAAGCCAGATTTTTCTATCATATTATTATATTTTTTTGAGGTATGTTTTGGTTTTAAGAAATTTTGATTTGCTATACTCATTGTTTGCTCTCCAAATCATATCGAAAAATCATTTTACATTTAATTCAGGGAGGGTATTTACATCGATTTTTTTATTTATTTATTTATTTATTTTTTTTTTTTTGTTTTAAAAAGTACTAATTTAATACTTTAATCACTATTGCATATTGTATGTGCATATTTTTATTATTATAATATTTTATTTTCTAGTATTGGCAGGCTTTTACGCTCGTTTGTCTATAAAAATTTTGAAATAAACAAAATTTAAGTCAATTTCAAAAAATCTTCAGTTCATTATATCTATTTAAAAAAAGCTGTAATAATAAAAATCAATTATTCTAGTTATTAATATCATCATTTTGATGATTGGAGCAAAAATTAATTAATATAAGCAATTTTGTAATTGAAGTTAATTTTTAATTTTTTCTGTGAACAAAATAATTATTATTATTTTTTTTTTAATTCTTACAACAATGTTTTATTTCATTAATTATTTAAAGAATGTTTTAATTAAATATTAGCACATATACCATATTGAAATATAAACAACTTACTAAAACTGGTTATCACTACACCACTAAAACAACAGCGCATATCAATTGCTTATATTCTTAATGCGCAGCATCTAGCACTTAGTATTTATAAACAATTTATGAACGAAAACTTCGTCTAATTTTATAAACTAACTCGTATATTGCTTTAGTATAAATAAAAAAAATGAAATTTAAAAAAGATTCGGCTGTGCCGAATCTTTGATACCCTTCACCATATTACCATCTTACCATCTTATCGACATCATATTACCATATTACCGACAATTAATAAAATTTTCGCCTTAACGTATGCTTGCATATTTTCTAAATCTAAATTTTTTTCAAACTACGAAAATTTGAATATGAAAAAAAAACAATCATAACAGGCTTTGCTTTTAAAAAAGAAACAACAACAATTCCATATATATTTATTTTTGTATGTACAAACTGACTGAATACACAAAGAACAACAACAACACTGTTATTCATTATATTACTGCTGTTGCTAACTAAACTACTTGTCTATACAAAAAACAAAAAACGTCACTAATAGTCATTACAATGCTTAATATACATGTTTGTGTATGTATTTATGTATATTCTTAACAGATATGTTTTAGTTTTTAAAAATAAACAACTACAATTCCATATCTATTTATTTTTGTACAGACTGCATATACAAAGAACAACAACAACAACACTGTTTTTCATCATATTGCTGCTGTTGATAACTAAACTACTTGTCTATACAAAAAAACAAAAAACGTCACTAATAGTCATTACAATGCTTAATATACATGTTTGTTGGTGTATTTATATTCTTAACAGATTTGTTTTTGGGCCATAACTCTGTTGATTATGAACGAATTTGGTTTATTAAAAAAACCGAAATTTTATAAAAATATTTATGACTGATCTATATAAAAATAAAAATTTATAGCTTAAACAAGGGCTTCAAAAATAAAAAATTAGTTTTCCCCGATATCTCAGTTATTACTGAACCGATTTATTTAATTTTTTCAGAACAAAAATTCAGAAAATAATTTTCGAGCCCCCTTTAAAAATTCGAAGTCCCTGGTATATGCAGAGGCTTCAGAAACTAAAAAACCGGTTCTAAAAACCGGTTTTTAAAGCATATCTCCACCATTTATAAACCGATCTTCATGATTCAAAAAACTGAAATTTTATAAAAATATTTGTGACCGATCTGTATAAAAATAAAAATCTATAGCTTAAACCAAGGCTTCAAAAAATAAAAAATGCGTTTTGTCCGATATCTCAGTTATTACTGAACCGATTTATTTCATTTTTTCAGAACAAAAATTCAGAAAAAAATGTTCGAGAATTCTTTGTAAAAACGAAGTCCGTAGTGTATACAGAGGCTTCAGAAACTGGAAAACCGGTTCAAAAAACCGGTTTTTTGAACATATCTCCGCATTGTATGAACCTATCTTGCTGAATTCCAATAGCAAAATTCTCGAAAGCATTTCCGATCGTTTGACATACATATTATATATGTCAGTTATCGGTGGGCTTCATAAACGCCATTTCAACCGACACACGGACGGACGGACGGACGGACGGACGGACATGGTCCAATCGTCATCGCTTCTTACAAGGATTCCGAAAATATAAACTTTTTTGCTCTCCGACGAAAATTGTGGAAATTACAAACGGAATGACAAACTTATATATACCCTTTACACCTGTGGTGAAGGGTATAAAAATGCATAAAGTATTTTATTATAAACAGAAGCAACAGCCCAAAAATGTGGTGCGCTTTAAGAGCAATAATAATAAAGAATGCGCATGTCTAGAATCAAACAGGTTTTTTCAAAAACGAAAACATCACCAAAATGTTGGTCAAATAATTCGTCGACTGTTTTAGTATAAATACTTAAGAAAACTAAAACGTAAACTATTATAATATAAATAGTCAAACAAGTAATAGCTTTAATAACAAACAAGAAGCCGGTTACGCTTAAGTAGAATTAGTAAGAACAACAATAATTGTATGACGCGCAATACGCATGTGTAAAAGTATCTAAATAATAACGAATATTTACAGCCTGTCCCACGATGTCGTACGAAAAATTCGATCGACAAAATATATGAGAAACAATAACAAAATTTTAAATTTATTTGTTGTTTTCCATATAAGTTGTCGAAACGAATTTTTCATTCGACATCGTGGGACAGGCAGTTATTATATTTACTAGAAAAAAAAAAAAAAACGAAGTAAGATTAAGAATTAGGTTGAACGTTTCGTTTACTGCTTTGCTATAAATACTTTTTAAAACAAAAGTAAAGAAGCATTGCATTGAAAAACGTCGATCAAAAAGGATTAATTTAAACAGGTAGTAATTATTATTGGTGCAATTATTTTGTTATTTTGAAGATAAATTTCATGTTGTACAATAGAGCATCACAAAAAAAAGCATTTCTTAGATTCAAAAAAAGCATTTCATAGAAAGATCACTCGCGTTGCCTATTGATGAACTGATTACACAAAAATAGTATAAAAAATTTTAAATTTTTATTAAATTCATAAACAAAATGCCCAAAAAAAAGATTAAATTTGTTTCCGAAATATGCATTTTTGTGAAATCATTTTTGAACATTTTTTATTTTGTACCATTAAGCAAACGTCGTATAGCGAAAT
Organism: Protophormia terraenovae; assembly: GCA_951394005.1. Taxonomy (NCBI): domain Eukaryota; kingdom Metazoa; phylum Arthropoda; class Insecta; order Diptera; family Calliphoridae; genus Protophormia; species Protophormia terraenovae. The sequence goes on from OX596074.1 coordinate 121,755,998, forward strand.
TTCTTTCCCATGACGTAATGAAATGAACTTGATCTCTAAATAATTATTTTTTAAAATAATTTTCTGTTAGCGGCTATCTGCTAATGAAGTCAGTAAATTCGATTCGAAAATAGTAGTAATAAAACAAAATTTATAAAAGCCTGACAGAATTGTATACATGTTAATTTTTATACCCTACACTACCATAGTTGGTTGGGATATTATGCGTTGCCGATGTTCACAGAATCACTTTCTGAGTCGATTTAGCAATGTCCGTTCGTCTGGCTGGCTGGCAGTAAGTCCATGTAAACCTTTTGAACAAAGTATAAAGTACACAAATAGTTACTTTGGCACTAGGACAAAACCTCTTGATTTATCGGTCCATTATTTACCTAGAACCCATAGATAAGGAGTGCGATCGAAAAAATCTTAACACACGTTTTGCCTCATAACTTTTTTCTCATGCAATATTTAAAACTTTTTTTGATCTAGTTATTATTGAAAAATATGTCAATTATTATTTTTAATGACAACCATATTGATTTCTTGTGAGTTTGATCAAAAAAATTTCAAAAAAAATTAAAATTGGTGCTACAAATAATAATAATAAATGGTCAAAAATAATAAATGGTCAAAGAATTAAATGTGTGCTGTCAAACTGTTTCCAAAGTTCTTAAACTGTATCTGAAAAATTCGACCATTGATAGGAAAAATGGTTTGGGAAGAAAAAAGTTCCACATGATATTGGGAAGGCCAAGAAAATTGAAAGTATATTGAAAAGAACTCCAAACACATCTGGTAGAAAAGAAGCCCCGTTAGCTCAGTGCTCTGACTATTTGGTGCAAAAAGTTGAAGCTAATGTGGAGTTAAGAACATATAAAGTTCAAAAAGTTCCAGACTGGAATGCTGCAAAAAATTTAGAAGCCAAGAATAGGGCACGAAAATTAAAATCAAATTTCATACAAAAATACTCATGTTGTATAAAAAACGACGAAATGTATGTACTGGCAGATTTTTCACTGCTTCCGGGTCAAAATTTTTATGTTGCTGATGCTCAAGAAAATGTTGAAGATAAGGTTAGAACCGAAAAGCTGACAAAATTTCCTAAATTTTTCAGACTATTCCAAAAGAGTGGCTGAAACAACAATCAAATCTTTAATGGAAGGGTTACCAAAAAAGGTCTACGTGTTCATAAGTATTGGGAAAAATATAAAAGTTTTATTTTTTTATGATCTGTAGTATAATGTCTATTAAGTAACAAGACAATCAAAACGCTAAGATCAACCATTTCCAAATTATTGAATTTTATATATGTTAAGATTTTTTCGATCGCACTCTTTATCTCGTACCGGAATATGAGTTTAATGGTAATAAATGCCTTAAATATAGTAATATTTTAATGAAATTCGGTACAAAGAAGTTTTATATAATTATTAATCTTTGCGCCAATTCCATGAATTGATCATAGCTTCTTCCATATAAACCCCTCTTCCGGGAATCGCCCTAAAGTGCATTAAATCATATAGATGTTAGTATTAACACATTATTCTGTATTTGTACATTTTATTTTACATTTTTATAATTCCCCTTCCGAATTTTTACGCTCATACACAATGGTGTAGGGTATCATATGGTCAGTTTTGACCAACTGTTTCTTTCTTTCTCGTTTTTAATGCAGACCCCTCTCCTTTCTCAGCCGGTACGAGATTTTCTAACAAGAACATTTATAATTTTTTTTATTTTTTATTAAAATCCTTATAAAACAGCACTTTAAGACTAATTATACTGGTCGAGCAAACAAATTTTCGTTCTCCTCAAAATAGGGAATTCGACATGCTAAACATAAATCTGCTTTCAGTATTTTCTCATCAGGTCGAGATTTCTTTTTATGGGCTTGGGTAATATTTCGCCCGAAATAAGCTGATTACTCGAGTATATTTCAATATAACTCGAGAAGCATGATTTATATCATACATCAAAATATGTGGAATAAAATTGACCTTATCTAATATCTAATATAAAATTTTTATCCGCTCAATAGTTTCGAAGTTATTTTATCTGCAAAAAAAGCTTCATGCAATCTCAAAGCTGATAAGATTACGATTAAAATAAGCCAAGTATCTTCAAAAATTACGAGTATGTGGATTAGATGAAAATCAACAGCTTTCACTTTTTTGTCATGTCCGCCTTTTAACAGTCACACTTGTATAACTTGAGAACAGTTTTTCCAATGTAGATAATTTTCAATACATGCCGATTCAAGTTATCTTAAAGCTTTACTCGAATTGAAGACAATTTCCATCAGAATCTTTTAGTGTATCATTTATAAAATCGTGCAAACAGTTTTTGAGTTTTAGTCTGTTGTGAACGCTAAGGTGATGATATTAGTCCATAAAAAAACTCAATACGTGATAGAAAAAAAGTGAAATCAGATTTTTGTTTAGCTCGTCAAATTCCATTAAGTCCATATATTTTTGCTTAAAAAATTTTTTCGTACTCTTATTTCCAAAATAACTCCGAAACTATTGAGCGCTTAAACAAATAAAGTTAGAGCGGCTTGAAGATATTTTTAGTCCGCATCTTTCAGTGTATCACTTCCTAGCAAAAAAAAGAACTGAAAAAGTCATGATTTTAACATTGTGTTGTCATTGAAAGAAAGTACTTAGTGGTGAAAAAGAGCTGCAGAAGTTCTTTTTTTAACCTATGGTTGTCATTGGTGGGATGTTCTTCTTTTATGCTTCTTGTTCATTGCTTTTGAAGCACTTCTCTTAAAACTATGTTTATAAAATTTTTTAATAAAAATTCTGTTTTTGCCCTATAAATTTAAGATTTGTAAAATTTAAATTTTATTGGAAGTTTTTACCAGTTCTTCCCGCTAAAAGTTCATTTATTTTCACTTTTTTGGAAGTAATTATTAAGAACTTCCAAAAAAGTTTAAAATATGCACTTTGTTCCACTTTTGAAGTTGTGAAAATGTTCTTTTTTTAGAAGAACTTCATCGTTTTTTGCTGGGTTATGTCAATCGTACACACTGTTCTTGAGTTATTGTGAAACATACTACAGTAATATCCTTATTATGGGCAAAATATTAGACACGACTATAAAAAAGTTCAGACCTGATAGAAGAAACTGAAAGCAGATTCGTGTTTAATACATCAAAGTCCATCAAGTTCAACTATTCTTCTTTAAGGAAGCATTACTTCGCCGACCAGAATTATTTATTTAAAGAAAACATAATAATAAAATTGTGAATATATTCCAACCAAGTATTAAATAATTTTATTCAGGGAATTCCTACTAGTGCTATTTTTAACTTAAAAAGCTCAGATTTTAAATTTAAAAGATTTACATTCGAAAGTATCATTGTTTTGTATGTGCATTCTTAAGATAATAATAAAAAGTGATACAAAATGTTATTCTCCCATTATTTTGCAAATATAATTATTTAGCATTCAACTTAATGCAAAAAATGCATAAATGATTATGTAAAGGCTTTTGTATTTAAACTTTATGTGTATTTGAGAGCAGCATTAAAAGCAGACACACATACAAAAAAATAAAAATACATTTAGATATAAGTTAACGCATTTATTAACCCAACAAACAAATTAGGATGCAATAAAAAATATATTCTTCGCAATACAAATGTACAATGTTAACATTATACACTATATAACAAGCCAGAATTCGTACTGGTGCCCATACACAAATTTCTATGAAATAAGGATTTAGTCTAATTAGTAGTATGTAATAGTAAAAATATTAAAATTTTTAAATTTAAAGATGTTTCGTTTTTATTTAATGACCAAAGTATATCAATGATGCTCGCTGGGTTATTATTTAAAACACATCTGCTATGCATACTTTTACACATACTTTCTATGATGCTGCATTAGACAATTTGAATGTATAATTACAATGGGTAGTAAAGTTAATTTGATGCTATTTAATATGAGCACTTGCATGAATAATGGAACCAATTACACATGCGCCACTCTTTGCAACAGAAAAAAATAAAAAGAAATAAATATTAAAAATACAAGAGCTTACGGGCATAATAAAAACAATAAAAAAAATAAGAAGAAATTGCTGCAAGAAATATTAATGCAAATAGACTCCCACTAAAGAACATTCATACTCACTCGAATAGAGTATTTAGAACATTATAAACATTACAAAGGAATTAAGTATGCTTTTTTATATTTTTGTTCTTCACTCTTATTGAGATGTAAAAGAAAAAGAAATATAATTCCAATGAATGAATTCGTTCATTTGCAATGAAATAATATGCAAAAGAATTTTCTTACACAAAAGAAATTTTAGAAATTTTGTTTGTAAGTACAAATGTACATTTGTTCAACGTAAAAAAACAATAATGATGTTAATTGCAAAACGAGTTGGAAATTTTTTTTTTATTATTGTTTGTTAACGTTTATAGAAGTAAAAGGGTCAGTTTTCCGGCCTGCTAAAAAGGGAGCTAAGAAAGTGCAATTGAAGTTGAGGTAGAAATATGTATGTGGTTTTGGTATGAAATTATTGATTTGGAAAAATTTTAATTACAAAAGATTATGAGAATGCAACCATATTTTGGATTTTCTTATAAAGGAAAATAAAGGAAAATTAAAATTAAAATCATTAACTATTTAAAACTTATCTTTTTCTTTAATTTTTATCAAATTGTAAAACAATCATATTTTTCTTAAACTGAATAAAACTTTGTTTAGATTAATAAAAAACTACAATTAATAGCCATAATTTTTCCTTATAATTAAAAGAAATAGGAATAGAAAAAAAACATGCATTTTAATGTTCAAACTGACAGCAGCCAGTAAATGCAACAAAACACATTTTGTAATGCCTCAAAATCTATGATGTATTAAATGGGTTGGTCATGTTGGCGTCAAACGTATACCAAATGTCAACAACAGCTTGAAAATTTACAAAACAGAATAAAAAACGCAGACAAACGTTTGCAAAAACAGACACTGTCTATACATAAATGAAATCAGTCATGAGATTTAAAAAATAATAATAAAAAAAAAAAAAAAATTGCTGCTGCAAGCTGCCACATATGGTTTTTTGATGTACAACTGTCATTTGTTTAGAGTTTAGATGACTAGTTGTATTATATTTTTGAGAAAGTACGCTACATGAAATATACTATTTAATACAGAATATTGGTTGTAAAATAGTTCGGCAATGGGCTAACTCTATAAAAAGTATTTAGCAACTACATTAAGTAGTTCATTAAATTCTAACTAATTCGTTGTAAAAATAGTACAACATTCGTTTATATATTACACAGAAAAAAATATTTCAAATTATTTTTTAATAAAATTATTAACTGACTTTATATTGTAATTTAATTATATTATTTATTAATATAATAAATTTTCTAATTAGTTTACAATATTGTGTTTTAATAAATTGACAGCTGTTAACAAAATATAAAGAAAAATGAAAGATTTGTCTATAAGAATACAGAAATAAAATAAATTTAAGTCTATTTCCAACAATTTTCAGCTAATTGTATCTATTTTTAAAAAAGTAGTAATAATAAAATCAATCATTATAGTTATTAACATTACCGTTTTTATGATTGGAGCAAAATCAATTAAAAATTAATTAATATAAGCAATTTCGTAATTGAAGTCCATTTTTACTTTTTAACATACTGTGTATGTTTTAGTTTAGTAATTCTCTCCATTCAGTTCTATAGTTCCCGAGCTTTAACAAAATTTATTTATGAGTTATGATAAAAGTTAACGCAAAGAAAATAATTAGCATTAGTTCACCTTAGAGTAACTCTTTTGAAGTATAGTTAGCTTACGAACTTTATTCGTATCTCTTAAAACTATAAATTTTTCTTTATGTTTTATTTTTTAATGGATTGTGTTTTATTTTCATAATTCATATTTTTATGATCGACCTCGATCTTTTTGAATTATCTCCCATACTCATTATATTTTTTTCTTTTTATTATTTCACTCATGTTGCCCATTATGCTGATGTAAACTTTTTAATTCAAATAAAACACAAAAAAAAAAAAAAAAAAACACTTTAATTGAAATGTTGATGTTGCAAACTACAGATTTGTATGCACAAGTTAAAAGCAACAAAGAAGCAAAAAAAAAAAAAAAAAACTAACAATAATAAATAAAAAAACTCACTGTACATTTTAAAAATCTAAAACAACACAAGTTTAATGCTCGTCAATTTATTGTCATTAATTAGATTGATTGTTATTTGCACTACTCTTTTTGTTTATATTTTCTCTGTGTGTTTCATGCGTAAATATTGCTGGAAAATTCAAATAAATGCAGAGCTGGGAGATGGAATAAAAAGAGGCTTAAAAATGGTACCAACGTAGTAATATTTTAGTCTTTAAATTTATAATAAATTGTATAAAATTTCTAATTTTAAATCTTTTATAGGTAAAATAACTAAAATTTATTTTTTAATATTATTGTTTTTTTTTTTTTTTTTTTTTTGGTAAAGTTTTTTTTTAGTACTAAGTAGTCTGTATCTTAAACTGTCCAAATTTTCAAATAATTTTTGATCATTTTCGGTAACAACACATTGATACGAAACACTTAATTATTTTAAATAATAATGTTGAAAAGAGTGAATAACAAAATGAGATTTTTAATTTTGCACATAAAGTCTAAGTTTAATGTTATTATAAAATAAGGCGTTTAAAAACAATTTCAAACACATTTTTGTAAATTGCAGCTTTGCTAAAGTTTGGCTAAAGTTCAAATTTTGATTTAGTATATCCCAAAGAAGAATCTAGACAGACATCTTTGGGAAAGTGTGACTGGCTTTCTTCTTTATAAATATTTTCATGAAGATGGTGTAAAATCTTGATATGTTGTAAACAATTTCTTGAACATTTTTACTATAAAACCAATTTATTGTTTATATAAACAAATGAATTTAGTTGAAATCGAATGAAAAATGTCGAAATTTTGAAAAAATAGAGCCAATGTTTTGTAAAAATATGAAATTTAAAAACACATAATAACTCGATAACTACAAAGAATAAAAGCACAAGTAAGTATATTTTAAAGAGGCTTACAATTGGGTTAAAAACTAAAAACTTTCAAACTTTTTAAAAACTTCCATATCAGAGGTGCCCTAATTTCTGATCCCGTATTTCTGCTTCTTAGAGGTCTGTGGAATCTGCTTTCCAAACTTAAAGTCAGATTTTCCTCTACGAGGGCCTTATATGGGAGCTATGGTAAATTATGGACCGATCTTTGTAATATTTGGCATTATCATTTATGTTTATATAAAACTTATTTGTGTCAAATATTATCTTGATACTTTTACATGAAACTTATATGTGCTGAATTTCATTAAAATATTGCTATATTCAGGGTTTTATGATCGTTAAACCCTTTTCCGGGAGGACATTTGTATGGGGGTGAAATAATGGACCGATCATAACCAATTTCAATATGCTTCATCCCTGGACTATAAGAAACATGTGTTTCAAATTTAATTAATTTTTGTTGCGACCTGTAGTTTGATTACAAAGTTTACATGGAGTGACAGACGGACGGACATCGTTAAATCGACACAGAAAGTGATTCTAAGCCGATTGGTGAGATAAGGTGGGTCTTAGAGCAATAATTTTGAGTGTTACAAACATCAGCACGAACGCATAATACCCTCCCCAACTATGGTGGTGTAAGGTATAAAAAAAGAAAATAATTAAAATAAATAAATTTTGTCCAAAATTTTTGGAGTTTAACAGTAATTTATTAAAATTTTTTCTGTAAAAGCCTGTACAATAGGGCGATAATTTTTAAAAATATTGTTGTTAATATTACGAGATTTAATTTTTAACAATACAACGAAAACTGTAGAACTTACTCGATTATATCTATAACAACTTAATAAAACATTCCATAAACATATTTTAGTTTGTCCCAAAAACTATGCAACAAATCAAACATTGAATAAAATATTTTATTTTAATTATGGGAAGAATTTCAGTCGCAAAATACTAGCTGTGCGTATATAAACATCTGCCGCGTCATCTTTAATATCGCTTAAAGGCGATCAGGCTGTACTTTGTTTTTGCCTTCGAAACTTTTGCGAATTTTGGAAACTACCGGAATTATCGTGTGATTACTTAGCAATTGTATGTTTTTCGCTATAAAACTCAAATTCCCAAAAGAAAAAAAATTGTATTAAAATAATAATAAATAGGAAGAATTTTTTGTTAAAGTTAATTAATTTTATAAATAATTTTCGTTTAATTGTAAACAAAATAGCAACAAATTTATTTCAAAATGGAAATTTTGAAAAACAAAATTAATCTAAAAATCTTGAATAAATTATAAGTAATCTTGAATATATATAACAAATTTTATTATTGTTTAAAAGATACGTCATTATGATTTCTAAATTACACAGAAAAAAATATTCCAAATAATTTTTTAATAAAATTATTAATTAACTTTATATTGGAATTTAATTATATGATTTATTATTATAATTAATTTTTTAATTGATTACAGTTTTGTTTTTTTAATAAATTGACAGCTGTTAATAAAATATAAAGAAAAATTAAATATTTGTCTATAAAAGTACAGAAATAAAATAAATTTAAGTAAATTTTCCAAAATGTTCAGCTCATTGCATATATTTAAGGAAAAGAAGTAATAATAATATCAATTATTCTAGTTATTAATATTATTATTTTGATGATTGGAGCAAAATCAATTAAAAATTAATTAATATTACAAATTTCGTAATTGAAGTCCATTTTTACTTTTTTCTGTGTATCTGTAAAATCAAAAAACTGCTGTCATTTTAGTGAGCTACGAGATCTCTAGTACAGCAAATACCATACAAATATCTAAAATATCTCAGACTTTGAAAGGTATTTTAAAATTTTAGATTAGTTCACAATAGATCGTTTTTCGAGTGAAAATAAAAAGTGTAATTTTATAGCAGTGTTATCCAATAAATTCTTCCCAATTTATTTTCACTTGTCAATTGTAGTACATGTTTTAGGCTTTACAAATGTTTATTTTACATGATACCAAATATCCGTTAGCTTTCAAATGTACCGCAAAAAAAGTACATTTATAACAAATTTTCTTCCCCGCTATTCATTATTTTCATATGTAAATGAGTCAGAGAGTACGTGTACATTAACACACAAAAAGAAAAATTATTGACCATTTGAATTACAATTTTAAAATTTTTTTTTTTTTTCTCTATAATTTTTTTTTTTTTTTTTTCAAATGCGCTTTAATGCATATGTATGTAAATTAATTAAATACGTTTTGTTTAGTTGTTTCTTATTTTATTATAAACATTTGTTTTGTAGCTTTTATTGCATTTTTATATTGCGGTATTTATTGTGTGTTAATGTTGGCTTTTTAGTCTTTACTAATTTTTTAGAATTAATTTCTTTACTATTTAGCGAAAGTTTTTTCATTACAACTTTACTTTAAATGCACTTGCAACTGCTATCTATATAGTCACCATCACCGTTAAGCTGTTCAATTATGTTTACTGATAGTTTTCATTTCTTTCATTATTTAAAATTAACTCTGACATTTACATACATTTGAATGACTTGTTTGCCATTAAGGTGATTTACTAGGTGCATTTTTAGCTTTTGCTTAACAAAGACATTAAAATAAAATTTTTGATGGCCACTGCTTTGCAACTTTGTGTTGCACAGACGACTTTCATTTAAGTAAGTTTGGCTTTTATTTGTATGACTTGAGAAAGTTTCGATGCACTTGTAAGTGCATACTTATACTTGCAATGGCTTAGTTTGGAAAAACTTTTATTTATGACTTGTAATATGGCTTAGCTTTTCTCTGGATAAACTAGATTGTTAACCTTTTGCTTGCCAAAAATTTATAAATTAAATGTAGAATGTTGGAAGTAAAGTTGTTTTAGTGTTATAGTTTTATTTAGTTTTTTTTTTTAGATATATAGTTTATATAACGGTTAGTTTAAGCTATATTTATTTTTTTTTACTATGATTTATAATATAATTGATCAATGACTATAAATATTAGGTAATCATTGAAAAATGTATTTTATTAAAAATTAATTTGTAAAGTTGATGGCCGATTTATTTAAAAATAATTGTTAAATAAGGTTAATGATTAAACAGAGTGCAAGACAAGATGGCAGAAGATTAGTCCATCATTTCTCTTTATAATCCTTTAAAAATTTAATTTATTCTGTCAATAATTTAGTAAAGAAAATCTTATTAAAAAATACTTAATTAAATTTTTGCTTTGATTTGACCTTATGAAAATTTATTCCTTGAAATATTAAAAAATATTTTTTTGGAATTCTAATAAATTTTCTTACCTTTACATCCTTTCGATATTTTTCCAAATAATTTATGTTTGGCATAATTTAATCAAACCAAATAATCACTAGATAAAATATAAGAATAAATGTAATTTCCTCTTAATATAATTTTCATCTCTGTAAAAGTGTAATCAACATTTCTATTCACAAAACTCAATGCAGCTGCAATTTAGGTTAGACAAATAAATTAATTTCCATTTACTTTCTAAAAACACAAAAAATCTTTTTGATACAAAATTATTGTTGAATCTAAAAACCAAAAAAAAAAAACTAGAAAACAAAATTCACGTGAATTTAACAAATAAGTGATTGGTCATCAGAAAAATTCACAAAAAGTAAAAAAAAAAAAAAATCATTGAAACAAGAACAACATTAAGCGAAAAATTCACTTAAAAGTTGCAGCTGCATTTGTTTTAAGCTTCATTGTTTTTTCTCTCTTTTTTAGTTAACGTTGATGTTCTAGTTTCAAAAAATTTCCTCACCTCTTGCAGTTCTTTTTATGATCTACCTCTATAAAAAGAGTTTTTAGTATTCGTTTCTTTGTTAAATATTTTTGCTACAAATTCAAATGCATTCAAGCAGAAGTTTTTATTTTTTATATGTTTTAACCATTATTTTTGTGCTATAGTAACTGCAATACAACTACAACAACAATAAATAAACATACAAAAAAAAAAAAAAAAAAAACAAAACATCAACAACATGCAAGAACAACATGAAAATTTGTTAGCAATACTGAATGGCAACAGCAAAAAAAAAAAAAAAATATGTACAAATATTGTGTAAATTTTTTCTATAAAAAATAATAGACGAGACACTACTTTTTTTTTCCTAAAAATGAGAAAAACCATTCAAAAATACTTGGACACATATGAAAATGTTAAAGTGGAATACACATGTAACTTACCGGTACACAGTATGGGACTTAAAATTGTTTACATATATGGCTATGACAGGCTTTTGAAAGAATTTTTTTGCAGAAATTTTTGAAATTTTTTAAAATATTTAAGGAAACTTTAGTTGAAAATTTGAAAAGAACTGACATCAAATTGTTCATAATTCTTCTAACTATATATTGAGATTCACTGTTGTGTAACATTGTTGTGCATCTATTATTATTTTAATATCTATATCAACCCAAATGGCAGTGCAAGATATTATTATTAAAGCTATATAATATAATAAAGAACCGATTTAAACCAAACACACAGTAATTCATTACCAAATAAATATAATCATATATGCAAAATAAAATAAGACAGGTGGATGGACGCTACAGTAGAGGCAAGAATTGATTTATTTTTTTATTTTTTATGCCCAAATTAATAAAACAAAACATCATAGAGTGCACAGAAAAATATTGGGACCTTTACCTTAATACATATGATAGTGCCAAATTTTAAAAAAATCGGTCCATAATTTACCATAGCTCACATATAAGTCCTTTTTCCGGGAATTACCCAAAAGTAAATAAATTCATATAAATGTAAGTATTGACGTAATATTCTGTATTCTTATGTTTTATTTTACACTTAATAAGAGTATCGGCCCACAATTGGTCTAATAAAAGACCCCTGCCCGAATTTTGATGTACACAATGGTGTAGGGTATCATATGGTCGGGTTTGACCAACTATATCTTAATATGTCGTTTTTTCTTTTGTCTATAAGATCATAATATCGTTAGGCCGTTTCGTTTAAATTGATCCTATTTTAGCACTTTTCTTCAGCCATACAACTTCCTAAAAAGCTCTTGCGACCGTACAATTATATGTACTAATTCTAAACGATAAATATTAAATACTAGCTCACGACAAGAGAACTGGGAGCATTAACATAAGCGAGACTGTTAACGTAAATACGAATAGTGAATTACACAAAAAAATCATTGATTACTTATCACAGACACATATATAGAATTTTTTATTTATTTATTATTTATTTATTTATTTATTATTATTTATTATTTATTTTTTATTTTTTTTTTTAAATGAGTACAAGTATTTATTACTCTGAAAGTTACTTAAAGAAAGAGTAATCGAATAAAATAGCAAGCCGCTAACCTGATCGTCTTTGAGCCTTCAATAAAAACTGAGAGTAAGAAGACTTACGTATGAATAACATGTTCTTAAGTTTGCTTATAAATTATAAATACTTATATATAATTCATACACATATGGGCAATTCTCTTTTTACGTTTGCTTTATGAAACCGACCTTCAACCTCAAATATTTTTTTAAATTCAGACTTTTTTAAAAAACTTTTGATGCAATTATATTAACAACACTTTTTGCTGTATCAGAAAAAAAATTCAAGATCTGATACGGTTCCATGTGGTGCCGACAAGCACCCAAAGTCAAAAATTCCAAAAAAAAAAAAAAAAATGTGTTTGAAACTAACAAGTTTTGTTTATTTCTTTTGATTGCTGTAGTCGCGGATTTAAACATAAGAGTTCAATTCTTCTAATGTAGACTCTAAACACTTGTAGGAAAGGACCACCATGGCTTTAATTAGCGCGCAATTAACCAGTGCCAAATTTTAAGACAATTTTAAAATTTTCCAGTTTTTTCACTGGGGATTTGTGCATCGTTTGACATATATCTCGTTAATGTGCCCTCAACAGAAATGCTGTAGGAGGTACCCAAACTTGGGGAGACAAAACGTGAATGGCTCCAAGAGGCACACACGTAACGTTATTTCAGTGAAGCTAGAGTATAGCTTTATCAAAGAAGGTTTCCAAATGACATTTAAAAATCATTGTGGCATTTTAAGATATTAATTAAACGCTAAACGTGTATAGCAATTTAAAGAAATTCAGCAATTTTGCATATTTTGTTGTAGCGGATTTTGGTGTTATAAATCAATTTTAAACTGAAATAAGTTCCTGTGTAAAGTTTTACTTGCGCAAGAAACATAATTTTCATCAGCGGTTTTCATGGGCTAAGACAGCGATGTAGTTAGTTTAACATTTATCGTCGAGGCACACCCAAGGCGCTAATCAAAATTAGAGATGATATATGTCAATATGTAGCTGCTTAACACCATACATCAAAATCAATATAGCGTTCGAAAAAAGGTACGATTTTGCATATAAATGACATTGTTTTATGACTTATTAAAAAAAAAAATAATAATAATGAATATTGCAATAAATGGATGAATATGAACAAGACTATATCACTTAAAACTGAATTTTGCAAATTTTATAAGATGGTTTAATAATTATTAAATCGCTAATTTATCCCCGAATACTTAACATATCACGATATTTTTAATTTGTATTTTAGATACACCATTGTAGAGTACATAAATGCAATAATTTTTGATTTAGGACTATAAACAGAATTTTGGCAATTTAAAAAAAAAAAAAATTAACTTAAACCGCCATAAAATTGATGCCGTTCGGTAAAAGTCATTCACGCGAACAGATTTGTGTTTCACTAGAGCCAAGGAATATTGGTACTAAATATCGGTGATGTGCCATTAAAAAATTTGCGAAATTTTTTCTTTTAACATCAAAAATAAACGAGTTTGAAGAATTGCCCATATAGGATTCTTTCATTATTTTCCTCTATCATAAGAACAAATTCTTTCCAAACACTGTGATTACATGCTCTCTTCATGGTTGGTCACTACATCCATAAAACCAATACATATAATTCAAATGTAAAGACATAAATACCCTGCAGTCAATGGTGGCAGTTGCGTACAAGTTACCTAACCGACTACATTACCTCTACTACTAGTCACTTTATTAGCTACGTGACTAGTCACTTTAACATGAGCTTGTCCTAGGAGGAAGTATATTGCCACTTCAACGACTTCATAGTGTCAGTTTTTTGCACACACAATCACCTCCACGACTACCGAAGGGTCAGTAAAATGACAAATAGGCACTTCAACGACAAAAAGTGGCCCTTTTTTTACATACACAGGCACTTCAACGGCCACAAAATTTAACTTTTGGGCGCACACAACCACTTTACTGGTTACAAAGAGTCAATTAAAAACTTTTGATTCTTCTTTTGTCTTTTTCCCGCTTAGCATAGAGTCAGTAAAGTGTCAATTGCTAATACGCTCATTGCTGACCGATGGAGAGTGGCAGGTGACTATACATCAATGAATCGTACTGTCTAAAAGTGTGTTAATTTCCACCAAATAAACTGCTGGGTATCTACTCATACCTAGTCTATACAAATAGTCAAATACATACATACCAACCTATAGACGGACAATTTAACTATTGTTACATTTATTATTTGTGAAGTCTGTTTTTTTTTTAACTTGCTGATGCACACAGGAATTTATATGGGCAATTCTTCAAACTCGTTTACTTTTGATGTTCAAAAAAATTTCGAAAATTTGTTTATGGCACATCAACGATATTTAGTACCAATATTCCTTGGCTCTAGTGAAACTCAAATCTGTTCGCGTGAATGACTTTTACCGAACGGCATCAATTTTATGGCGGTTAAAGTTAAAATTTTTTTTAAAAATTGCCAAAATTATATTTATAGTCCTAAATCAAAAATTATTGCATTTATGTACTCTACAATGGTGTACCTAAAATACAAATTAAAAATATCGCGATATGTTAAACCTACCCTAGAGTAAAGAAAACCGGTCACGTGACAGGTTCTCAGGTCTAGTGACCGGTCCCAGTTCCGGAACTTTATATGAGAAGAACCTGTCACTTTTACATGGGGTTGTCATTGGAGGTGGCGAATTAGCCCCTTGGGACAGCTCACAGGATAGGTCCTAGGACTGGTCCAAGAGGACAGGTTCAGTAACGATTAATGTAGTAAAAATTTTATAAAAATTCGGTAATTGTTTACTTTTTATACATTATTTTTATTATAATCATTATTAATATTATGTTTATTTCAATTTTATAATTTTTCGTTAATGTCGATGGCGGCACCCCGGCTCGAATCCATGTTCATCTGACGTATGTTATGTTTTATAGTCTTCAACGCTTACCACTCAGCCACTGATTGTTATTGCGCGCGAGTTGCTAATTGCACACTTAACGAGCATGTTATAAATTAACTCTCAACTGTTGAATAGTGAGTGTGTTTGTGTCAACTGGTTCTCAATTGGAACTTTGGTGACGAGTTAGGTGTCAATTGGTACTCAACTGGTACAGAGGAACCGGACCATTACTGCAATTGTCACAAATTTTCCGCAGTGTTCTTATACAATTTGCAAAATTCAGTTTTTAGTGATGTAGTCTTGTTCATATTCATCCATTTATTGCAAAATTCATTATTTTTTTTAAATAAGTCATAAAACAATGTTATTTATATGCATTTTTTAATTGCACTTATTTGAATCTCTAAAGTTGCATTAAATGCAAAATCGTACTTTTTTCGAACGCCATATTGATTTTGATGTATGGTATTAAAGCAGCTACAGATTGACATATATCATCGCTAATTTTGATTAGCGCCTTGGGTGTGCCTCGACGATTAAGGTTAAACTAACAACATCGCTGTCTTTGCACATGAAAATTATATTTTCACAACAAAATATGCGAAATTGCTGAATTTCTTAAAATTGCTATACACGTTTAGCAAATTAATATTTTAAAACGCCACAATGATTTTTAAATGTCATTTGGAAACCTTCTTTGATAACGCTATACTCTAGCTTCACTGAAATAACGTTACGAGTGTGCCTCGTGAAAAATGAACCTCTTGGAGCCATTCACGTTTTTTCTCTCCAAGTTTGGGTACCTCCTACAGCATTTCTGTTGAGGGCACATTAACGAGATATATGTCAAACGATGCACAAATTCAATAGCTATTGGGCTTTTCTTTGAATTTTGAAATATCCGAATCCCCAGTGAAAAAACTGCAAAATTTTGAATTTTCTTAAAATTTGGTTTCACGAATTGCATCTAAAGTTTTTTAAAAAGGTCAGAATTTAAAAAAAATATTTGAGGTTGAAGGTCGGTTTCATAAAGGCAAACGTAAAAAGATTTTTACGTTTTTTTTATATTTTTTTAGAGAATTCTATTCTTGTAAAACATTTTTATTTTATATGAATTTTATTATTTCTATTTATATAGGTATCTCTTTGTGTGGGTGTTAAATTTAAAATGACAAGTGTTGTTTTTATTTTTTGGTAACAAAACAAAATATATTTTTTATATATTAAAGAAATTATTGTTATTTTAACAGGTGTCAAAAACACCTGTATAAAAAATTTATTAATGTATAATGAACATTTAAATTTAGAAATATAATTAGGGAGATAATTGAATCTAATGTTATGTTAAATTTTGGTTGTTGATTTATTTGGAAATTAATTAAATAGGAAAATTAGAGTATAGTTTTGTAATGGAATGAAATAAAATTTCAAGGAAAATTAAAGTTATCTTGGGAGAAAAAATAAAAATAAATGTATTCAATTGAATCTCTTTAAAGGTTTTGTAGGACTGCTAAACTTTTTTAGCGGTTTTAGCAAACATCTTTTTGGTATTTCGCATATATAATTGTGAGTGTTATTGGCAACTTCGGTAAAATTTTAAATTATTTTGAAATATTTATACTTTACACCACCTGGTTTGTGTTTGTGCTGATGTTTGTAACGCACAGACATAATTGTCGGACATCCACCTTAAAGTATACCGTTCCACTCAGAATCACTTTCTGAGTCGATTTAACGATGTCCGTCCGTCCGTCTGGACGGCTGGCTGGTTGTCTGTCCATGTAAACTTTCTGAACAAAATACAGGTCGCAATTTTAAAAATATTTTGATGAAATTTGACACAAATGATTATTTTGACACAAGGACGAAGCATATTGAAATTGGTTATGATCGGTACTTTATTTCAAATAGCCCCCATACAAATGTCCTCCCGGACCAGGGGTTTAACAATCATAAATGCCTTAAATATAGCAATATTTCAATGAAACGTACAAAGTAGTTTTGTATAAGTGTTAATCTTTGTGCCAAATTTCATCGATCTATAATTGACCATAGCCCCCATACTAATACCCTAATAGTATCAAGTTAATATTCGACACAAATAAGTTTTATATAGGTATAAACAACATTGCCAAAATTTATGAGAATAGGTTCATAATTTACCATAGTTCCCATATAAACCCACTTCCGGAAATCGTCCTAAAGGGCCTATGACCGACTATAGTTTCTCTGTCGTTTCTTTTGTTTTCTTTTAAATTTTAAATAATTCTATCTAGTATTCATACATATAAACATACATCTATATTACCTTCACTTTTGCTAATAACTTATGCAAATTTTATAAGTATTCAAAATAGCACTATTTACTCTTAAAATATTCTATTCATTTTAATACCCATAAGAAATTCTAATAAAAAAAATCATCATCTTTCAAACATATTCTTCTTAACATTTCTTTATATTTCACTATTCAATATGATGTGATTATGAGCGAACAAGATAATCTTTGTTTTGTCGCTAAAAAAAATAAAAATAGCAGAAAAAAGGAAAGAGACCGAAAAGGAGTATCAGAATTTTATCAGATAAATCTTATATAATATACGATATAAGCATAACAATACATGGGGAACGAATAAATAACAAACAAAAAAAAAAAAAAAAAAAAAATAATACGCATACATGAGAAAAAAAACTGCAAAGTGGAAAGTAAAAAAACTCCAACATGTTTAAATGAATTGAATATGAGATGACGATGAAAGAACGTACTGATGGAATGAAAATAAGCGTTGAGCATTATTTTTTCACATAATAAAACTGAGTACTTGTGCATAAAATATCTAGAGATTTGTGGATATAAATATACATACTAACAAAAGATATGGAAACCCTTTCAATATCGAAATTAAGCAGAGAAAGAAATGTGAGGGAAAAAAAAAAACTTAACGCTTATCATCTCATCATCAAAAAATGCTTGTAAAGACACTGTGGTTAATATGATTAGGGTAAAAAAAGTTAATAGAAAATAATCTTTTAAAATATTTTGTACATTTTTATATTCATACATTATACTTATTTTTAATTCCAGGAAATTATCTGGTAAATAACATGATAACTAACTGTTAACTCTTCTAATTGTAACTTCCAGTTTTAGAAAACCTAGTTTTAACATGAGCCTTACTCTTAACTCTCTGACTACTATTCACTATTGCTAAGAAAGCTTTTAGAAAGTTTTCTAAAGAAATTCTGTAAAATTTTCTAGACACTAATCAAATAAATTTTAGTATTACTTTAAAAATTCAAAATAATCTTATTTTGTTGCGGTTATACTCATCATCATCATCACCACCATCCCATTACCATCATCATTGTCATCAGCATCTTCAACATTATCGACCTTAAGTTTATCATTGTCGGCACAAAAAATATATATTCTTCCATTTATACTCTCAGGCACTTAACAAAAAGTAAAATATAAAAATACTTTTTCACAAAATAAAAAGGATTTACGTGTATATTTTTTCATACCAACCTTATAATTTAGAGGAAAACTGAAAGAAAAAAAATCGCTAAAAAACATAAACTTTCCTTGATAGTCACTCAAGCATAAACTATTTTTACTGTTCACTTTTTATTTCTTTTTATTCTACTGACTTCTTCTGTTCTTTTTTTTCTTTTCCAAAAACTTCTGCGAATTCTAAACAACAGAAAGTGAAAAAGCACTGAAAAACATACAATAAATGGTATATTGAAGATGATGACAATGATAATGTTGATATGAAATTATATATGTAGTATGATGATACTTTATATATACTGCTCAATAAAACTCCTTGAAGCATGCATTAAGTGCATATTGTATTTTTTGTTTTGTTTTCGGTCTGTATCTTTTTCTAAATATTCCATATGTGGCAATGTTTTTCTTGTTATTGCTTTAGCTACAATTGAGGTGAACTTGGTAGGGAAATAAAAAGTAAATAAAAAAATTTAAATAAAATGGAAAACAAAACGCGAAATGTTTTTAAGTCAAATCATGAATTTCCTGCTAATGGTATTTTATTTGTCATAGAGTAAAATCCTTTTCAGTTTATTTTTCATATAGTAGGGGATTTTGGAATTGGGGCAAGGACGAATCTAAAGTGGCCTACTATGTAAGTGAAAAGAAATATAATTTTACAACAAAGTTTAGTTTTATATTTTTATTATACTTTTTAAGCTTAAAATTCTTGATTTGCTTCATAATAGCTTTAATCATAGGCCTTCAAAAATATCCTGATAGGCTTTGATTATTTTGATATTCATATAATGAAAAATAGGCTCCAATTATAGGTCCTTATTTCATGGAAGGACATAAACACATACTCAATCATACAATGACATTAACCATCCGTTTTACAAACTGGTCTGGTTAGACTAATCGCTAATTTAAATATTATTTTCATACATTTATAATCAGGGAAAACACAAATATGCAATTGCATGTATTTTCCTGAATGTTGAATGATTCCATGTATAAAATATTTATCCGTTTCAAAACAAATAAATCATTTTGGTATCGATTTGTGTGCATATTTTTGCATATTTGACCCTTTACAGCATATTTTTGCATTTGCCGATTTTTAATGCATATTTATAGCATATCTATTATTTTTAGGGCATATTTAACTCTTTTCGGAGAATATTTTGACAATTTTTTATACTTCATGAAATGTTTTTCAAATTTGATTTTATAAAAGAAAGATATAAATTTCAGTTTTGTCTTATTTTATAACATTGTAATATTAATAAAAAACTTTGGTTTAATAAAAAAACATAATTTTGGTAAAAAATTATGAAAAAAATCTTTGTTTTTTAACTGCATATTTTCGCGTTTTTTAGAGCATATTTTTCGTTTTTGACTGCATATTTAATGCGCATAAAACCCATTTGTTTTTATTGTGGTTTCCTTGTTTATAATTAAGCAAGAGACTTGAAATTTCTGGTACCATCCTACAACACTGAGCTAGTCGTATACTATAGCACAAAAAATATAAAATAAGAAATGATAAATATAAATTAAATAATCAGCTTTAATAAATCCAATAATTTTATTATAGAAAATATACTCCAATCGTGATTTAAATGAATTTCAACATGATTTTTAATATATTTATATTTTTGTAACACTAGAAAGTTTACTTACGCAAATGAAGTTATATTTATAACCTATGCGTTTATGCTAATTTTTATAACGTACAGAAAAAATCATCTGAACCCCACCTTAAAGTATAGCTTTCGACTCAGAAATCACGACTCAATTAGTTAGTTGATTAAATGATACCCGTCAGTTTGGCTGTCTATGAAGAGCTTGAGAACAAAGTAAAGGTTGTAATTTTAATGAAATTTGGGATTTACAGTTATTCTGGAACAAGGAAAAATTTTAGTGAAAATATTTATGAACGGTCTATTACACCTAGCCCCAATACAAATGTTTTCCTGGAATAGAACTTAACGCTAATAGACATCTTTAATATACTAAAAAAAAAAAATAATTAAATTTGGGACAGATAATTTACAATAGATTCCATATAAACACATCTTCCGAAAATAACTTTAACGAGAATAAATCCGTACAAATGTTAGTATTTAGTTAATATTCGACACAAATAAGTTTTATATATATTAGAGTGGGTCAATTCTTTTTGTAGATAGGGGTATAGCAAAAATGTAATCTACAATAAATTCTAAGAAAACTTTTCTAAGAAACTATGGGTCTAAAATCAAAACATAGCTCCCGCCGATAGACATATAATTGCTGCTATCTCAAAAACTACTCAAGATACAGATCCGAATTAGGTTTCAAATAATAGGTAATGAGAGCACCTTCAAAATGGCATTCCACATTTTTTTATAAATAAAGGTTAAAGGTCATTTTTTAAACCTTAAGTCTTGAAAAGCTATATCTCGAACGCTATTTTGAACATTTTGCCAAAATCCGTATGTTAATACAGATTTTCTATACTACTTAAGTTTTTAGTATAGAAAGTTGCTTGGATGCTAAGATATTTGAAAACATAGTCTCTCGGCGGGAGCTAGGTTTTCATTTTAGACCCATACTTTCCTTGGGTAATTTCCTTAGAATTTTATGTAGATTTCGATTTTGCTATACGCCTGTCACGTTTTTTCTCACTCAAACAAATTGACCCAGCCTAATATAATAGTGCCGAATTTTATAAAAATCGGTTCATAATTTACCATAGTTTCCATATAAATACACTTTTCCATATAAATACACTATATCTTTATTACTTGTTACAATATCCTGATGGGAAATTCTATACCGCAAATTTACTAGCTCATGTAGCCCTATGAGCTAGTGAAATTTTATTCACCTTATAAACTTCAAAATTTTACTTTTCTACATGCTTTGCTACCGTTTGGCACACACTCATATACTAAATTATGCAATACTACAAAAAAATATGGGCAATTATAAAAAATTTTTAACCTGGCTGAAACTGAGTTAAATCCTTAATAAGTTATACTATTTACAAATTGGTTACAGATCTGAACTCACAAGACTTGAAAATAATACAGTGCAAAATTTTAGCACAATAGGTTTCTTTTTCTAACCATGATTGTTGTTCAAAGTTCAAGAATATAGAAAAACTGATAAAAACTACTTAAGTTTTTATCATTCTTCTACAATTTTTAAAAGCGCGTTATACTCTATCATAAGTAAACTAATCGGACTTTGTACATAAATTCTGCACCATCTGCACCTAAATACAGGGTAGTAAAGTTTTGATGACAAAATTTTTTGGGAGGCACATTCTTTTTGTATTTTTATACAGAAAATTGCAATTTAAACAAATATTGGATATATAGATATATGAGTTGCGATAAATATAATTGATTGGGATCATAAATTTAAGTCAAATGTTGTTGATAATTCAAAACGGGACACTTTTGTCAAAACACATTTTGCTAAGGCACATCATGTGGACAGTATGAAACTATCTTCAATTAACATAATTAGTAGGCGCATCAACAAATTTTGAGAGATAAACATTTTATGGACCAAAATATATTTACTTGTGTTAAAAAAGAATCACAATATTAAAAAGCATTTCTATGTAATAAACTCTAACGAAATATACTTTCTATAAATATATGGAGAAATAACTTACATTTGATAAAAAATTTTCACAAAATTTTTAAAAATCGCAATATTTATGGAAAAGAAAATTTTTAAACTTTTACTAGGAAACCCTGAAATATGCTGTACTAATTAGATCAAACAATGATAATATCATAAATTTTATTTGAATAACTTAGTAGGTTTTGACATTAAGTGTAATTTTGACCATAAATGTACATAAACTTCAACTTTAAAACGCCATAACTTTCGCGCCCCTCACACGAAATGACTAACACGAACTGACTCTACATGCATTCGAGTCACTTTATATGTGTACAAAAGGATTTAAATGTGCCATCAAAAAAATTTATATTTTTTGAGGGGCTAAAATCAAAAATTTTTGATAATTATTGCCCATATATGAACATCAATATCCTATTATTGGAGAAAAATTGTATGGAGATATGGCTATAATAGAAAACCACTATGAACTAAATTTAACAGAGATCGTGTCTTTATCATACAAAGCCAAAATTCATCTAAATATCTCCAAAACTGCGATTTGTATCTTCATTAAAAGTTTATGGCCTGCCAGACGGACGGACGGATATCGCTTAAATACTGAAACATGTTTTTTTACATGTATATATCGGTTTACATTAAGATCTATTATGTTATTTTTTAATAAAATCAACGAAAATTACACTATGGTACCCGCAAACAAAGAAAATCCTTTACCAATTTTTCCCAAATGGAACACATTTTCAGCCGGCTGCAGCTGATTTTGAGCCGCCGCCGACTAATTTTTCTTCAGCCGCCGCCGCCGTCGAAAAGTGCTCGGCACAGGTCTCTGGTGCCCAATTACAAAAGATGAGATCTGATAGAGGGTTGCCTTGGGTGCGTATTTATGACATTTATTAGGCATTTTTAAGTTTCTATTCGCATAAGAAATCTGGATTTGCTACATTTAACAAACATTTTCATAGTTTTATGAAAATTCTTATAAAAGCGAAATATCATCCAAATATTTTGAAATGCTTAATCCAATTGGACTTTAAAAATTACGAAAAATCACTTAAAAAATAATTCTGTTTACCTTATTTTGTGGGCACCTTTTTGAAAGATCAATTTAACTTCTCTTTTTTCACCTCCTATTAACACTATTTACTATAGAGATCTTCTGGTCTCTGACCAACAAAAAAAATTGGTTTTACTAGTAGCTTTAGCTGTTTGTGGCAGCATATAATATTTTTAAACTCGTGATTCTTGGAGCCTTTTTTAATCCAGCCAAAAAGTATCAGCTCCTTAAATATCAAAATTAGTAGTGGAAACAAAAAGCAATAAGATAACAGAAAATTTATTTGAGTTTAAATTTGGCTTAGGTAGAGGAGAACAAAAGAATAGTAGGAAAAGCATTTCTTCGGTTCAAATTTGTTGAATGAAAATAAATTTTAATAAGTAGATTACATCCCTTTACAAAGAGATAAGCAAATCTGTACCCCAACACATTTATAAAAAAAATAAAATAAAAAATATATAAATTCTTAAGATACGTTCAGACTAGTCAAATATTTGACGAAAAGAAGTAATTTTTTTAAAATAATATATTTGACTAGTCTGAAATATTTGACTAGTCTGAACGTATCTTAAGAATTTATAAAACAAACGCCGATAAAACGAAATAATAGACCAATTACTTTTAAAATATTTTTATAAACAAAATAAAACTCCACAAATTGACTACTGATCTACAGGTAAAAGTTTCACTAATTTTCATAGATTTTTATTATCCTGTAGGGTAAGCTACAATAAAAATGACGAAAAAAATGTTGCGTTGTTGTCAACATTATTGTGGCATTCATTATTATCACTCTCTTTCACGTTCTGTTATACTCTCCTCTTTCTTAGATTACTTCATACAAATTCATGTATAAAGCAACAACATTTACATGCATCTATGCCACATTTTGTTTACCATGCACATATTCAAACATAATGTGTTGGATGACTGCATTCAAGAAACGTGTCTTTTATGCAAAATCCCATGTTTTTCAAGTAGGGTTTTTAAAGTTACATTCACATGGCATACTATAAAGATATATATGTACTACTGTATGTTCTATACATGCGGCATACTATATAGAGATACATAAGTATGTATATCCACTAGTTTTATACCCGTATTATTAGCAGCTAAAAATTTAGCTAATGATTTCTGTTTTAAGATAAACATAAAAATGTCATTCTGTGATATATACACCCGTACATATCTATATATGTATGTATGCAAAATTCTATATTGTTGTCTACACATACTTTAAAATTCTGTTTTTATTTTCTTGTTTTAGTTATTTCTTTGTTTTTGTGCTAAATATAGCTAAAGGGCTTTTGCTCTTAGTACTCAGACATTGACACTGACTTTGGCTGCAGGCATTTAAATACTATATGTTGTGAACAAAGTTTAAGTTTTCTGGCTTAAGGCAGCAGCATGTATCATGCAACACATTTTTAATGAATTTCAGTGCTATTAGCTGGAAAATGGCTAAAAGTCTATAGCGGCTATAAAGTTTGTTAGTGCTAAGGTATTAAAACATTTGGATTAAGTGTTTAAAAAATACAGGTGTATTTTTCCAATAAATTTTATAGTGAAAATTTTCTATTGAATATTCCTGTTTTATATATCTTATTTTATTTTTCTTATCGTTCTTTATTTTCTTTGCTTTAACACTTCACAAAGTTTTCCCTAACCACTTTGAAATTATCGTATAATTTTTAAAGTGTCATCAATGTCAGTAAATTCTTTACTTTCGTTTCACTTTACTGCACACTTACACACACACTCACATACATGTCTTCATCGGGAACGATGTGTTGAAAGAATCACTCAGTCGTTGTGAAAATCTATGTTTAATCAATAGTCTGTTCAATGAAATGTCTGGAATTATATTTTTTTTATTCTTCTGTTTTCAGGGTTTATGGGTGTCAGGTTGCTGTTTGTTGGTTTTTCATGGACAATTTTATGGAAAAGCTTTAAATAGGTTTTTGTTAAGAATTTTTCTGCAAGAAATAAATAAAAAATGTTTAACCCTTTTTGTTGCAAAAGCAATTTTAAATTAATTGAAATTTTATTTTTTGTTCAAGATATGTGTATATGAAAAGGTGTTCAAATGGAATTTTATTTGTGTGATAATTTGTAAAAAAGGTAAAGGTTGTAAAATGGTTGTTACTTGAGATAAATTTAATTTCTGTTAAGGTTTTATAAGAAGGATATTAAAAGCAGTTAAACGAGAAATAAAAAAAAAATATTATAGAAGTACAAAGTTAAAAACTATTCCTAATTATTATATTTTATTGTATCAATTATTGAAGTGATCAAAATTCAAATTTTCTAATATTTTTTACTAAAAATTTAACAATTTATCACTTTTGAATAATTTTTCTTATTGTGTCAATTACTAAATTAATCAAATGTAAATAAAAATCAGTGAAAATTTTAATAATTGAATATAATTTTTTTTGAATTTTAATCAATAAAATAATTGAATTTGTATTATATACAGCAAAAACTTGGTAATGACATGTAGTTACGAATGTAGTTACTTTGTAATGACAACAACATACTGTCTGCATAGAAATTGTTAAGTAACTTACTATTTATAACCCGAATGTAAATAATTATTTATGATCAGATTTTTGTAAATATTAATTTTTATCGATTTTTATAATGTAGTTACCAATTCATATATTTGAATATGAATTAATCCAAAATATTTTATTTTTTTTTTACATTTATTTTAATTACATTTTTGGTTATTGTAAAGTTTTTTATTAAAATTTTAAAAATCTTTTTACAACAACAAAAATATTTTATATCCGGACATTTCATTACTTATTTATAACATAAAATGTAACTAGTCTCTAATATTATTACTAATAATGACTTCAGTAATGCTTTAAAGTCAATGCGCTATTTAACAGCTTGGAAGTAATTAGTCATTGTAATGATATCTAAGTAATGTATAGGGTAAGTAGTTGCCTCTAATGTCATCACCGTGTTAACATAATGAGTTATTCAGCTAATGTGTAAGTAGTAGCTTCTTAACATATTACAAGGCAACCAAAGTTTTTGCTGGGTACTTAATAGAGCCCTGCAAACTGTGTCTTATAAGGCTGTACAAGCCACTTGATATTTTTCAAGTGTTGTTATCAGTGTGTGTGCGGAGTAATAAATACTGTTCTGCAGGCACTTAAAACCATACAAATACTGCGTGTGTGCTTCAACTTTATGAACAAATCATGAGTGTGCTATGATAGCGACCAAACAAGCCTCTCAAAGGCTTGTATAAAAAAATACAAGCCTTTTGACCACTTGTTTGCTTCAATAAGGAAAAAAATTGTGTTTTCTTTTTTATTAAAATTATATGTGTGTGTGTGCGTTCATGACTGTATAAAGTAATTTCGTAAGTAAAACAGTCGTTTAAAAGTATTGTTTATAAACTTATTGTTATTTACGATCAAATAAATTATTAATGTTACTAGTTATAACAATTTAAAGAAACATGCATTAAGTTTTATTAGTAAACAGATTTTATTAAATATTTAAAGTTTTTTACAAGGTTTTTTTATATTATTACTTAAAACAAATATATACTTAATTACTTATATACTACTTTCTTATACATATGTATATAAATACTTAAACTATATCACAGATAATAATGTTGTCTGTATTCATGTGAAGAAACATAATCTGTGAAAAGATGGTTGAGTTGAGTTGAGTTTTAAAATAGAATGATTACTTAGTAAATATAAATTAAATGCAATAAAATCTATCATAATATAAATAAGTACAATTTTAAAATTTTTTATAAACATACAATTAATAATAAGACTAACTTTATTTAAAATATAAATAAATACTAAAGATAAACATTTTCTAACTTACATATGTAACTGACAGTTTCAAATGTCAACTTTAATTTTTTTACTTTTTTAACTCTTAATAAAGAGTATTTTTTAATAACTTTATGAATTCACCCTTTTACATTTATTTGGAAAAGAAGAACCAACAATAAAATATAGACATACTGTATATATGTGTGTGTATGCAAGAATATTTATAAACAACCACTTTTTACACATTATGAAGATTTTTTGCCACACACAGCAACTACGTATTACAAAAAACAAACAAATCATTAAGCCCACTTGAAATCTTTAAATCATTTCTCAACGTCTTGTATGATTTGCTTTTTTTTGCCACACCACTTGCACCACTTGTTTACGATAAATGATTTGAACGCACGGATTTGCAGTCGCTCATACACAGTACACACTTGCTTTGCTTCGGGCAGCGAACAGTACGAACAGTATTTATTGTTGTTTTTGCACATGTTGGCTATGAAACACACACTTGAAATTCAAGTGTGTTTGCTTTTCAAATCATCTTGCGCAGGAGACTAGTACTTAATCGAAATTGGATTCTACATTTTTCTATGTATAATTTGAAACTAATTTGTTAGAATACTTTAATAATGACACGGAAAAAATACATGTGATTCATAATTGCAACTATTATAAATCCATAAATCTTCAACGTGATGTATTCAATCAGTTTCAGAAATATTCATAAGAATACTCTAGTATATAAATATTTTTTTATTAAAAAAAAAAAAAAACTTATTATGTGAACGTTTTTGCATATGTGTATCTCAGAAACTAATTAAGTTTTTAACAATGACATTGTGGAGGACTGGGTTACACAATATCAAACAAGATATTTTTTTGCATTGGGTTATTATAAAGCTATATAATGAAGTTATTGTGTCCGTCCGGATGCCGTTCTGCTTAATTAAACTTTGATCCCGATGAATGGTTTTTTACCAATCTAATAGCGTTTTCTTTTCGCACTTTTACTGTTTAACATTACTTGGAGATTATCCTCATCCTCATAAAATTATAATTTTGTAAATTTATGTTTTTTTTTTTTTTTTAATTTTTGGTAAAATATCGATTTTTCTTATTTTTTAATTTCGGATTTTTGGCAAAATTTCGAATTTTAAGTGAAATTTCGGATATTGTTTGCGAAATGTTTAACTTTTTTTATGAAATTTAAAATTTTTGGCAAAATTTCTAATTTTTGAGGAATTTACAATTTTTTTAAAATATTTCGATTTATTGTGAAATTTAAAATTTTCTGTAATATTTCAAATTTCTCGTGAAAGTGAGATTTTTTCGATAAATAAAGAATTTGAAGTCAAATTTCTGATTCTTTACGATATTTCGAATTTTTGGTAAAGTTTTGAAAATTAAATTTTAAATTTTTGGTAAAATTTCCGATTTTTGGAACATCAATTTAAAAGCATTAAATACACAAGTTTATAAAGTACTATTTTATTTGAGACACTGAATTCAAATCTGGCATCCGTTTCTTAAGATAACTTTATTAGTAAGTGAAAATCCTTAGATTCCGGACAATTTATTGCAAAGTTAGAATGTCTCTTAAAATAAATAAAGAAAATACTTCATTCCCATCTTGGCTTTTCGACGAAAATTTGGCCGATAGGAGCGTCGAGCAAGGTGAGCGAATACATAAAGATTTGGCATAAATCAAAAAACGTTACCGAAGATTTTGGGACGAGGGCATAATGAGTGACAACTGTTGGACTCTATTGCGTGAAACATATACCAAACAATACAAAATACTCAGGTCGACTGCTATTTATTTCTAATTTTATTGAAATTTCGCAAAAACTATTTTTTTTAGCCTTTGCTTGGCTTAAACTATGCTGATTTTCCGTGATTTTGTCATTCTGTGTATAATATGTCGAAGGAATCATTTAAGACTCCATAAAGTATATATTTTCTGGGTTCTGGTTAGATTCTGAGTCAATCTAGCTATGTCCGTCAGTCTGTCTGTTGAAAGCAGGAGAGGGCTCGAACGGGACAACATAGGGGGACGAAATTTAGCTCAAATATTTATCTTATATATAAGGTTTGTTTGGTAATGAAAATGAGCAAAACAAAAAAGTTATGGCCAAAATACTAGAAACACAGGGTATCCGTTTTAGCTTCATTTCATAGTTTTTCTGCTGATATCTCTCAAACAAATGCATGTACGATAAAGAAATTTTGTACAGATATGTCGAGGATCGATATAAACTTGGAAACCAGAAATAGGCGTGGTCAGCTTACTTTACCGCCCACCTCTCATATAACATAAAAAATAACATTCGCGCTTATTTTTAATGATTATAAATTTATTTCCAATTATAGTTTTTTTTTCCTTCTTGAGTCTTAATCTAACAAATATTTTATATTAATTTTCTTTTTTCCTTTTTCTATTTACAGGTAATTTGTCATTTCCACATCAACAAATTCTACAATGTAATGTCATTGTCAATACGCATAAATAATGATTGACCATATTCACAGTTTTATAATCAAAGGGAAATAATCATAACAAGTATAGTAAAGATTAACTACAGTAAGATTAAAAAAAAAAAAACGGATATATTAATTTACTTTTTAAAGTCAAGTGAACATGAACATAAAATAAATAATTGTGAACAAACAAAAAAAAAAAAATTATGCATAAAAAAAGCATAAACCGGAAATTAATTACAAGCATAACGCATTAAAGTTATGCATTTAATAATTTAACATATTGTTTAAAAATCAAAAACAAGAATTTTGCAAATTTTCACAAATTTATAAAAAAACTCATAAAGTCAACTTTACAATTGTCTAGTACGAATATGCCAGGAAAATTTCTATACTTTTATTAATATGTATGTACGTATTTCAGTGTTTAAATGTAGATTACATTATTGTAAAAACAATTTTTGGTTCCGCCACAAAGTCTCTGTTTTTGTATATGCATTACAAAATATAATTTTTGAAATTAAAGCAAAATAAAAACTTTTTTATAAGTAAGCTGTAACAAAAAAATTAAAGTTTACATTAGTATTTATGAAAAAAAGTCGCAAAAATAAAAAGTTTAATACAAAAAAACTGAACACAGAAAAACTTAACAGAACAGAAATAATAGAATTGTTATAAACTGCAAAAACCTGCAAGCGTAAAAATGCAAGTTTTATGACGTTGACATACAATCGCCATTGTAGTTTTTTGTTTTGTTTTTGTTAACATTATTATATTTTTTGTTGCTATTGCTGTTGTTGTCATATGTACGTATATGTGTAGAGAAGAACTCAACAACAACTATAACAATAATAACAACAACAACAAAAAATTGGTATGGAGACAACAAAAAAACTATAAAGAAAAAAAGTGAACATCATAACTATTTGTTAGCAATGTTTTGTAAAATTCATATTTAACCCTTTTATGGCAAAACAGGGCCATTAAAATAGTAAATGTTATAAACTATTATATATTTTTGTTACAGCTGAGGAGATAATAGTGTTGAAGTACTCTATAGTTGATAATAGGTGTTCTGATTAATGGGAAAAAAGTATTAAAATAAGCCATAATTATTTTTTATTTTTTTAATATTAAACCAAAAGGAGCACAAAAGTATATATATGAGTGAAATTACATTAACAACCAGAAATAGAAGAATACTTAAGCAATATTACCTATACAAATATTCTATGGGGGAGGACGTATCGAAGTCGACTACAACTCGTAGACTGTTTATTTGCTATCATGACTTTTGAGCTTTAAATCAATCCTGCAAAATTTTTTCATTCAACATATTTATTATCAAGATTATAACTAATTATTCCCATAAATAGTTATTTCTTTATTCCATTTTAAATACACTAAACCAAAAAAAAAAAAAAAAATAAATTCAAAAATTTCATTGTTTCAACGAATTTCTTTCAAAATTTTGTCCTAAAATATTGTCACATGTTTATACTCATACTGTCTTAAAATTCAATATACTATTTCATTGATTTAACTTATTCGTATTTTGTTTTATTGAACACATTCGTTGAATAAAATAAATGAATTTCAGTGAACAGTACGTTGAATTAAACAACCAGTAACTTGATTTGAATTAAATTATATATTGAGGCAACAAAACTATTATTTAACGTGATCAAATGCTATATTCGGCTGTGTCGAATCTTATATACTCTTCACCTAATTTGGTATGTGATATAAAAATATATATGAATGTAAAATTTAATGAAACAACAACACCAAATGATTTAAATAAAATAGAATAAAAAAAGAGTATTTTTAAAATATATGGAGCGATTAATTGAAATGAATTAATTAAAAATTCGAACAAATATTTTTCACATATCTGTGCAAGAATGAAGACCGTTATAAGTCCCAAAACTCGTTTTGGCCAGCTATTAACTCTGTTCGAAAAACCAAGATTGAAAAAGCTTTTTGTTGTTGTTTTTCATTGCCCATAAAAACAACAATATGTAAAGCAAGCTTTAAATTAATTAACAAAAAAAGATTTGCGAATACCTCGATTTTTTATGGACCGATATATTTGATTCAAAAAAACCGAAATTAAAAAAAAAAATATATATGAAGGTATCTTTGGTTTATATATATATATATATATATATATATATATATATATATATATATATATATATATATATATATATTACCAATCTGTGTAAAAACAAAACCCGTAGCTTAAAATTCTCAAAATGCGTTTTGGCGGATATCTCTGATTCTGAATTTTCCATGCAAGAACGAAGTCGTTAGCTTGTATAGGAGCTTAGAAAAACCGACAACAAAAAACACTTTTGAAGGTATCTTTGGTTTTTTGCCAATCTTATTTCGACTATTTATAAACCGATTTTTCTCATTCTTAGTAGCGTTCTTTTAAGGAATATTCCCTATAATTTAATGTATAAAACATATATATCCGATAGCTGGGGCTTTCTAAAAACTGATTTCAACAGAGAGGCGGTCAGACGGACATCGTTATATCGACTTCTCTATCAATAAGAATATCCAGAATATATATACTTTTTATATATACCCTTGAAACCTGTGGTATAAAAACGTACCATAATATTAGGCCTATATTAGGCCTACTCAGTAATTTTATTTGTAATTAAATTAAATTATTCAATGATATTAGTTAAACACTAAAAAATATAAAATATACTCGTAATTCATTTCATTTACTAAACAGTTTAAAAGCTTAAAATAATTCTTACCCTTGGTACCAATAGCAAAAATAAAGGGTTGAGCATAGAACTTACAGAGGATCTGAACTTACATGAAATGTTTCAGGTTATGAAGAACGCCTTGATGAACGCCACATGGTGAAAACTTAAGAATAAACACCGCTCGATTTTTGTATTCAGAAAATTTTTTGAAAACCTCCTCTTTCAAGTCTATAACACATTCCTCTACGTTGTTTTCTTTTACACTTGTTTTCTAAGGCCCTTGACTAGGACAATTATTAGAAAAGGTATTAAGTCACTTTGGTCATAGGAAGAAAATTTATCTCACATACAACAGTTTATAAGCGTTCAATTATTTCTGAATAAATATTATTGCAACAAGTGGCTAAACAAGAAGGTATAGTGGTAGTTGCCACCTAAGCTTCTAAATGATCTAATAGTCACCTTCATGTACTCCCCTATAAATATTTTCAAACATTTTGTAAGTACTACTCAATTACTGCCCTCAATTTGTTAAAATTAAACGAAGCATAATATAAACGAAACAATTAAAGGGTTAAACACCATAAAAAGTTAGTAACTGTAGCATAAAAACTAGTGAAAGCCAGCCCGTTTCAGCTGTATGTTGCCCCGTATAACAAAACCGGACTTTAAACATTCCTTTTGTGCTCTGTTTTTACTTTGTTTTGTTGAACCTAAATATATAAAATATAACTACAACACTATTCTATCATTCCTTTTATTGTTCAAAAACTAAATACATTTAAAATTCTAGTCATACAAGCCAACATATTCCATCACATAAACTGCAGTCAAACACATACTAAAAACAAAAATACCTCCATTGCATTTTTGCCATAACAAATCGTGACAAATAAAAAAAATAGTAACCATCATATGATTGGTTGTTGGTAACAATGTGCGTCTGGTAAAGGTATAACTATTATAAAAGTAAATTGTTTAAAATTATATAGAACAAAATGTAAACGCAGATATTTGTATGTTAAATGTTTATGGCCAGGTATGAGTTTTGTCATAAAACTTGGTTTTAATGTCTTTGTTAAGTATTTATTTTACTATAAAGTTCTGTTTTTTTAAAATTTATATGGTTAATTAAGTCATGATATTAAAAAGATACTATAAAGAAACTAGAACAAAACATATGTTTAGGAAGTTGTAGGTTTGTTGCTATTGCCATTCTCAGATATTTAAGGAAATTTAACATAAGCAAAAATGTATGTCAGTAAGCTTTTTTTTCACTTGTAAAAGGTAATTTTATTTTATTTTTATATTTTTTTTAAAACTATCTTATAATGAGGTTAATTAAATTATAACCAATTGAATTTATTTAAAAATACATTTTTATTCCATCAAAAGTTTTTCTATGTTAATAGTCATGATGGAAAAATTAAAAGAATATATAACAATGACTAAAAAAGGATTTTTATGTTCGACCTAATTTTTTTGCTTAAATTTTTCCATTGCCTTTATTTGTTTGCATACATATGTATGCAGTTGTATTTGTTTGTGCTTTTTTTTTTTTTTGCCATTGTCATTTATGTAAAGTAGAGTATAGACAATTTATGGTTGTGTCAAGTCTGTATATGAAGTACATGGTAAAAATCAATTTGTAAATCAAATACAACAGACATATTGCTAAAAGGTTTTTATTGAATACTAATAATGCCAAATGTCCAGTAAATTTCAAGTGAAGATTTGTTAAGAATATGGAAATCAAGTTAAAATAAACGAATGAGGTTTTAAGGCTATAATTTATAGTTGAACTGATAAAAAAAAAAAAAAAACTCCCACATCATAGTCTAGTCTAAAAAGCAACCGATTTTTAGTTAGAATTGAGTAAAGTCTTTTTTAGAGAATATTTAGTTTTAGTCATTTACAGGGGGGTAGTTAAAAGAATCTAGTGTCGCCACAGAAAAATATAGTATAAGTTTTTGCACTCGTTTTATCACTTTTTGAGAATTCTAAAGATTGAAGATCATAATTCAAAACCATCTGAATTAAACACAAATATTCGGTAAAATAAATTCAATAAAATAAATTATTAAAAAAAATATATATTTTTAAAATAATTCTAAATTTGACCAATTTGAAAATTTATTACACAGGGCGAGTTTTTAGCCTATTTACTTTTACTCTATTGCCGAGATAAACTACAATATAGAAAATTTATGATGTTGTATCACATATTGTTATATACCTTTCGAATGATGTATCTGATTTGGTTCAATAAAACATTAAAAAAATTAAATCAAAATTACCTCCGAAGTTTTACTTACATAAATTTTAATCTGCTCAATAGTATAAGAAATATTAAAAAAATCATGTGGAGGAAAAAATATAGGTATTTTTTAAAGAAATCGAAAAAAAAAATCAAATACAACCTACAGGGCTCTATTTTCTTATAAACCAAAAAGATAAATATACTATTATAACGACCCATACATTAAACTCGATGCATAAATATCGACTTTATGCAAAATTAATTGAAGGTATCCCATTTAAAAATTTTATTTATGTGCAGCCACCACTTAATTGTGAATTATGTATGTTGACATTTATGCATCGATTTTAATAATATCCCTAGAGTAAAGAGAACCGGTTCAAAAATAGTCACGTGACAGGTTCTCAGGGCTAGTGACCGGTCCCAGTTCCGGAACTTTATGAGAAAAACCTGTCACTTTTACATGGGGTTGTCATTGGAGGTGGCGAATTAGCCCCTTGGGACAGGTCACAGGATAGGTCCTAGGACAGGTCCAAGAGGACAGGTTCAGTATCGATTATTGTAATAAAAATTTTATAAAAATTCGGTAATTGTTTACTTTTTAAACGTTGTTTTTACTATTATCTTTATTAAATTATGTTTATTTTAATTTTATAATTTTCCGTTAATGTCGATGGCGGCACCCCGGCTCAAACCCATGTTCATCTGACGTATGTTATGTTTTATAGTCTTCAACGCTTACCACTCAGCCACTGATTGTTATTGCACTCGAGTGGCTTTTTGCGCTCTTAACGAGCATGTTGATAGTGAGTGTGTTTGTGTCAACTGGTTCTCAATTGGAACTTTGGTGACGAGTTAGGTGTCAATTGCTACTCAACTGGTACAGAGAAACCGGTCCATTACTGCAATTACAAATTTCCCGCAGGGATATGATTCGTTTTAGTAGAAAAATATTCAGCTTAATAACAGTTGAAGAAATAGCTTTTTTTTTGGTAATTTTAGATTTTTTAAAAAGCTAAAATTTTAAAAGTTTATAAAGAAATTTTTTTTTTTTTCAACAAAACCACCATATGCGTTTAGGGTATTCAGAGTTTTCGCTGATGTTTGTAATGCCCCAAAAAAGTATTCCAACACTCACCTTAAAGCATACCGATTGAACCAGAATCACTTCTTGAGTTGATGCCCGTCCGTTCGTCTAACCGGCTGTCCATCCATGTAAACCTTTTGAACAAAGTTTTAAAGATATCTTAATGAAATTAAGCTCAAATAATAATTTTGCTATAAAGACAAAGTAACACTCGTAAAACATATTCCATCATACACCTTAAGGTGTACCGCTCGATTAAGAATCACTTCCAGAGTCTATTTTACAATGTCCGTCCATCCGTCTGACTGGCTATCTGTCCACATAAACTTTGTGAACAAAGTACAGGCCGCACTTTTAAAGATTTCTTTATTAAATTTGGCTCAAAGAATTATTTTTTTATAAGGACGAAACCTATTGAAATTGGTTATAAACAGTCCGTTATTTCACCTAGAACGCATACAAATATCCACCCATAATAGTGTTTTTTCGCTTATAAATTATTTAAATACATCAGTAATTTAATGAATTTCAGCACAAATAAGTTTCATATAGGTATACATCTGAATACCAAATTTCACGAAGATCAATCTATAATTATTTTTTTTCGAAAATTAATTTGACGTGCATAAATCTCATAGAAATTTTAGTATCAAATGTCAAGTATTTGACACATTTTGATAAGTTTTATATAAGTAAAAAAGTCAGCAAGTCCTCTTTTCCGGAAATCATCCATATGTACATAAGTAAAGCCCATATAAATATTAACATCAAAATAATATAATTCATATGTAGTACGTTTAATGGAAAAACGCATTGCACTTAATGCAAGCATTGGTCCACAGTTGGCCATGCTCGAATTTTTATGTAAATATTCTGCGGTATCATAATCGACTTTATATTTTTTACTTTTTTTTATTATTTTCAAAACTTTTCTTTAACAAATATTAAAGAACAAAATGAAACTAAATAAGATAAATTTCTTAAAACGTTAACCCACAAAACTTTTACCTCTAGCATAATTTACCATGTCAGTCTGTCAATCAAGCTCATCACTCATTTTACACATTAATAAATATTATACTTTATGATTCTCCCAATAACAATATTTACTTTCTAATGCATATACCTAGATTAATAATTTTCATACAAACATACAAAAATTTCTCCAAGTATACTTACATATTATTTCGTTAATAATAATAGACACTAGAAAATTTTAAATTAAAAACCAATAATATACTTTTACTCATACAAATAATAATATTTTACTAAATATTGGTCACGTTATTTAGTCAATGGCCCCAACAATATTGTAGTTAAAATAATTTGTTTCTTTCATATATTTTGTTCTATTTTTGTATACATTTTTTGTATAATTTTATAAGCCAACAGTAAAATGGTGTCTATAAATCTACTGTACCTGAAGCCTGGAAACACATATGTACATACTTATATATGTATGTAAGTATGTCATTATTATTAATGCTGTAGACTGCAAAAATATTATTGACTTTTTGTCTTTATGCATTTATGGTCATCAGAAGCCAACCATCAACGCTATTAGCCATTTCAACAACTGTGTTTATAGTTTACACATCTAAAGTAATAAATGAATATACAAATATATTTACATATACATATGTATGTATTCATATTGTGCTTTTAGTTCAACTAGTGGCCATAATATAAATTCTCTATCGTCATAAATTTGTATAGAAATTTTATTCACATTCATTACTCTTTTGTGTATATAAAATTTATATGAACATGTTTTCTATGTCTCTATTGCCTGAACTGAGGTTATGCATGTCTGCATATAGGCATATTACTCATATTGACTTGCTGTATTAGATGGTAGACTGGCTCACTTGCATTTAAATACAACAATCATTTGATGATGTCCAAAATAATAATAAAAAAATATGTGTAGTATATGTTTGTCTATAAAATCCGAAAATTTTTAACTCTTTTACTAACTTTATCATAATGCATTTTACACACTTTTTTTTTTTGGTGATTTTATCTATTTTGTTAGGAAAGCGAGGGTAGTGTAGAAAGTTTTTGTTTTAGGAAAAAAATTAAAGTCAATGAAATTGAAAAAAGATTCGGCTGTGCCGAATCTTTGATACCCTTCACCATATTGCCATCTTACTATCTTATCGACATCATATTACCATATTACCGACAAATAGTAAAATTTTCGCCTTAACGTATGCTTTCATATTTTCACATATTTAAATCTAAATTTTTTTCAAACTACGAAAATTTGAATATGAAAAAAAACAATCATAGCAAGCTTTGCTTTTAAAAAATAAACAACAACAATTCCATATTTATTTATTTTTTTATGTGTGTATATCCACTACAGGCAAAATAGTGCACACGGGCAAATTATCTCTTAATTTTGTCACATCAATATGTTCTTACATGTGAAGAGAGAATAACTATTTATTAATTTTATATATTTATAATACTTTTTTAAGCAAATTGTTATAATATTCAATTATAGTTTTTATTACAGACCATAAATTGTTTAAAAGCAAAAGATATTATTAAATTATAAGTTTAAAAATTGTTTCCGCGCAAAATATAAGAGCACGGAAACAAGAGCATATAGAATGTGAAATTTAAGAGCGCCGTTCCCTGATGTATATACAAACTGACTGCATATACAAAGAACAACAACAACACTGTTATTCATTATATTAATTCTGTTGCTAACTAAACTACTTGTCTTATAGGCAAAAACGTCACTAATAGTCATTACAATGCTTAATATACATGTTTGTGTATGTATTTATGTATATTCTTAACAGATATGTTTTAGTTTTAAAAAATAAACAACAACAATTCCATATCTATTTTTGTACAGACTGCATATACAAAGAACAACAACAACACTGTTATTCATTATATGACTGCTGTTTCTAACTAAACTACTTGTCTATACAAAAAACAAAAAACGTCACTAATAGTCATTACAATGCTTAATATACATGTTTGTGTGTGTATTTATATTCTTAACAGATTTGTTTTTGGTCCATAACTCTGTTGATTCTGAACGAATTTGGTTTATTAAAAAAAAACGAAATTTTATAAAAACATTTATGACTGATCTATATAAAAATAAAAATCTGTAGCTTGAACAAGGGCTTCAAAAATAAAAAAAATCGTTTTCCCCGATATCTCAGTTATTACTGAACCGATTTATTTAATTTTTTCAGAACAAAAATTCAGAAAATAATTTCCGTGCCCCCTTTAAAAATTCAAAGTCCCTGGTATATGCAGAGGCTTCAGAAACTGAAAAACCGGTTCCAAAAACCGGTTTTTAAAGCATATCTCCGCATATCTACCGATCCTGCTGATTCAAAAAACCGAAATTTTAAAAAAATATTTGTGACCGATCTGTATAAAAATACAAATCTATAGCTTAAACCAGGGCTGCAAAAAATAAAAAATGCGTTTTGTCCGATATCTCAGTTATTATTGAACCGATTTATTTAATTTTTTCAGAACAAAAATTCAAAAAAAAATGTCCGAGACTTCTTTGTAAAAACGAAGTCCCTAGTATATACAGAGGCTTCAGAAACTGGAAAACCGGTTCTAAAAACCGGTTTTTTTAACATATCTCCGCATTGTATGAACCGATCTTGCTGAATTCCAATAGCAAAATTCTCGAAAGCATTTCCGATCGTTTGATATATATATTATATATGTCAGTTATCGGTGGGCTTCATAAACGCCATTTCAACCGACACACGGACGGACGGACGGACATGGTCCTATCGTCATCATTTCTTACAAGGATCCCGAAAATGTAAACTTTTTTGCTCTCCGACGAAAATTGTGGGAATTACAAACGGAATGACAAACTTATATATACCCTTTACACCTTAGGTGAAGGGTATAAAAAGAATATGAATAACGCGTGTCGAATTCGTAATTTTTAATACAGAGTAATATTCTCGTCAAATTTTATTACAAATAAAAAATTTAATATGGTTTTTTAAAATAGCTCTGTTCCTGTACTATTCAGATTATCAGGTTTAAGTAAGAATTTACAAGAAATTGTTCCCGTACTCAGAATTTCTTTGTATTTTGTTGTTTTTCTGACTACTTCTGACTAAAATTTGCAAATTTGACAAGTACTAGAAGAGCTAATATAAATACAAATAAGAAAGTTATATTGATAAATTGATATTCGAGTAATTCGACCAATTACTGTCTCATTCATCTACTAACATTTATATGACATTTAAGCATTTTAAAATATTTTCAAGAAAGAGCAATATATTGAAGCTATAAATCATTCCGAAAATTTACAATTTTATTTATTATAAAGTTCTTTAAACAAAATGTTTTCTACATACTGACACCTTATATTGGAGCTACGATCATTTCTAAGGAATTTAGTTTAAATTTAGAACGCATTTTTTAATGTATTTGTATTAAGCACCAAGTGCCATTTGGCCGTTTTCTATACTAATTGTTTTTTCTAAAGAAATCGTATTATTAAAGCAGTTTTTAACTGCTTTAGTTTTTTTAACTAAACCTAGAAAAAACAAATAAAACGATTAAAACTCATTAAAAGTCAGCTTATATGTAGAACCTCAGAAAATATTGATTAGTCGAGAACAGATGCAATTATTTTATAATGAAATTCAAAATTGACACAGGAAATTTTTTGTGGGAGAAAACCAAATAAAATATTATTTTTATACGCATCATCCAAAATACTGAGGTATATTGGATTTATCATTCCCTGTGAAACATGTCGAAAAAATCATTTAACACCGCATGGTAAGATTCTGAGACGATCTAGCTATGTCCATCCATCTGTCCATCAGTATGTTTAAAGCAGGATAGGACTTGGGGGAGAACGAAATTTAGCTCAAATATTTATCTTAAATAAGGTTTATTTGGTAAAGAAAATAGCCAAAATCAGTTAATAAACAAAAGAGTTATGGGCCATCGATTAGCATTATCCACTCATATCCTTTTAGGTTTCATTAATTTTTTTTAAATTAATATTACCTGATAAAATCTTTACAATTTATTATTAAAAATATTCTCAACATTGTTCGTTAAAAATTGTGTATAATAGTTTAACTTATGATCAGAAAAATTCTCTATGTACGAACGTATTTTTGTTTGATATTAAAAGAGATAATATAAGGACTGCGCACGAAAAAATCCTTGCATGCTCTTGGGCTTATAACTTTTGATGTGATGAAAAATAAATAATTCTGTTAACTGGTTTATATTTGTCATTATGCTCACTAGCCATGTGCTAAGTTTCATGTTATAGCAAAACTAGTTTTTCTTAAAATGGAAATTGAACAAAATGAAATCTTACATCGGTCATAAAAAACAATTGCTAGGAAGGCAGTTGTCAAAAAATACAGTTTCTTGGGTCATAATATACAAAGAAATCATAGTCACTGAATGGAAACCTGGTAGTGAAAGAAAAATAGTATGTTCAGGCTGTAGGACTCAGACAAAATAGAAATGATTTTCAGAGAAAATCCCCTCATCTCTGGAAGAAAAGTGTTACAAAAAGTTAATTGTTTTGAATTTTGATAAAAAAGCTGAAAGGAAATCTAGTCTGAAGACGTATAATGTACAAAAAATCCTAATAGAAACGCAAAACTAGAATTTAAAAGTAAAAAATATCGCAAAAGTTCTTCAGACGAATTTTTTCCGTAATTACGATTAGTGTATAATAGACAATGAAACGTTCGTACAGGCAAACTTTTTTCAACTTCCTGGCCAGGAATTCTGTGTTGCAGATGCCAGAGGGAATATGGAAGAAAAATATCGTGTATCAAAGAAATCAAAATTCCCAAGAAAATTTTTGGAATTGGGAAGCCATATGCATATGCGGAAAAGAAGCACTTCATTCATAAAAAATGGCTCCATTAACAAAAATTAAACGTGAATGGGTGCCTTCGGAAAAGACTTCTCCCTTTCCTTAGAAAATATAGTGTATCCACTTTTTTCTGGCCTGTTCTCGCTTCTTCTCATTACAGCAACAAAACAATGGAGTGGTAAAAAAGAAATTGTTAGTATTTGTTCCGAAAGACGCTAATTCATAAAATTCTCCGGAACTCCAAGGAGTTGAAAGATATTGGGCTCTAGTAAAAAACAATTTAAAGAACAATAAAAGCTCAGCTTAAAATGAAGCGGAGTTTAAAAATAAGTTGACTTATTGGAGCAAAAAAAGTGACCGAAACACAATAAAACCTTTAATTGGAAGAATTTTGGAAAATATCAGATATTTCCTTAAAATCTAACAGAAAATAATTTATTATTTTATGTTTAAAACTTGAACATAACAGTAATTAATAAAAATATAATTTAAAAAAAATTCGCCCATTGGTTTGGCTTCTATAAGCAGATTTGTATGCACTGATTTTGTCGTGCGCAGTCCTTATTCTCAAGAAGAGCCTGAATATTACAATAAAGCTGCTATATTAGTCAAGAGCATTGATCAGCAAAATCAGATAAAATTTTAAAGTATTGGTGTTTCTTTGTTACACCCAGAGAAAAGTTGACCACATACGTGTTGAAAACGACACAATTTAGTGTCGATAGTGAATCTGCACCCCATGTGTTCAAATTCAACACTGTGTGTTAAAATCTGAACGAAAATCTACACCAAATTGGCATCAAGTTTCGGTATCAAATCATGCATAATGTTTTCTAATAAATTTGTTAAAACTTAATACCGTAAAATACCAATGTGATCACCACTGCGCTAGATTTTGAATCGAATAAGTTCCCTTAGTATATACTCTTTGTAGAATGTGGTTTTTAACCCTTATTAAAGGTTATTATAAAACTGATTTTGTTTTTCTATTTTATATACTTTTTTGTTGTTCGTGTTGTGTAATATGATCGTTGGGACTATGGGTGCTGATCACTGATCTAATTTAAAAATATTTATATTTGACAAAAAAAAAATTATTTATTCATCTAACAATCTCTATTACTCCTCACACAGCCCTCGATTTTATACGTGTCTATGCACATAGTATAAATTAATTTTATTTCTCTACCTACATTCAGACATAAATTCGTTGAAGGCCTAAAGAATAATGAATGTATGTAAATGCAGCATGATGCATCACATACATTTTAGTTTATTTTACTAAATTGTATGTAAATTTTTTTTATACTTCTGGTTTATATAAAATTTTTGTCTCTTTTTTTTCATAAATTTGTGTGTTACACGTTTTTTCATTATTTTTTGGAAAGTTTAATAATTTAACTTTTACTATTTGGCTAAATATACATATAAACCTAATGGCTATATATGTATAGTTTTCCTGCTGCACTTGCCTGAAATATTAAAATATGCCATAAAATAATTGCATATTCATTTTTGAGGGTATTTGATTTTAAGCTAACAAAAAATGTTTGTAAACATATTTTTAAAGATGTAATCAAATACATATTACATTTTTTAAAGAGTTTTTTTTTTTTTTTTTTTTTTTTTTTTAATAAAGCCTAAGGTGAAAGTCCGTTAAAAATTATCAAATTTTTAAATATTTATTTAATATTTATTACATATATTAAGACAACGGCGAGGAAAATTTAAAGAAATATATAGTTTTTTGTTAGATATAACCATATTAGAGATAATGTGGCAATTATTTGAAAATAATTGATGATTGGCATTGGAAAAAGATGTGAAGAAATTTAAATTGAACATAAAATCTTAGAAATTAAATTTTAAAGATTTGATTTTATTTCAAGTAAAAATAGCTTTAAGTTTTTCTTAAAGTTTATAAAATGTATTTAAAATTGTGGAATATTTATTTTATTATAAATTTTTTTAAGAAGATACCCTACAACCCTTAAGTCTCATCTGCATTTTCCTAAAAACTCATTATTTTTTTCATTGCTTTGAAAAATCATTAATCTATGAACCATTACATTTTTAGCACCCATACTTTATTTATTTATATTATTTGTTTATTTTATAACACTTTCTTCTTTTAATGCTATTTTTTCCTTTAAAACAAAAATCGATTAAAAGGGTCATCTTCATACTTTTCTTTTCAAACAAAAAGACATTTTGGCCAAATTATAATTGCTGTTAGGGAGAGTGCATATAAACTCTTTCCATAAAATCCTAAAAAAGTAGTTAATTTATAACCCTTTAAGACATTATGTAGTAAATTTCCAAACAAGCTTTCAAATATTAAATACTTACGCACCGAAACAAGAAAAGAAAAAATGAGCAGCCCTTTAATTTTGTGCCATATAAATTTGTTACCAAGTTAAATGCCACCCAATGTCACAATAAGGCTTCCTGCTCAGCCTATATATACAACCACTTGTTTTCTACTTTCTTTACTTTTATAAATGAAAAATTGTGCCTTTAAGTGGAAATAAAATTCCTGAAGGATTACAAAGATTATAAAACATAGAGAGGAATGAATATAAAAGAGTTTCCTTTTGGAAAAAAACAACAAAGTGTAAAAAAAAAACTCAATAACTTTTTACATAAAATTAAAAGAAACAGATTTTTTAAAAAATTACAATTTTTTGTTTTAAATTTGCCATAATTCATCAAGTTTTCCCCAGCTACTTTTTCGGTTAGCAATTAAAAATTATCTTTTTTTTTTAGAAACAAAATCAAGACTGGCCATAAAAAACAGGGAAGCAAATTTGTTACCAAAAATAACAAAAAAATCTAATAAAAAGATTCATTTCATGTTTAAATTTATT
Source organism: Protophormia terraenovae (assembly GCA_951394005.1). Classification (NCBI taxonomy): domain Eukaryota; kingdom Metazoa; phylum Arthropoda; class Insecta; order Diptera; family Calliphoridae; genus Protophormia; species Protophormia terraenovae. The sequence continues at coordinate 121,800,576 of OX596074.1, forward strand.
GATCCCTTCTTTATTCGTCTTGACAAATTTTTGCTTATTTTTTTGTCACAAAAAATTCATAAAGTTTGCTATTATTGCTTTATGCCATCATACAATCTCAATTAAACAATTGTCAAAGTTTTTGTTCAGAGAAATAATTTTTGTTTTAATTTTATTATTTATTTATTTATTTTTTTTTTCTTGTCTTTCATTTTGCCATCTTTACCCTTTTAATAAATGTGTCGTTGGTTGTTGTTATTTTTGTTGATGTTAAAGCGTTATTAAAACTAATTAAAAGGGTTGTTAGTGTTAACCTTTTTTCCATTGTTTTTTGTTTGTTGTTGGTTTTTCAAAAGATTTAAGAATTTTGTCCATTTGTTTAAATGTTTTAAATTGTGCAGTGATTAGATTTCATGTTAAGTGAAAGTTTAAGTGGCTTTTATCAAAGATTAACTAACTAGGATATTAATGGTTATTTAGGGAGGATAATAAGAGAATTAATCATTTGATTTAAATGATAGTAATTTAAGTGGTAGCGTTAAGATATTTATTATTTCTGGTCAATGATATTGTAAATAAAATCATTTAATATAAAAGTTATATATTGCGAAATTGTTTGCACTTTAAACTAGTGGAGTTTGCAATTTAGCTTAAACCTGTTGACAAAACAGTAAATACTAGAGGAACGAAATGAAGGAAGAAATATTGCAAGGAGAAAAGAACTGATCCATATTTAATTAAAGAACTAGTTTACAATTAAGGATATTTTGTTCTATGCTCAACTTTAAGAACTCGGCGGACAAGCATTGAGAATTTACATTAGAACAACTAAAAGAGCAAAAAAATTATCGAAAAAATTTAATTACATCTGAAATTGAAATTGCGTTGTTTTCTCTTTATGACATTAAAATGATCGTCATAGAATCTCGTCACTTATCTCTACCATTGGAACTTTTTGTGTTGAATTAACGATTTCCGTCTGTCTGTCTAGCTGGCTGGAAGATTGATTGGTTATGTGTTCATGTTAACCTTGTACAAAGTACAATTTGATGAAATTTGACACATCTGTTTATTTTGTCACAACTACGCAGGCTATTGAAATTAATTATGATCGGTAAATTATTTCCCCTCGCAGGCTATTGAAATTAATTATGATCGGTAAATTATTTCCCCTCGCTCCCATACAAATACTCCCCGGAATAGGTGTTTAACACTAACAAATGCCTTCTTTACGTCATTATATCAATTAAATAGATCCCTAATTAATTTCATGAAAATCGGTTCACAATTTGGCATAGCTTTCATATGAGGACCATTTTCGAAAATTACTTTAACTTACATAAATGACAGCATCAATATTTACAACATTTGGCACATATAACTTCAATATATGCAGAAATTATAGTATTCAATTTCATAAAGATCGATCCGTATTTGGTCATATGCCCCATATTAGGTCCATTTCTGAAAATCTCAAAAATTATTTTAAGGCTCAAACGCAATGATAGCAAGTTATCAGTCTAGACCGACTATAATTCTCTCTTGTTGTGATTACAATAGAACAAAAAATGTGAGACCAATTCTGTAATTCTGTGATTTTTTTAAAAAATAATTATAAGAAAAAATTTTAAAAATTTTTAAATATTTAAGTTTTTTGTGAAATTTATCTTATTTTTGAAATTTGAAATTTTTGATGAAATTCCAATTCTTGGGGAAATTTTTGATTTTTGGTGAATTTCCAATATTTAGTGATATTTGGTGAAATTTAAGATTTTTTGTGAAATTTCAAACTTTATGTGAAATTCTTGATTTTTGGTGAAATTTTAGAATATTTTTAAAATTTCGAATATTTTGTGAAATTTTGAACTTTTTGGTAAAGTATCGACTTTTTAGTGAAATATTCATTTTTTTTTAGGTGAATTTTCGGATTTTTTATAAAATCTGATGCTGTAAAGTTAGAAAAATTTCAAATATAATTTGCTAGCAATTAAACAATTAGAAGATTCAATAAAACACGTAACATACAAAACGAAAGTACGAAAAGATTTAGGAAATTAAAAAGCCAGCAAACTACCATATTGAAAGCAGCCACCGCCAGCCAAATATTAGGAATTATTTCTCTTAACTTGGGAAATGACATGCTACAGTATTAATCTTTTCTTGACAAGCTGCAAATTAGTATTAAATTCAAAGATCTAAAGAACTAAAATTGCGAAAAATTATTAGAACGAAAATTAATACATATTGAATGATCAGAAGAAAATTTGAATTTGAAGAGTGAAAGATTTAATGAACTAAATGAATGAAATGATCTAAGTGAAAGATCGAATGAACGATCCAGAAACTTTGTTTCTTATAAAGATTCACAAAATATAAACTTTTTTGGTATCAAAGGAAAATTGTAAAATTACAAACAGAATGCAAATTTATACCTGTTGTAAAAGGTATAAAAAACATTTAATTTCCAAAGTGTTCATTATTATCTCAAACATTAAAAACAATTAAACAAATTGTTTTTATTTTACTATTAACCCAGAATTCCACATTCGAAAAAAGTATTAAATTACTCTGTCACTATTAATAAAAAATAATAAAAAAATTTTTGCAATATCACAGGTGGTTAAGGTTTTTGATTTATTGTCAACCATACGACAATTTAAGGTTTTAGTTTTCCTCATACATTTTCACGTATATTTCATATTATGTATAAACTATGCAAAAGTTTCAATTACCATATTAACAATTAAAATTATAAATAATGAAACATATGAATTACTTTTGTGGTAGAAGACAAAATGATATTTTTGGTACAAAACGCAACAATACTACTGCTTGATGCTACAATAAATGCTACAGTTTGAAGTTGTATTATATTCTCACCACAAACAACACAAATAAATAAAAAAAAAAAGTAAATAAAAAACACACTACTTTGGATCATATAAACAAATGTTTATATGACACAATCCTCAGCTCAACTTAATGATGACATAGTTATTTAAATACTAACAGAAATAAAAACAACAATTTTGTATACATTTTTAATATTTTAAGAGAATCTTTATATCTATTATGTATAAATATCTTTTTTAATTTGCTATAAATAAATGTTTTTTGTTTGTTTTAATATTTAAAATTTATTTGTATCTCCTCCGTATGAATGCAAGCTCAAATATTTATTAAACATAGCAACAAAACTCTTACCAACATAAAATTTGCCATAAATATAGCAACATTTATGGTTTTGTATGTGTCATAGACATGGCTTTAAATACAACAAATACTGGCTTTTTTTTTTTTTTGATGCATTTTCATGTCACTTCTCATAGAAAAGTGAATGCGGTTAAGAGCAGTCTAAAGAAAAAACCCCAAAACTGGTTTAACTGGTATGGGTGGGTAACCATTAAAGTACATACATATTATATATACATACAGTCATGTTGATGACGATGACTATAACAATTATCTAGATACAAATAAAATACATACTGTACGTGAGCATAGATATATTTGTTATAAGTCATGTTTTTTTTTCTCTGCTTTTGCTGTATTATATGCTGTTTTGTCTGTCTGATATGTCAGCCAAACTGTAGTTTTGTATGCAATTTTGCTTGCCAACTAAATATAGAGTTGCACATAAAAAACTTTAAATTAATTAATGTTTTGCAATAACAAAATATATACAATTAAAAAGATTTCTCTTATATTAAAAAGATTTTTTGCTTAAATGTATTATTAAGATATTTATTATTCGATAAGCATAGGAAAGAAATGGGTATTATGTTAGGAAAAACTTTTAATAATTATTTTTTAAAGACATTTTTTTATCAAATTTTTTAATGAAAATTCCTTAGTACACATTTTTTACAAATATTAAATATTCGAAAAATTTCTAAAAGAGCCAACTAATCGAAAATTTTCTAATGATGAAAATTTATAGAAAATTTAACAAAAGAAAATTTATCGTTAAATCCAATAAACACGAAATTTATCGAAAATTCCTATAAAAATAATATTTTTCGATATATCGACAATTTTCTAGAAAAGAAAATTGATCGTTAAATTCTATATACAGGAAATTTATCGAAAATTTTCTATAAACAGGAAATTTATCGAAAATTTATTATAAAAGGGATATTTATCGAACATTTATTACAAAAAGTATACTTATTGAACATTTACTGTAAAAAGGCTATTTATGAAACATTCACTGTAAAAAGGATATAAACAAGATATTTATCGAATATTTACCATAAAAAGGATATTTATCGAATATTTACTATAAAAACTAAATTTACCATAAAAAAGATATATATCGAATATTTACCATAAAAAGGATAGGTATCAAAAACTTCCTATAAAAACGGAAATTTATCGGAAATTTTTTATAAAAAGAAGAATTTATCGAAAATTTCCTATAAAAAGGAAATGTATCGAAAATTTCCTATAAAAAGTAAATTTATCGAAAATTTCCTATAAAAGGGAAATTTATCGAAAATTTCCTATAAAAGGGGAAATTTATCAAAAATTTCTTATAAAAAGGAAATTTGTCGGAAATTTCCTATAAAAAGAAAATTTATCGAAAATTTTCTATAAACCGAAAATTTATCGTCATATCATAAATTTTCTATAAACATTTTCTATATTGTAAATTCTTTATCAACAAAAAAATTGTATCGCCAATTTTCTACCAAAATAAATTTATCGTAAGCTTTCTAAAAGCATACAATTTATCGTAAATTTATCGAAAATTTCCTATAAAAAGGGAAATTTATCGAAAATTTCTTATAAGAAGGAAATTTTGCGAAAATTTCATTTAAAAAAGAAATTTAGCGAAAATTTCCTACAAAAAGGAAATTATCAAAAATTTCTTTTAAAAGGGAAATTTATCGAAAATTTCCTATAAAAAGAAAATTTATCGAAAATTTTCTATAAACCGAAAATTTATCGTCATATCATAAATTTTCTATAAACATTTTCTATATTGTAAATTCTTTATCAACAAAAAAATTGTATCGCCAATTTTCTACCAAAATAAATTTATCGTAAGCTTTCTAAAAGCATACAATTTATCATAAATTTCCTTTAAACGAAGAAAAATATCAAACATTTTCTGTGGACAAAAAAATTATCGAAAATTTTCTATGAACAGAAAATTTATCGCAATATCGTAATTTTATTGTAAACAGAATATTGTTTTATGAACAAAAAATTTATCGAAAATTTTAAAGTAAGAGTAGAATAGAGGAGCTTAGCGAAGAATAGTTAGAGTAAACTTAGAGTAGAGTTTGAATAGTGTTAATGAATAGTTAGAGTAGAGCAGAGTCAAAGTTGTATTAATTTAGAGTAAAAAAGAAAGTAGCGATGTAGAGTAAAAAATTGTCTATTTCAACTCAATTTTCTCTTTCTCAACAAGTTCATAATTAATTGCTAACAAATTGATTACATCTTTGTTATACACAATTTATATTTTGCATAATATTTTACATTTCCTTTTAACAAAAACATTATCGAAAATTTTAAAGTAAGAGTAAAATAGAGGAGCGTAGCGAAGAATAGTTAGAGTAAGCTTAGAGCAGACTTAGAGTAGATTCAGAGTAGAGTAAAGTTAGAGTAGAGTTAGTGTAGAGTTAGTGTAGAGTTAGTGTAGAGTTAGAGCAGAGTTAAAGTAGAGTTAGAGTAGTATTAGAGTAGAGTTTGAATAGTGTTAATGAATAGTTAGAGTAGAGCAGAGTCAAAGTTGTATTAATTAAGTGTAAAATAAAAAGATAGTAGCAATGTAGAGTAAACAATTTTCTATCTCAACTCAATTTTCTCTTTCTCAACAAGTTCATCATTAATTGCTAACAAATTTATTACATCTTTGTTATATAAAATTTGCATTTTTTATAATAACTTCCATTTCCCTTTAACACACACCTAACTAGCAAAATAATATATTATTTATATTAAATAATTTATGTATTTAAAGCTACGTGCTTATCTTTATATTTCAATTTAAAAAAACTTCTAGATAAAAACCTTAATTTTTGTCTATGTTTACAAAATTATAACCAAAAATTATTTTTCATTATTACATAAAACAACACCTGGTTATAATAGTAGTTACTAAATATAATATTGTCAAAATCTTATATTTAAAATACAACATAAAATATATACTTACCCGTATACTAACTTAAGAATACACTCCAACATTAATACTTACATATTATCAGTAAATTTGTTAGACATGTCTATTATTTTCAAATGGAAACTTGTACTTAAATATTATTGTAACAAGCAACAACACTCTCTTAAAAGATAAATTCTCATATTTAGGTAAGAAATAGCAGACATGAAAATATTTGTTAGTATTATTTTAGGGGCTGTAAATATCATAAATTACTTCATTAAACAGCAACTCACATTTACACATATACTATACAAGATTCTAAATATATATACAACAGGCTGACATTTACCACTAATGAATAACATCATTTAACATAATATATGTTAGATTACTTACCACACTATGCTTAACATACACGTCCTTACTTATATCCCCTGTTCAAGCAGTATTAGTTAAAACAAAATTTTGTCTTATAGTATTTAGTAGAGATGATTATCATTTAGTTAGTTATGAGAAATATTTGATGCATGAAAAGGTTTTTTTGAAATTTAAGGGCCTGCTTAATATATTCTTGGTAGAAATATTAATGTAAAAATTTAAAGGCCCTTTTTATTAATATGCCTAACAAAAAGTATCACATTTTAATTTCTATTAATTTTTTAACACTAACATTTATTGTGTAATCTTACATAAAGTCAAATATTGTAAATCAATTCGTAAGCAATTTTAAATGTTTATACTTAAATGTACACTCACCCCTCTTTAAATTTATTTAAATGCCCAAAAGCATTTGAAAATTAAAACTTAACAAAATTTTTTACATTACTACAGAGAAAATGTTTCGAAATAAAAAATTTGTTTACTGTCTTATAAAAAAAAAAATCTATAAACTGCTAATAAAAAAGAATCAAAAGTTCCTAAAAAAGTCTTGACACTTACTTTAACTTCATCAAAGACAATAAAGAAAACTTTGTACTAAATTAAAACAAGAAGTTCATAAAAAAAAATTCTTTCTAGTGTCTATTGTTTTGCCTACCTTCTATACAATTTTTTATTTGTAGAATGTTGAAATGTTTATTGAGTTTTTGCTTTCTTTTTTCTTTCTCTCTTTCAATTCACCTGTCAACTGTCAATATTGATTTAAAGTCAATTTCCATTTTTTTTATTGTTTATCAATTTTGTGATTTGTTAATTCTTTGCCTTTTCAAACAGTTTTTTATCACTGTTTTATTGTACTTTTTTATTATTTATTTTACAAATAAAGAAGCAAATACAAATTGTTACTTTTTCTTTAATTTTCCCTTATACTCCCACTCTAAAACGCATTATTGAATATCGATTAAAAAGCAATTTCAGTGCTACCTTTTTCTTCTTTAAACAAATTTTATTTATGCAATTTAACTCAGTAATAATAGTAAAACATTTAAAACTTTGTAAAATGCATTGAAGTGAAAATGTACTCTTATGCCAAACATGGTCCGTCACTGGTATTCCAAGTGGCAGTAAAAATCGTTTGCTTTATAAAAAAAATGTATATATTGCTGCTTAAGAATATTATGAAATTTTTATTTTACGCTTTTTTACACTTTTTATTTAAATTTTTATTACATTTACTTTTTGCAGCTAGGAGTTTTTTTTTTTAATTTTTTGGAGTGTTATACTCCATTATATTTTCAAGAGTACTTGAATGTTGCAAAAATCAAACGAAATCAAATCAAAGAAATTTATATTAAAAGCTAAAGTTAAAAACATATTTTTATAGTTTTTGAATACATGATTTTTTTTATTAAGTTGAATATACGTGTATATTTTCAACCTCCCAAACGACTTATGAAAAGAGGTAAAGTAGAGTGAGGGTAGAGTACAGTATTAGTAAAGGTGTATTACAATTAGAGTAAAGTTAGAGTAGTGGTGAGTACTGTTAGTATATAGTAACAGTACATCATTTAGTATTTGCTCTGCTAAAGAAACTATAGAACTTTTTTAAAAAAGAATAATTTTTTAAAGAACATTTCCCTGCCAAAAGAAAATTTCCAGAAAAAATATTATACACAATTTTTCTGTAGTTAGACACTCATTTTCTGTTCTAAACTTCTCTTGTTAAAGAAACTAATTTTCTATAGAAAATCTCTACGTCAAAAGAAACTTATTTTCAATAAAATTAAAATAGAAAATTTCTCCGTTAAAAAGATTAATATCACTGGCCGACAAAAAAAATTTTTTTGAGCTCCTTCAAAAAAAAAAAATATGCTTAACTCGAATCTGCTTTCAGTTTTTTTCCATCAGGTTGGGATTTTTTTTTATGGGCGTGTCTAATATTGTGCCCTAAATATGCCGATTACTCGAGTATATTTCACTATTACCTGAGAACGGTATGCACGATTTATATAAATAATATACCACGATATGCGGAATAAAATTAGATTTAAATCGCTCTACTATCAAATTTTTATCCGCTCAATAGCTTAGGAGATATTTCGAAAAAAGTGTCGGAAAAAATTTGTTCATGCAAAATTCAAGATTTCTTTTTTTTTACTAAAGCTTTTTTTTAAAGTGAAAACATCAAAAATATTTAAGTTTACAACCTTTATCTCAAAGCTGGTAAAGCAACGAGTTAATAAAGTCACGTATCATAAAAATTGATGCACAAATCATCAATAAGTATCAGCTTTTATTTTTTTCTATCACGCATTGATTTTTTTAAGGGCATGGCTACCATGACCCCGCCTTTAGGCAGTCAAACTTGTGTAACTCGAGAACAGTTTGTCTAATTAAGATAAATTGAATTTTAGTATATAGCGACCTAAATTGTCTTTGAGCTAAATTTATACTATTTTTGGTTCAGTTAATATATCCGTAGTTATTCGGTAATTAGTACCGAAAATTTTAAAATTTATTATTTTGAAAAGTGATGAAAATTTTGATCCATAAAGTTGAATTTCGTTCTGAAAATTAGTCGAAAAGAGACTAATTTTCTATGGAAAATTGCTCTTTACGAAAAGAGACTAATTTTCTATTGAAAATTTCTCTTCTCGCAAAGAGACTAATTTCCTATGGAAAATTTTTCTTCTCAAAAAGAGACCAATTTTCTTTAGAAAATTTCTCTTTTTTAAAAGAGACAAATTTTCTATAGAAATTTTCTCGTGGTAAGAGAGACTAATTTTCTCTAGAAAATTAAAGGAGACTAATTTCCTATAGAAAATTTCTCTGTTCAAAAGATTAATTTTCTATAAAAAAAAAAAAAAATATAATTTTCTCTTGGTTAAAAGAGACTAATTTTCTATATAAAATTTGTCTTGTTAAATGGAGACCAATTTTCTCTAGAAGGTGTCTCTTGTTAAAATTTTACTATTAAAAATTTATATTTTAAAAAGTGATTAATTTAACTGTAGGAAATTTCTTTCAATTTTTAACAAAAAAGAGAAAAATTTTCTGTAAAAAATTTCTCAATTTCAGATTATTTTTTTATAAAAAATTGTTTGTATTTAATTTTCTATGAAAATTTTTTCTATTTAACAGATTACAACAAGTTGTTGTTGTTGTGAGATTAAAAATTTATATATTTTTTCATTTATAAAGATCTACAAAATTAAACGCCAGCATTAGGCAATCCCAAAAATTCCTCTTAAATATACTGTGTAAATATTCACACTAATTGCAATAAAAACAATCCTCAAGACTCTTCAAAATAATGCTTAAATTAATTTAAATACTTTCAAAATATTTACTTCCTCGCACAACGATTTAAATATGAATTACAATTAAAATAAAGAAAAATTATCATTGTTTGAATAAACAAAAGTTAAAGCAACTGCAATTTGGCCCAAGTAACATTTATACAAAAAAAAAAAAAAAAAAAAAAATTATACAATTTACACAAATCAAAAAATGAGAAAAGCAAAGAAAAAAATTATCTTTATTTGAAGTTGAACCTTAAAAAATGACAATTTTCTAATGAAAAATTAACAGAGAGCTATGGTATTACTGCAAGAAAGAAAAAATAACAATAATTTATTTCGATAAAAAGCAAAAGTTAAGAAAAGCAAAAAAAAAAAAAAAGATGTAATGACAAAAAACAACACAACAATAGAGCGACAGACAGGTGAATGAAAATAAAAGGCGGAAATATGAAAATTACAAACACTATGATGTTTAAAACTTAAGCAATCATGTATTTAATTTTAATTCAAAAACATAGTTTTTTAACAAAAAAATATATATATATATATTTTTTTTTTTTTTTTTTAATAAATTATATATAATTATATTAAAGCAGTTTTTAAATAAAATTTCAACAATTAAATACATGCAATCATACCCTTATGATAAACTCGACTTAAGCAAACATATTGATGTAATGTAAACATTATAGTTTAAATGTAAAATATAAATAAAACAATGAAATAAAAAAACAAAATTTTAATTTTTCTGTATTTTTTTCTTTCTCTCTCATTACAGGTATGTGTACTCGCACAAGATGATGCGAAATATTTTTAATTTGTTTTTGATTACAGTAAGTAAATATTTGTAAACGAAAAAAAAAAAAAAATCCCAAAGTTTTTTTTTTGCCACTTCAGGGTTTATTAACATCAGCTCGTGCTTTCATGATTTATTTCAAAGTTTAAATATTGCAATTTTTACAACAAGTATAATGTAAAAGAAAAATATGCACATCAATGCATTGACCAAATGTTTATTTTTTCATCGTTAAATCTCATGTAATGAAGGGTATATAGCACAGTTGATATGTTCTTTCAAAAGTCAATTTGATTACTTTGTTGCTATAATTACACAAGTTATGTACTCTTCGAAATGTATAAAGAAAAGGGTTAAAATTTCAACATAAATTTTTATATTATTTACTTTAAAAATTAAAATTTCAATAATATCCAAAAATATATTTTCAATAAAATAGGTTAAAAATTTAATGAATCGATGTAATATTTCACAAAGGACTACTTTAGAGTTAACAAAATTTACAGTTAAAACAGGAGATCAAAGTCTATTAACCATAATTTATTTTAAGTGGTTTTTAGGCTCATGACTCATTTAAGATGGAGTTGCAGAAAAAATTGCATGAAAATTACTAAAAATTACATACATTAAAAATATTAATAAACACAACATAGCAAATAGACGCTATAGTCATCAATGAATAGACAAATACCAGCCGACTGAAATGAACTTAAAAATGAACTCATCTTTAACCAGATACAATAGAGATATTTTTTAAATAAAAAATCACGCATAATGAGGCATGTAACTACATGCCACAAGAATTTTGAACAATAAAGAAAATGTTTCTTCATAGAATTACGCACACCACAATATTTTTCAATAGTAGAGTAATTTAAAAGAAAGGCAAGGACATGAAAATACATTTTTTTAATGAAACTCAAACTCACTCAACTCATACTCTTCTTGCTTTTGCTTCTGTTTTTATATATTTTTTTTTATATATATATTTTTTTTTTTTTGTGGATTATATTTTGTGGAATTTTAATTGTATTTAATTTAGCATTAATAATAAGATTGAATTACATTAATAAAATTGTGAAACTGGCAATAACCTTAAAAGAAAAAAAGTTGCTACAATTTTTTTTTTATACACATTAATAAAGTACTTTCATTATCCTTAGAAAACAACATACTGTAAAATGTTCTTTAACAGAAACAAAAACAGAAAATAAAAAAAAGTTTCATGGTCTTTAGTTGTAATATAAAAAAGTACTTTTATGTTAAATATTTATTATACCTGTTAAACGCTGAAATTCATCAAAAGTTGTCTGTTGCCAGGAGATTAGTTTTCTATAGAAAATTTCTCTAGTATAGAGACCATTGATGGAAAATGAAAATATTTTTGGGTATCGAAATAAATTTCAAATAGTACTTTTTTCACCCTCAGAGTACTAAAATTAAAATTTTTGATAGTTATTCTTTATTTAGTGCAAAACTCAAAGAATCCAATTTATATATTCAAAACGAAGGACAAATACGATACCAAATTATTAAATGATTTCATTCAGATTAAATATTATAGCTATTAAAATAAACTTAAGGAGAAAAAAATCCAAGATCATAAATCAAAGGTGTTAAAATAACATGGTTTATATTAAAAAATTAAATATTTAAAATATATTTTCATGTAAACATTTTATTTTTAATTTGAATTATGGAATATTCAGCTAATCGTTTAACAGTATCAAATGACTAGAGGGAGTATTTCGATAGTTTTGAATGTTAAAAAGTGTCAAAAAAAGTACTATAGTATCAACTTTTCCATCCCTGATAGAGACTAGTTTTCTATAGAAAATTTCTCTTGCAGAGACTATTTTCAATAGAAATTTTCTCTGTTCAAGAAACTATTTTTCAATAAAAATTATCTGGGTTAAAGGGATTAGTTTTCTATAACAAAATTTTACTGTTAAAGAGAAAAGTTTTCTATAGAAAATTTTTCTTTAAAAAGAAAAGTTTTCTACAAAAAATTTGTCTATTGAAGAGACAAGTTTTCTATAGAAATTTCTCTTTTAAATAGGACCAGTTTTCTAGAGAAAAATTTTCTTCTAAAGAGATTAGGTTTTAATAGGAAATTTTTCTGATAAAGATACTAGTTTTCTATGGACTATTTCTCTGTTTCTATAAAAAATTACACTGCTAAAAATACTACTTTTCCATAGAATATTTCTCTGTTAAAGAAACTAGTTTTCTACAAAAATTCACTGTTAAATGTTTAGTTTTCTGTATACAATTTTACTGCTAAAAACAGCAGTTTTGTAAAAAATGTCTTTGCGAAGTAGACCAGTTTTCACAACATAAAAGACACGTTTTCTATAGAATATCTTGCTGTTAAAGAGAAAAGTTTTCTATTGAAATTTTTTTGAAATTAATTTTTCATAGAAAATTTCTCTTTTCATAAAATTAATTTGCAAAAAATCTGCAGTAAATTCTTCGTATAAAACAGACTTATTTCCTATTGAAAAGGATACTAATTTTGTAATTATTTTTGTATAGGAAGTTTTTCTGTTAAATAATATAATTAAAAAATAATAATTCTCCACTAAGGATATCACTGACAAAATTCTTTTTAGAAGTTTTGATTTTCATTAAGAAATAAGTATGTGTACTTTGATCTAAAATTAATTTTAATTTTTGTAATTTGTCTCATAAACTTATTTATAATTTAAACACTAAAATCGCCATTTATTTTATCCTTTAAATATAGTATTTTAAAGTGCATGAAGATATTTCTTTTTATATTTTTAATATATGAGGAAAATCAAAAAATTTTAAGTAAAAATATTTTCAAAATCTTTTTTTCTGACACCAACGCCTATTTGTGGTGTTATTAATAACTATTTTTGTATACAAAATCTGTTTGTGTTAATCATTTTTATCAATGTGCGCAAAAATTTTGGAGGTTTGAATTTAAAACTTTATAGAACTTTGGCTTTATTAAAATCAAAATATAGAACTTCTAAAGTTCTATCAGCACATATCAGCAAATTACTACAGAATCTTCAATATTTATCGAAATACACTGAAAATAAAAATTTTTAAATTTATTTTTTGCACAATTTCGTAAATAGCAAAAGAATAATATCGGTTTTAGTTTGGCAAATAGAGTCGTTTAAACATTAGTACTCATAATAATAACCCTTACAAAAAGAGCGATTTTAATTTTTTTAAAAGTGAATTTTAGCAAAATTTTTAACTTGTTTCTTGTTTGATGATAATATTTACATCCAAAATTGATTTTATTATTTAAAAATTTGAATAGTAATGCGAAATATGTGGGGTTCATTTTTGAGGTTAAGAACATGTTCTTTGGTCCACGCAATTGTAAGTCCTTAAAATATTTTGACGCCATCTGAATTTTAGTATTAAGCAAATAAAATGTTTTAATTTTACATAAATTTTAACATCATTTATACTTCGCGATAGTTGTTAGCAAGCAAAATAAGTTTGGAAATGAATACCGCTGTAGCAGATACAAATGACGTTTCTTTAATTTTTTTCATAATATCAATTTTAGTCATTAACATGATTCTTTGCATATATTTTTCGATGATCTAAAGTAATATTATTACACTGAAAAAATTCAGAAAAAAATTTTGAAATTTAGTGAACATTTTGAAAATTGCATAATATTTTTGCATTTCAAATATTTTTAACGCCATTTGACCCTGAAGTGTAATTTATTAATAAATCCGGTTTACGCGATATTTTGGACAATTTCTAAAAAAGCGGAATTTGTCAGTAGCAAAAAAAAAAAAAACACACTTTTTCAAATATTTACGCCAATTACATGAAAGTTTGAAAAGTTGCTGTCCCATGTCTGGTTTCCTGACATCAACGAGATATACATTAAACTGTAGGTTACCACATCATCTTTAAAATTCTGACATCTAAATTTAAATTCAATGAATGGTGCAAATTTTCTTTACAAAAAACTGCAAAATTTCAAAAATCATAAATTTTTGGTTTAATTTTTTGTCACCGCATAACTTTTCAACGGATTGTAAACAAGATACTTGTCTTACAGGAAATTAATTTCTTAAGTCTTGTCCTTCGTTTGGTTAATGGTTTAAGTCAAAGAGTTGCAAATTGTCAGTGAAAAACTAAAATGAATCCAAAAATCCTCGAAAGTTTCAACTCAGTTTTTTATAGATATTTATAACCTACATTACCATACTTGGAGGGGTATTATGCGTTTGTGCTGATGTTTGCAACACTCAAAAATATTGGTCTAAGACCCATCTTTGGCAATAAAGTTTCTTACGGTCCAGGGATGAAGCCTATTGAAATTGGTTATAATCGGTCCATTATTTCACATAGCCCCCATACAAATGTCCTCCCGGAAAAAGGTTTAAGGATCATAAATCCCTTAAAAATAGCAATATTTTAATGAAATTTGGCACATGTAAGTTTCATATAAGCTTAAATTTGCATCCATAATTGACCATAGCTCCCATATAAACCCCTTTTCAGAAAATCACTTTAACGGACATAAATCCCATTAAAATGTTAGTATCAAGTTAATATTCGACAAAAATAAGTTTTATATTAACATAAATGATAGTGTCAAATATTACAAAGATCGGTCCATAATTTCCCATAGCTCCCGTATAAGGCCCTATTTCGGGAATCACCCAAAAGTGAATAAATTCATATAAATGATAGCATCGACGCAATATTCTGTATTCGTATGTTTTATTTTACACTTAATATGGGTATCGGTCCACATTTGGCTCGAAGTGTAATAAAAGACCCCTCCCCTAATTATAATGTACACAATGGTGTAGGGTATCATATGGTCTTGACCGACCATATCTTTTTCACTCGTTTAATTTTGAATGCCTGTATTTCCAAGAGATTTTACGCGAATGATTTAAAATTTAGAATTTCGTAGTTATTTTGTAAGATTTACAAAAAGCCATGAAAACTTTTTCTAATTTTAAAACAAACTTTGCCAATACAAGACACTAAAAGTAGGTTTCAAACAAACTATTTCGAAATTTTTTTATTTTCCTCATATACTTATTAAAAATAATTAATAGTAAACAAAAGCCTGCAATTTACTATCTTTGAACAGTAACTAAAGATAAACTGTTCATATTCAAAAGCTTGTGAGAGTTTTTAACAATTAATATTTCTTTCCGCCCTATGAGACAAGAAAAATTTGAATTAAAGGTACCACAAAGGAAAATTATGTTTACTGGAAGTTTCCACAGATCTTGTGTTAAATCACGTATTAAGAAATATAATATTAAAAAAAATAAAAAAATAGTTTAAATTATTTATTATGAGGAGGAGAAACGAAAATAAAAAACACGAAGAAAAAAATGTCAAGAATGTGCTTTAAAACTATTTCTAAATCGAAGATGAATAAGTGATTCCAGTGAGTCTATCTATTTATCTCTTAGCCTTAAACAGAAAGGAACAAATATTTCAAGAGTTAGTCATAAGAAATAATCTTTCTTAAAACGGACTTCTATTACTACTCTACGTTTTTTGTTTTGTGTAATAATAAAAAATTTAATTTTTAACCAATTTGGTTTTCTATTTACCAACCATAACTGCAGCTGAAATAACAAATTGTTTGTGGTTTTTCAATAACAAAACTTAATATACAAACAACTAATAAAAAAACAGTTACTGCATTACAACATCGTATCTGTATTAACCATATAATCAATAATCAGTTCACAACTGCATCTATTGGCCTTGTGTGGCTATAAAAATACAGAAAAATTTTACATAAAAAAGAGAAGGCTAACTAGCTGACTCGTTAGTGGGTATGACTTAAATGTTAGTAAAAAAAAAACTAGAAAAACTTGATTAAATATTAGTTGAGTAGATACAACTGCATTAAAAATGGTTAGATTTTGACATTATATATTCCACAACAGCTAATATGAAAAACAAAGCTTGCACAATTATTTAGAAATTTGAAATAGTACAAACAAATATATGGAATAATAAGAAATATCTTCTATAACCTTCAATATGTAACAAGATATATATTTTTGAGCTTATAAAACTAAACAAATATCCGAGAGACTAGTTTTCAATAGAAACATTTTCCGAAAGAAACACTAAATTCCTATAGGAAATTTCTTTAAATAAGGTAAATAACCTTAATCCTTAAAAGAACATATTTTTTTTTTTTTTTTTAAGAAAAAATAATTTTGTGTAGAAAATTGCTTAAAAATTTTTCAGGGTGTAAACTTTATTGAGAAAAAAATGTTTCATATCTAGTTCTCCACTTTTTACAATAGGCTGAATTTGTGTATGTTTTTTGTTTGTTTACATCAACCATCATTGTGCATCTAAACTTTGTATCTGAATATATTAAACATTTCAATCTCAACATGTTGTATATATTCTATAAACATTATTAATATGGAATGAAAAAAAAATCTCCATTACATTTTTCCGTGTATTTTTGTGAAAAACATAAATTTCGATTACAATCTTCATATATAACATAAACTAAAGGGTAGTTAGTTATACCTTTGGAAAAATTGCATTTAACTCACTTACCCTCAATCTTTGGTTAACCAATCATAAGTTACTGCTCGTATTACAAACTACAAGTATGTTTGTATGAGCTACCGCCACAATAACTTCGGCTTCATGGCAAGCAAGATAATAATCAAAAACAATTTTTTTACCCTTAGAAAGTAACCAATTTATAAAAGGCTTCAACAACGGGAAACATGACTGAAGTGAACAAATCACATCACTGGAACTAAATTTTTGTTCTGTTTTTTGTTTTTTTTTTTTTTGTTCTTTTATTTTAACTTTGCTGTCGTCTCTGAAAAGGAAATTTCATTTTAGAATATAACTTTTTTTTTCCTTTACCCAACCATTCTAATATTATAGCGTTGATGAAGATGACAACACGCAAAACAAATAAAATGAAAACCGGAGCAGAAAAAATATTGTAATAACATCATATTAGGGAAATAAAGGTTTGAGACTGTTACACTGTTTGTTTGTAACAGGAAAAATTTTAAATTAAAGAAAATCACCACCTTTAAAATGAAAAAAGAAAAAAATAAGAACTCACTTTTTTCGGCTTTGGCTACCGTGAACTTTCAAGCTGATTTATGTTACAAACGAAACAAAATGGATATTTATTAACACGATGTTACAAATAGCATACATATGAACTAAAGTTTCCAATTTTTAACTTTTTCTACATAAACAGCTACATACAACTTAATACTGGCAGCATTCGTGCTGTGTTTTAATGTTATTGCTGCTGTTGGCAAATTTACTTTCTCTAAATATGAAAAATGGCCTCTTTTTTCAAATGACAGGACACCTTGGCAACTAGAAAGTAACCTAAATTTGTTTTTTTCATAGCTTTTGCTACTATCTGATGGAAACTCTTAACATACAAATTATTTTAATTAACGCTATAATAATGTACAAATTTAATGTTTATGATTATAGTAAAAATTTAAAACATAAAATATTTTTTACATACTAAAGTAAACAATAGTTAAGTGTTGTTACACTCACAGAAATAATTGCAAAATAAAATTATCTGTTATTCGTAAATAAGTTTCACTAATAGAGATTTATTTTCTATTGAACAACTTTCTGCTAAAAAGGCAAATTTTCTGCTTAATAGACTAATCTGTAAAAAGACTAATTTATAGAAAATTAGATTAATTTTCTATAGGAAATTTCTCTACTAAGAGATTAATTTTCTATAGAAAATTTCTCTGCTAAAAGACTAGTTTTCTATAGAAAATTTCTCTGCTAAAAAGGTTAGATTTCTCTGCTAAGATTAATTTTCTATAGGAAATTTCTCTTGCAAAGAGACTAGTTTTCTATAGAAAATGTCTCCTGCTAAGAGACTAGTTTTCTATAGAAAATTTCTCTGCTAAAGAGATTAGTTTTCTGTAGAAAATTTCTCTGCTAAAGAGATTAATTTTCTATAGAAAATTTCTCTGCTAAAGAGGTTAGATTTCTATAAAAAATGTCTCTGCTAAGAGATTAATCTTCTATAGGAAATTTAATTTTCTATAGAAAATTTCTCTGCTAGAGATTTGTTTTCTATAGAAAATTTCTCTGCTAAAGAGATTAATTTTCTATAGAAAATTTCTCTGCTAAAGAGATTAATTTTCTATAGAAAATTTCTCTGCTAAAGAGATTAATTTTCTATAGAAAATTTCTCTGCTAAAGAGATTAATTTTCTATAGAAAATTTCTCTGCTAAAGAGATTAATTTTCTATAGAAAATGTCTCTGCTAAGAGATTAATCTTCTATAAGAAATTTCTCTGCTGAGAGATTAATTTTCTATAGAAAATTTCTCTGCTAGAGATTAGTTTTCTATAGAAAATTTCTCTGCTAAAGAGATTAGTTTTCTATAGAAAATTCTCTGCTGAAGATATTAATTTTCTCTGCTTTTGTAGAATTTTTTTCTGTTAAAGAGAGTTGTTTTCTACAAACGAAACAAAATGGATATAAAGAGAGTTGTTTTATACAAACGTTTTCAATAGAAAATTTATCTTTTAAAGGGACTGATTTTTCTAATAAAAGAACTAGTCTTCTTGAAATTTATCTTACTAACATTTTTTCTACCAGCGTAATATCATCGTCCATCACAATATAGCGTGAGAATTTTATATTATCAAAATCAGAAAAAAAAAAAAAATATTATAACAAACAGCAATAACAAAATAAAATTTTTGTTATTATTATTCTTTGCTATTAAAGAATAAAACTAAAAAGTCCTTATTATGATGATAGAGAAACCGACCGACCCTTTTTAATAGATTATACAAATATTTACAATATAAAGATTCCTTTGTGGCAAATGCATACTTTGGCTTGTTTCTATTTATCCTCTGCAAAAGTTTGCTGTATTAAAGAATTTTTATTATTTATTTTTCCAGTCATTTTCTGTTGTTTCTTATTATTTTTTCCTTTACGATTTTGTTTCTTTGCCTTTAATATGAAAATTGTTTAAACTACATCATCAACATGGTAGTGGAGTATAAAATTCCTTTGTAACAGAAAATTTTTCTATAATGTGGGAGAGTCTTTGGTCACGTGATTACCTGTAAAAGAAAAATAAGAAAAAATTATAAACTATTTCGCCTGAATAGTTGAGTTGAAATAAAAATGAAGAGTATTAAAAAACATTAGCTTTTATGCTCAGAAATGCTTTTCTCATTATATACAATATATATTATTTTAAGAATTTAGCAATGAAATTTTATTTCCTTGTTGCATTTTCTGGTCGGATACGGATGTTGTCCTTAGTGTAAATACTAGCACCTAAGAGGTGTTAAATTACTGATGTATTTAAGGCCCATTTTTTTTTTTTTCTTTTTTTTGGTCTATTAACATTATTTTACAAAATTTTTGCATAAATTTGCGGCACGAAATTTTGTTGGAAAAAAAAAGAAAAAAAAAAAACAATTGGTTTTAATAGTGTTTAATGTAAAATATTAAGATATAATAAATATGAAATAATATACCAAAAGCCATAAAGAATTATTTTACTTTTAAAATAAAATTTTTGCTTAAATTTTAAATCTTTTATAATAAAATTGTCACCTTAATAATTTTAAAGACTTAGCTGAATAAAAATTTTAAAATTCGCCACACATTGGTTTAAATTTAATGAAATTGTAAATTTGTTTTACTTTTTATTTTTTACACACATACGTAAAACAATTTATTTAAAAAAGCTTTAAAAAAGGATTTTATTTTCACACACCATCATAGTTATTATTGTTGATATATTTGTTGCTTCTATACATGTGAAAATAAAATAAAATAAAACAATATAGTGAAATATACCATGAAAGCGAAAGAAAAAACTTTGTAATTTAGTTTATTGTTTGGCAAAAGTGTTATTTTATATTTGTAGATTTTATTTCATTTCAATTTTTTCCGCTAAACTTTTATGTTTATTATTTAAACAATGAATTTTTCCACATAACGAATTTGTAGGTCTGACTGTCTGTCTATTTGATTGATCAGAAGTTCTTAAATGTTTTTCGAAGTAAAGGTAATAAAAAATATATAGACGCAAATTTCTATCCTTCACAGAAATTCATTGCTTAAGTTTGATAAAGTTTTCTTTAACAAAATTATTTCTCTTGTACAAAGTGCATTTTGTAAAGAGACTAGTTTTCTATAGAAAATTTCTCTTGTCAAGAGACTAGTTTTCTATAGAAAATTTCTCTTGTCAAGAGACTAGTTTTCTATAGAAAATTTCTCTCGTCAAGAGACTAGTTTTCTATAGAAAATTTCTCTTGTCAACAGACTAGTTTTCTATAGAAAATTTCTCTTGTCAAGAGACTAGTTTTCTATAGAAAATTTCTCTTGTCAAGAGACTAGTTTTCTATAGAAAATTTCTTTTGTCAACAGACTAGTTTTCTATAAAAAATTTATCCTGCAAAGAGATTAGTTTTCTATAGAAAATTTCTCCTGCAAAGAGATTAGTTTTCTATATAAAATTTCTCGTGCAAAGAGATTAGTTTTCTATATAAAATTTCTCTTGCAAAGAGACTAGTTTTCTATAGAAAATTTCTCTTGCAAAGAGACTAATTTTCTACAGAAAATTTCTCTTGCCCAGATACTAATTGCCTGTAGACATTTTTTGTATATTTATAGTTATTTTTTAGTTTACAAGTATCACCAATTGTGTACCACTTACTATTACATTTTCTACAACCGTGATGATTGAGTGTGAATGAATTGAATGTGCATCAAATTTAGTATAAGCCGTATTAAAATGAAATTGAAAAAAGATTCGGCTGTGCCGAATCTTTGATACCCTTCACCATATTACCATCTTACCATCTTATCGACATCATATTACCATATTACCGACAATTAATAAAATTTTCGCCTTAACGTATGCTTGCATATTTTCTAAATCTAAATTTTTTTCAAACTACGAAAATTTGAATATGAAAAAAAAAAACAATCATAACAGGCTTTGCTTTTAAAAAAGAAACAACAACAATTCCATATATATTTATTTTTGTATGTACAAACTGACTGAATACACAAAGAACAACAACAACACTGTTATTCATTATATTACTGCTGTTGCTAACTAAACTACTTGTCTATACAAAAAACAAAAAACGTCACTAATAGTCATTACAATGCTTAATATACATGTTTGTGTATGTATTTATGTATATTCTTAACAGATATGTTTTAGTTTTTAAAAATAAACAACTACAATTCCATATCTATTTATTTTTGTACAGACTGCATATACAAAGAACAACAACAACAACACTGTTATTCATCATATTACTGCTGTTGATAACTAAACTACTTGTCTATACAAAAAACAAAAAACGTCACTAATAGTCATTACAATGCTTAATATACATGTTTGTTGGTGTATTTATATTCTTAACAGATTTGTTTTTGGGCCATAACTCTGTTGATTATGAACGAATTTGGTTTATTAAAAAAACCGAAATTTTATAAAAATATTTATGACTGATCTATATAAAAATAAAAATCTATAGCTTGAACAAGGGCTTCAAAAATAAAAAATTCGTTTTCCCCGATATCTCAGTTATTACTGAACCGATTTATTTAATTTTTTCAGAACAAAAATTCAGAAAATAATAAATAAAGAAAGAGGCTTCAGAAACTGGAAAACCGGTCCAAAAAACCGGTTTTTTTAACATATCTAAGCATTGTATGAACCTATCTTGCTGAATTCCAATAGCAAAATTCTCGAAAGCACGGACGGACATGGTCCAATCGTCATCGCTTCTTACAAGGATTCCGAAAATATAAATTTTTTTGCTCTCCGACGAAAATTGTGGAAATTACAAACGGAATGACAAACTTATATATACCCTTTACACCTGTGGTGAAGGGTATAATAACATTTATAATAGTTTTTTATCAAAGGTAAAATAATATAATATTTCAATTTGTTTGTAATAAATTTGTAAATGTATTTTCTCTACTTTAAAATAATTAAAAAACTACATAAATAAAAAAAATTTTTCAGTATTCAGTGATTTCAGGTGTGAAATTTGTTTGTTTTTCGTCTGTTTTTTTTTTCTTTTGCAACAAGTTTTAGAGAATTTTTTCTAAACTCTTTTTTACTAATTTGTTTTATATATAGAATTTTTGTAAAATTTGATTTTATCAAAAAATTTATTTTATTCATTTTTGCCTTAAGGCATTAACCCTGATAAATAGATAAATTTTGTGTCACGAAAATAATTGATAATATATTTTTATGTTGCGAAAAAAGTAATAAAAAACATAAATTCAGTTTAACGTTTTCAACTTTTTGACTTTATGTTAAAATATTACGTTAAACATTTTAGGGTTAATAAATAATAAAAATTTTGTGGTCCATAAAAATATATTTACATACATACGTACGTTTTTATATACTTCACCTGTCACAAGCAAACGTTTATTTGATATTAATATTTATGACCTTTTTCTGGTGGTTTTAATTTTAATAAAATTATTTCGTTGATTAAATATTAAAA
Organism: Protophormia terraenovae; assembly: GCA_951394005.1. NCBI lineage: Eukaryota > Metazoa > Arthropoda > Insecta > Diptera > Calliphoridae > Protophormia > Protophormia terraenovae. Next base: position 121,823,685 of record OX596074.1, read on the forward strand.
TGGCTTTATTTAGATTATGTCAATTTTTTGTACTTTATTTTAGCGTAATTTTTGTAATAAAATCAAAATGCACATTTCTAATTTAATTAATATATTTTAAATATAAAATAACAATTATTTATAACAAAAAAAAAAAATAATAATGGTCTTAAAAATGTTCAATAGATTAAATTTAAAGCAAATTGTATCAAATATTTTTTGCAAAGATATTAACAATTTTATTTGCTAATAATTATTCTTACTAAATTTATTGAAATATATGCTCCTTTATTAATTAAGAAAATGTCTCTGCACAAGAGACTAAAATTTTAGTTTGAATTTTAAATTTTTGCAGTTAAATAGTGAACATATTTTTTTTAATTTCTCTTATCAAAAGATTAATATTTAATAGAATTTTTTAAAGTATAAATAATTATAAACGAGAGAGAAACTATAGTCGGTCAAGACCGATAAGCTTCGTCCTTGTGTTAAAATAATTATTTGTGCCAAATTTCATCAATATATCTTTAAAATTGCGACCTGTACTTTGTTTACAAGCTCTACAAGCACAGACGGACGGACATCGTTAAATCGACTCAGAAAGTCATTCTGAGTCGAACGATATACTTTCAGGTGGGGTCCAATAATTTTTTCTATGCGTTACAAACATCAGCACAAACGCATAATACCCCAACCACCTATGGTGGTGTAGGGTATAAAAATTTTCTATAAAAGAAGACTTTCTATTGTTAAAAGTGACTTTCCTATTAAAAAGAGACAAATTTTCTATAGAAAATCTCTTTTGTTAAAGAAAGACTAATTCCTATAGAAAATTTTTCTTGTTAAAAAGAGACTATTTCCTACAGAAAATTTCTGTTGTTGAAAAGAGACTAATTTTCTATAAAAAATTTATCTTGCATAGAAGAAACGAATTTTCTATAGAAAATTTCTTTTGTTAATATGAAACTAATTTTCTTTAGAAAATTTCTTTTGTTTATTATAGACTAATTTTCTAAAAAAAACATTCTCTTGCTTAAAAGGGATTAATTTTCTATAGAAATTTTTTTATAATATCCACAGAAAATTTTCTTATTCAAAAGTTTAAATTTCTTTAGAAAAATTTTCTTGTTAAAGAATCTAAATTTTTTGTTGAAATTTTTTCTTGTTAAAGAGTATAATTTTCTAAAGAAAATTTCTTTTGTTTAGGAGTTTAGTTTTCTGTAGGAAATTAATTTTTTAAAAGAACTATATTTTATACAAATTTTATCTGATAAATAGACTAGTTTTTTTAACAGAAATATTCTCGGTTAGAGGCTAGTTTTCTATGAAAATTTCTTTTTTTTCAGCTCAGTGCCGTGAATTTTTTTGTTTTATTCAGCTCTCGTCTATTATTATTCAGTGTTTTCTAACATTTCTTTTTAAATATTTTTATTGCTTTTATTCTTGAAATACTAATTGTTCTTTTTAATTTCTTCTTTGTCTTTACAGGTAAATAATCAAGAAATAAATCGTCATCATTTAATAGCAACACATTGCTCTGACACTTGATTCCTTGACTACAAACGGCAACAACACAACAATTATAATGAATTCGAGAGGGGGAATTTACCAGAAATATGTTGGACTTAAAAGCCATTTAATAGATTGAGTCTATATACAACATTAACATTAAAACAACAATGACAAGAGAAATGAATTGAAAAGGAAGTAGGAGGACATTTAGTTAAATATTTATACAAGGACTTGCAATTGCAAGACGAACTCAAACTCTCTTACACCTACACTAATATATACATACATACTCTTAGTAAGGACACTTGAAAAGACGTTAAGTTTGTATAATATTAAAGGAAAAAAATTAAAATAGAAAGAGAATGAAAATATAAAACCAGAAAAGAATTAAAGTTCAAAAGAATTGTTGCAGGGAATGACAGCCCAGTGAAGTAATATAAAATGTTAAAACAGAGAAATAAAGAAAAATTATTTATTTTATAATAAAAACAAATGAAATTATATGAAAAAATTACAAAAAATACAGCAAAATGAAATAAAACGAACTAAAGAAATGAACTGTGTTTGCTGTTTGTATGACGGCACGCTAAGTCAACATAATTAAAGCAATCAACTATGACTTCAAGTAGAAAGTTAGCCCTTAGACAAATTGGTATTTAGCTTTAAAAAATGTATATGTATAAAAACACAACAGTATTTAAAATAATATAAAAACTGTTTGAGTAAATGCCGCCTCTATGAGTAGGAGGTAAAATGAGTTTGCGTGGCTTTAATTTTAAATTGAAACTTCAGGTTTTATTTTTATCAAAATGAAAGAGTGACGAACTGTTTTTTGAATATTAGGGTTTTTAATAAAAAAAGTTCCTGTTTTTGTGTTGTAAGATTCATTTTTTTTTTTTTTTTTTAGTGTTTTTATATTTTAAACGTTTCTATGTTGCAAACAAAAAGTATATACAAAATGTTTGTGCAAGTACTCTTAAAATAATTTAAGCTTAAAGAATTACAAACGTTTAGCGAAAAAAAGGAGTCGCTGTTTAATGGCTATGAAAAAAAAATGGTTTAAAAAACAATTATGAGAGGAAATTATAACAAAGTTACTTCAAATTCAAAAGAAGAAAAAAATCATAAATATTTAAATGTGGGCTTTTGTAAAAGTTTAGAGAAGTATGTGTTGGAAATTAGGTATTATAAAAGAATGCACAGTGGAGCTAATTAAGGAAAGATTTTCAGTAATTTGAAATAATATAAATTTAAAAGGGAATTATGGTATTATATATCAATAAAAAGGCAGTTTTTCTATCAAGGATATATAATTCAGATTTAAGTCCATCTTAAAACTGATCACTACTAAAATTATATTATAATAAAGATTTTTCTTATTTTTATTTTTTAACAAAACAATTAGCACAATATTTTCACTTAATTAATTTTTGTTATTACGAATACTTTTCTACGAATCAAATCTATTTGAAACTTCAAGGTATTTAAAGTTTTGTTTACCAAAATTTAAGTTTTACCAACAAATTAACAATTATAATAGAAAAAAAACTTTTCTTCGTCACCTTTTCGTAATTAACAGCATAATTATATTAATTTGACAGCCGGTTTAATTTTGTTACAAACAAAATGTTGCCTCTAATTGTCCTGCCGTTCTCCCCAAACATTTTAGTTTTTATTTCCAACATCTTTTTTAATAATATTCTCTCCTAATTTAAACTTTTCCTTTAATAATTATAAAATCACTTCATATTGTTTTTTCTACCACAGCCCATACTTTTCTTAACCCGCTTCAGGTGTTTCAAATTTGGTTGTAATCAAATTTTCATATATATTTTTTTTTAATTAAAAATTTTACAAAAAAAAAAAAATAATAATAATAATCGTTTAAATCAGAAATTTCGCAGACATGTTGTTTAACATTTAGTCCTAAAAAACTTTCAAAAGAATTTGCTAACGAAATTTTGTTGCTATTTATTTTTTTTCTTTTTCTCATTTCGTTTATTTTAATTTCCTGCTTTAAATATTTAGTGTTTAATGAAATAAAAGGAGGGTATTAGCATTCAAAGGAAACTGTTGAAGTATAATAATAATCACGTATTTAATAAGAATTTCAAAAAATTATTTCTTGCATGTTTCATACTTCAAACGTAAAATGCAAAATCAAATAATTTAACACTTTTCAATATTTTTTTTTTTTTTTTTGTTTTAGAAAAATATTGAAAATGAAGAAAGAAAAAAATTAGCAAACAATAAATTATACTTGTTTAAGAATTCAAGTTACTGCAAGTAACACTAACTATAGAAAAAACAAAAATAACAAAATGTTGAATTGTGTACAAAAAAGAAATTGTGTACAAAAATTGAAAAGAAGGAAAAAATCATAAAAGCATGTGCCGAAATATAAACAACTTCCGTAAAATTTATGGCAAAATTTTGTAGTTGATTTTGTTTGGTATACAAAAATTTAAGCAAGTGGTTAACATTAGAGAGGGGAAAAATATATTTCTTATGATTTGGAGTTTAAGTAATGAAATTTCGATATTGAATTTGTAATAGGGATGTCAATTTCATCCATTTTTATCAGAAAATGTAATTGATAATGTAGTAAATCATCAAGAAGATTATTCTAAATTACTCTATAGCAGCTAATGACAATGCTAACTTGTTTTGTAAAGAAAAAATAATTTTTCTTCAGAATTATTTGTGATATTGGAAAATAAATTTAAAAAGGGTTTATATTTTAAAACAGACAAATAATACTATAAAATTTACAAAAAATTTCTTAAAAAAAAGGTATTGATTTAAAAAGTACTGTAAAAAAGTGCTAAAAAGAATTTAATATATTTTTTTAAATTGTAATTTGCTCAAATGTAAATTCTAGCACTGAAAGTACTAAAATGGCAACACTGATTTCATAGCACAATTGTGCTATATTCTTATGCTCTTTCATTCAGTAATTTTTTGTACGTTGAATGAAGCCATCTATAAAATATTTATCCATTTTAAAACAAAAAATAAAAAATAATTTTGGCATAAATTTTTAAGAGTATATTTCATCCTTAACGGCATATTTTTGCATAAAGTGATTTTTAGAGCATATTTTGGGAGGTTTTTAAAATTCTACTTGTGATGTAGATAAAAATCTCAGAACAGTTTGTTTTGTAATAAGAAATCATGAAGTGTTTATTAGAGCCATTTAAGTGATCTCTATCAAAGCCATTTTTGAAATATGATATAGAGGACCTATTAGCCTTTCAACATGCCAGAATAGAAACTGTTAATATTGCAAAACTTTTTTTGTTTTTTTTAAACACTTTGTTTTATTGAAAAAATTAATTTTTATTTAAAATATACAAAATTTTTTTGCTTTTGAACAGCATATTTTCGCATATTTTGACGTCCATATCATGACGCCCAAAATTACTGGACTGAAGTCCATCTTAAAAGATATTAACTGGTTAAGAACCACTATCTGAGTCAATTTTGTGATGTCTGTACCTCTATATAAACATTTTAATAAAACTATAAATCATAACTTTAAGTGTGAATCAATTTAACAGATTTCTAAAGGACAATGTCTGACATACAAGGTCCATTTAGAAAGTCACTTAAACGTTCATAAGTCCTCAACAAATGTTAATATACCAGCAGTCTCTGATGGCTGTTGCGAATTAGTTACTTAACCGAAAACAATATTAGCTACGTGCCTAGTCACTTTAATATGGGCATATCCTAGGAGGAAGTTTTTTGCCACCTTTACGACTACATTGTGGCACATTTTCGCAAACACTTTCACCTCCACGACAACAAAAGGGTCAGTTAAATTGCAATCTCCATAACTACCAGGTGACCCTTTCTTGATAAACATAATCACTCTACCAGTAAACAATTTTTGTTATCTTCTTTTCGTCTTCATCCCGCTAACCATAGGGTCAGTAAAGTGACAATTGTCATCATGCTCATTAATGATAAAATATATGACAGCGACTGATGCCTATACACCAATGAACCTTAAGGTATGTTCAGACTAGTCAAATATTTCACCGAAATGACGTAACCACCAAATAAAATATTTTCAAACTTCTCCATTTTAATGGTAAAATATTTTTTACTTATCATAAATCATCTAACCTAACATTTACAAGATCAAACAACGACAAAAAATTTTTTTGTTAAAGTAGTGGTCACGAAAATTTGGTCAAATATTTGACAAATGTGAACATTTGACGAACATACAAAATGGTGTATATGGTCGGGCTTAAGTGACTATAACTTTCTTACTTGTTGCTTTTGGGAAAAATTTAGGAGATAATTTATCTTCTATGAAGTTATTACTTTTATTATTATTATTATTTTTTTTTAAAGCAATTTTAAATTTAAAAAAATTAAATTCTTTAATTATTGTACTTTAAAAAAAAATATTACCTTTTTTTGCCATTTATCTTTCAATTTAATAAAATAGCAAAAATCTGTTATTCATAAACAATTTCTTCAACTGAAATTTATTTCTTATTTGAAACAAAAATAAATAAATTGGCTACAGATATTTAAATAAGAAAAAAGCCAAAATCTGTGGTCACTAAAATTCTTTAACAAAATTTAATTTTAAAATAAAAAATAAATTTTTAATCCTAAAATAAGCTGACAATGTGAATATAACGAAAAATCTGTGAATTCTTTATCAAAACTTTATTTTTTGAGAGAAATAAATTAAATTGGTGTTAGATCCTTTTAAGCTTATATGAAATGGGCATGGAATGTTAGTTCTTAGAGTAGACTATATTTACTACAAATAATATTTAGCCAACTCAAACTTTAATTTTTTATTTTTTTAAGAATTTCACTTTTCCCTTACCCAATACAAAAGAAAGTGTGAGCAGATAAACAAAATTTTTACTTTAAATGCATTAACCGTAAGAATAAATATAAAAATGTATTTGCTTACTTTCAAACGCAAAACAAACAAATTAAACTCTAGAGATTTTATAATATAAACATCTAAACATAATATTTGCACAGACATTTTTCACATCTAAAAATAAAAAAATAAAAAAAACATATTTTGGCAAGTGCAAAAAAAAAATCAAACAAATAAAACGTTTTCATATCAACTAATAAAAAATTGATATGCTTCAAATAAAATCATAAAACAATTTATTTAATGAAAAGGATTGTATTTTTTATTAAACCCCTCCACAATGCAAGTGAAGTATTTTACCACCAAAATATACAAATGCAATCAAAAACAATTTTCAATTATATCCTATACTCTTCAAAATTCTAAATTATTTACAACTCTATATTTATTATGTTTTTTAGCTTTCTTCAAAAATTTTTGCCAATTGCAATTTATTATTATTAAACCCATAATTTGCTTTAATAGTTTCTAGGCATTAATTTTTAATGTATGTATCTTACTTGAAAAAAGAAAAATACCCTTTTTATAAATACACATATTGAAACGAAAAAAAGGACTATGCGGTTTTCTTTGCTATATCAAGGGTTTGTTACTTTTTCAAACCAAAGTGGATGGTCTATGTTAAATATTTTATTGCAGCAGTTATAATAATAACTGTAGCAGCAGCAAATTAAATAAAATTGCCTAAAGGCTTTTATGTTTTTTAAAAAAAAAAAAAAAAAAAAAACATAAATACTTACTTCACTTAAATGTGGTTAAATGCTAAAAAGTATTGTTCGTATTATATTACTTTTATTTTTTTGCAGCCAAGGAGTCAAGTGACATAAAGTTGAATATGCACCCCTCTCCTTTTCTGCTTTTTTTTAACACCATTTGATTTTACTATAAATTATTTGAAAAAAAAAAAAAAAAAATTAAATGGATTGGTAGGGTGATGCTTTAATAAGGAGTGCGATCGAAAAAATCTTAACAGACGTTTTGCCTTACAACTTTTTTCGGAAGCAATATTCAAAATTTTTTTGGTCTAAAAATACGACAGTTATTATTTTTAATAACAACCATGTTGATTTGTCATGATTTGGAACAAAATGAGTGACGAAAAAGATGTACGTGCTACAAATTATTAAAAAATTTCAAAAAAGTCCACATAGGTCCTAAAAATAATTGGCCACAGAATTAAATTTCTGCTGTCAAACTGTTTCTAATATTACTAAACAGTATCAGTAAAATTTGACCATTGATAGGAAACCTGGTTCGGAAAGAAAAAAAGATCCACATGATATTGGGAAGGCCAGAAAATTTAAAGCATATTGAAAAGAACTCCAAACACATCTGGTAGAAAGTCATATTTGTTGCGAAAATTTAAAGCTAATACAGAGCTGATAACATATAAAGTCCAAAAAGTTCCAAACAGGAATGCTTCAAAAAATTAAGAAGCCAGAAATAGGACACGGATATTAAAACCAAATTTCATACAAAAATATTTTCGCTGCTTATGTGTCAAAAGTTTTTATTACTAATGCTCGAGGCAATGTAATAAAGATAAGTTTAGGACTCAAAAGCAGAAACAATTTCCTAAAAAATTCCTGGTATAACAAGTTTTTTTGCAGTTGCGGCAAAACAGAAAAGTCATTTGTAGCATTCGGCTCTATAAATACTAAAATATACATAAAAGAATATTTGCAAAAAATACTTCTTCCTTTCATAAAAGAGCACAACATGTCAACACATTTTGGGGCCGATTTGGTATCATGTCACTATGGTAAGAAAGCTCTGGAGTGGCACCAAAACAATAACATAGTTTTTGTTCCAAGAGAGGTAAATTTTCCAAATTGTCCATAGCTTAAGCCAGTGGAGAGATATTAAACTCTTGTGAAAAGTAAATTGAAGAGCACAGAAAAGCTATTCCAAAGTACCGAAGATTTTAAAAGAAGATATGCACACTGTTCCAAAAAAGTGACTAAAGCAACTATCAAATCTCTAACGGAAGGGTTACCAAAAATGGTCCACAAGTTCATAAGTAGTGATTAGAACTATAAAAGTTATATTTTTGTGTGATCTGTAATAAATTATCAATTAAATAGAAAGAGAATGATAACTGTAGGATCAACCATTTCCAAGTTATTGAATAATTTATACGTTAAGATTTTTTCGAACGCACTCCTTACATAGTTGTTTTAATTAAGCCTCATGCATATATAAATTGGCATAAACATATATATGAATATTACAGGGATAAAAACTTAACTGCTATTGAATTTTAAATTCTAATGTTAAGTTTTTTCTTAAAATAATCAATTTTTTTAAACACTTGCCTCTCCGAGCCACACTACAGAAAATGGTTTAAACATTTTTAGGAAGCTAATGTTTTTAATTTCTTTTTTTTTTTTTTTTTTCATTTATCTAAATTTAATTTTAATATTTTTTTTTTTAATGTATTACCTTTTTTATATTTTTCTTTTCCATCCCTGTTATATTAACATTCTTATATATATATGTATTTGTGTCAATATATGCATATGACATTGCTCACACTTTAAATGTCATACATGAAAATTATTATGTCTTGCTGTGCGCTAAAAAAAATAATCGTATATTGCCCTCTTAATAATAGCAATAAATATTTAAATGTAGTTTTTGTATTATTTATTATTGTTATTATTTCAGTTTTTTTTCCTTTCCTTTGGTAATTATGAAAATTTATTGACATTTGAAATGTAATAGACATGTGGCTATTCATATTAGTCCTTGCAATTAATGAAAAAATGCTATGAGAAAAAAAGGGTTTGATTTTAAAAGTAAAAAGGAGTTTGAAGAAAAGTTGTTATTATAAAGGCCCAAAGGCAATTGTAATAATTAGTTTTAATTTAGATTTATGAATGGCATTGAAATTAAGAAAATGAATTTTTAATGATAAGAATAAATGAAAATTATTGCTACAAAAATCTACTATATACGATATACATATGTATATGATAGTTTTAAATACACTAGTTTATTAATTTTTAAATTTATCAAAGCTTTATAAAAAATGTTTGCACACAAATATAATTAATAAAATGTTAATAAATTTGTTATGAATAAGGCCTATAATGTTTAGGATAAACTACTCATAAGGTTATACGAAACTGTCTCAATCTTGCGATCAGCAAGGTTTTACCAATAGAAAAAAGTGAGAATGTTATATTTGGCTTGGCCGAATCTAGTAATTACCCACAAGCAAGTTTTTAAAATTTTACCATTTATGGGAGGTGGACATCAAAGTGGGCGGACCACATCCATTTTTGGTTTCAGTGTTTATATTAATTCTACGAAGTTTAGTTGATTTTTCACATTATATGGGAGGTGGGCGGATCACGGCCAAAATTTCGTTGATGTATATGCTTTTTTGTAAAGGATTTCGGCTGAAAGCTATACAGTGCAGTTAGTTCAATAACAGACGAACGCCAAGAAGGAAATATTTCCACCAAATTTCGTCCCCCTTGGTGATTCGCCCCAATCCTCGAGGATCCACATATATATATATATATAAAGTATATATATATATATATATATATATATATATATATATATATATATATATATATATATATATATATATATATATATATATATATATATATATATATATATATATAGTATATATATATATATATATATATATAAAGTGTATATATATATATATATATATATACTTTATGGGGCTTAGATGATTATTTCGACAAGTTACAATCGGAGTGACAAACTCAATATATCTGCATCTTTTTGAGAACACAAAAGCTACTACTGATTGTCAATATGCATTTATTCTCTAGCTCTACAGATTAGTGCGGGTAGCTTAACACGAATTCAATCGCGGTTGAATGCCAAATAGTAAATATCTGGGCAATTGGTTAGGAATAAATATAACTGATGACCTATTTAGAGTTTTTTATAATTTGAAAAAATTGGAAAAAATATGATTAGATTCCAGGAATTTTGATACTCTTGTGATACTTTTCTTAATGATACTTTTGTGCAAACGTTGGTATTTTTATGTAGTTGGTCTACTTCGAAGGTGCAATTTTAGATAATTTTTTTCAGCATTTCGCTAGTAATATTTGAATCCTAGCTGGTTTATCGAGGAAGACTTTTTACTTCACATAACTCCAAGGAAAAAAACAAAGATCTAAAAACACCCGATTTAGACGGCAAGTTAACAGGTCTGAAATACGAAATTTTCTGCTTACCAAAATTATTTTACCATAAAGCTATTATTTTGTACCGTAGCACCGTCTTGCTGAAAGAGTTGGATTTTTTACTTCTTTAAATCAAGTTCCTGGTGCCCACATACGCTGCTTTAGCTATAACAATCTCCTTACTCTTATGGGCTAGATGTTGTCTATTCTGTCACGTACCTTCTTATCGCTTATCTTTTTCTGGTTGTTTTACGTATGAATCAATGAGTGATGGATTTTTATCCTAGATTCTAACTTCAAGATTTAATGCTTAAGATATACAAATTTAACTATAATTATAAAAAATAAATACATAGAATAAGTTCTATTCTTTTAATAGAGGGAATAAAGGACTAAATTTTGTTCTCCACTTATAAGCGATACAAATTTGTCATATATATAAAGGAATTATCAATTTTTTTGGTGATTTAATTAATTTTTTATTTAAATGATTGACATTATACATATTTTCCTCTATAATTATGGATATTGATTTTAGAAAAAATCGGTCCGGACTTAAAAACGACTGTAGTTTTTCGCAAAACTAGTTTTTGTATATATCTTTCATACAAAGATTTTTTTATGAATAGATTCATCTAAAATTTGATATTATATTTATATCAATCAAAACTTATTTTAAAATTTTACAAACGTTTGCATGGGATTAAGCTCCTAACATATTTTCGAGAGAGGGGCCAACAATAATGTGAAATAAAATTGACTGGCTTGGTGATTAAAATATAGTGGCGAATGTGATCTCGCAGTGTCACTTGTACGTGTTTCTTACAATCTGGGAGCTTAGTAAGTAAATATTTTATAAATATTCTGTTAATTTACAGCCGTACTCAAAAAAAAAAAAAAATAATATAGGTTTGATAACGAGTTACTAACTTTTTCTTATGAAATTTACATACAAAAAAGTTATCAAACATACATTAGTTTTTGTGAATACGACTGTTAATCTTTAAATTCTCCTGTAACAAATTTAGGTCACTTTAAAACTTGCAACACTAACATAGTTCCAGAAATTGTTTTACATGTTATTCCAAACAAAAAAAGAAAATATTCTTAAACATAAACATACATTACGTCAAACAAAGTATGTATATTTCAACATTTTCTGCCATAAAGGGATTTCCATAAAACATATAACGATCTGTTGTAAAACATAAGAAAATCATTAATATTTTTACAACATTACCTTGGAAGAAGGGAAGAAATCTTTTTTCACAAATTTTCATCATAAAAAAATTACATAATATTGTTTATACAAATTTAAATGTGTTTTATTACTTACCTACACGGTATTTATGGCTAAAGAAAAAAGCCTTAATGAAAATAGCTAGGGGAGTGTAAAAAAAAAAAAAAAGAAATAATAAAGAAACGACATGAAAATCCTAGATTATGAATTCATACGTAAAAACAACAATTGTTATAAAATTTTTCATCACATTTTTATTTTGTTAAATATTATTAAAAGAAGAAAACAAACAGGCGAAAAATTAATAAATTTGACGGAGAGAAAGAAAAAACGATATAAATTATAATTGCAAGAAGATTGTTTTTTAAGAATATTTTCATGTTTAAGACAAAAAAAATGGATCATTAAACAAAAAGGAAGTAAGTATTCAAGTAAAGTATATAATATTGAGCAAAATGTTGGCATTTGTTACTCTCAGCTAAGTATTTACATCTATTTACTTATACTTTATTACGATATTAATTACAGTAATAAAGTTTACTCAAAAATACTCAAATATTTTGTTTCACTTGTACACAGAAAAAAGTCACCAATCACCAAATATATTAGTAAATAATAAAACACTTTTTTAAATTTGCACCTTCCACCAAAATTATTATATCAATTACTAAAAACTGTAAAAAATAAAATCTTACTAAAATTGTATTTTTATTATTATTTTTATTTTTATTGAATATATTTATTAAACTTTGATGCAAAATGAAACAACTATGTTAATTGAAAAATATACGATAATAACTTTTTCTGTGTATTCTGATAGTTATCGATATATGAAATAATCCTTATAATATCAACTTTATTTGTAAAATTTCTATCAAAAGTGAATTACTCCTAATAAAATTTCTCTTAAATTTGTCTTCATTTTTATTTACCTACTTAAATCAATTAACTATTATTTTTTTCTTCATTCAAATTGATTTCCAAGTATTTGAATTTTATTTATACTTAAATCTACCTATTTAAATTCAAATTTTATTAAATTATTCCAAAAATTTACCTCACCCTTCTTTGATACAAATTTAGTTATAAAAAAATATACGTTACTGCTGTATTTGTGCAAAAACCTGAAAATATTTCGAAAAAAAGAAACAGAAAAAATGATGCGCAAAAATATCATTCTGCAAGTGACAGGATATCACAGCGGTAAACAAACCAGATGTCAATGAAAATTAATTGATTGATTTTCAAGATATATTATATATGTATATACACGTTTATTTTTCACATGGTATTTTGTGTTCTTTTCCCAAAAGTTAAAATGACAACAACTATTACTAAAAATGTGTTTGTATATAATTTTTCCTAAAAATAATGTGTTTTTTGTTTTTATAGAGAAATGTTGACACTCAAAAGGAGAATCAAAATAATGACTGACTGTATGTGACAGAATAACAGGGAAGTCAAATTGAATTAAAGTTTTAAGATTTTCTTTCGAAATGTTTAAGCTAAATTAGCCTTGATGGAGAGTATAGTACAGTAGTGTCATAAAATAAGATTTTAAAGCTATTTAAATAGACTATTTTTTAATAATAAAAAACTATATTGTGTCAATTTATGTTATGACTAGACATGAGATCAGTCAACAAATCATAGCTGACAATAATCAACAGACAAGAGAAAAGTGAAACGTTTTCAAATCGGAGATTAAAATATAGTGCTTTTAATGCCATAATAATCGTTGCAGATACTCTATGTGATCTTAATCTTTCTATAATAGAATCTAAAGAATATTATTGATATGATGCTGGTTCGGAAATTATTTTTAAACTATCCCATCTTGTAAAGTTTTGAAATGTTCTCAGGCTTTCAAATTTGGAAATTTGTGTTAAAACGCTGTGAGTTAATTATTCTTTTCTTTATGTTCTAACTCTATTGGCTTATTTGGTTATAATAAAAACGGATGTCGTAACAACGATATTCGACCACTCATTCGTCCAAACTTTAAATTTTTACGGAAAAAATTATTAAAACCAACGGAAGGAAAACCTCTAAAATTTCAAAAGAAGAAACCCTAACTTCCCAAAAGAAACCCAGAATTAAAAATATATATAATAAAGTCTAGACCGAGACATAAGCACTTACGTTTTTTATGACCGATTCTTCTGAAATTGACATTAAATAACACTTTTTTTGTGAAGAATTTTTTATTGTTACCATAATTGCCATGAGATTTAGGTACTATTTATTTCCTCGATATGATAGTTATGTTCAATTTTGATCCAATTAGATTTTTTCCGTTAAACTTCAATGCTACATAAGAGGGAATTTAAGGGATTTTTTGGGGAGTTTTATGACAGCCATATACAATTGTTGATCGATTGTTTCAAAATTTTGTGGGGTAATCTATAGGATTCCTTAGTGTATTTTGGAGTATTTTAAAATTTTAATTTTTATTGTATTATAAATATGTTCATATTTAAGAGATTTATGAGCATCAAGAATATATTCTGGGAAAATAGTAGTATAAAGGATAAATGAAAAAAATGGAAAGATTTCAATAGCGTTCTTCCTTTGGCGTAGAATAAAATATGTATAAATATTTATCGAATTACTTTTAAAATTGTGATACGTACTTTGATTAAAAGTTTTACATGGACATCTTCAAACCGAATAGGACAGTGATTCTGAGTTCAATACATTACACAAATACATAGTATTCTTCCTATGATGATATTGGTATATATATATAAATTTATCAATATCCCAAAAGCTAAATAATACTTTTTTAAATTTTTGTTTTTATACACTATACCACCATATATGGAGAGTTTGTTTTTTTTTTCTTTTTTTTAATAACAACCTCTAATGTTAAGATCCACCTTAATGTATGCCAATTGGCTTAGAATCGCTTTAGGAATCGATTTTACGATGTCCGTCCGTTCGTCTGTATGTCCATGTTAACCTTGTAGTTATACTACTGGTCTAAATTTTAAATTAAAATTTGGTATAGATTTTAGTGGTCTAAAACTTTTTAAAATTAGTTATGATTATTTCATTATCTCACCTAGTCCCCATACAAAATTCCTCCCGGAATAGTGAATTATAACTGTTAATTCACTATTTTAAATATAGCAATATTTTAATAAAATGGAACTTGTTTAATAAAGTTGCAAAACATCCGGGAATCATCCTGAACATGATACAAATAACGAAATTAATCCGTACGAATATTTCATAGATATAAACACATAATTTGCCGCTGGTCCCAATAAGATCCCTCCCCGAACTTTGATGCACATACGCAATGATATGTGATGTGGGGTATCATATGGTATAGCTTGAACGACTACATCTTCCCTACAATTTCTACTTCAACGGAAATTTACTACATCAAATTTATTTTTGTAATAAGTAATCAACTTAATTGGTTTCAAAACATTTAACTAATAGTTTATTCATATAACAAAAGCCAAACTTCACCTTAATTCAATACCAAACAAGTTTCAAATTTCCTTATTACATCAATAAATCTTTAATATTTCTTCAACCGTATCCTGTTTTGTTATTCTATTTAAACAAAATAATATAAAAAAATAAAATAAACTTACTTTCCTGCTTTTGTTTTAAGAAGGATAAAGTCTAAAACTAAACATTAAATTTAATTACAATTTACTTAAGCAAAAGTCTATGTAAATACAAAATATAAGAGTATAGTATACCAAAATGGTACAATCTATACATGTTAAAATGTAAATAAGTAAATGTAATCGTATACATGGTACAAACCCAGCAGGAAAATATGTTAGTGCTTCCTCCCAACAGGAATTTCTGAATGCCTCCGAACACATTCCTTTTTGCCTTCTGTAAAAATTCCTTAAGGAATGCCTCGACTTCCTTTAAAAAGAAGTTCGGTACTAATTTTTGTTTCCATTTCATTAGATGCGAAATAGATGGTGTCACTCACCTCCTAACTTTCTCATTATAAACAGAAAAATTTGTAATTACGAGACTTACAACTCATTTAGTCTGGTTTTAAGTGTAGATAAAGAGGGTAGTCCGCTTGTTTTTTTTTTTTTTTTTTTTTTTAATATTTTATACTCTTAACATATTTATTTATTTAAGAGTCCTTGCCTTTTCGCTTCTTTTTGCAAGGGAGAAGGGAAGGCCTTGCCTCCAATGACACGCCGTGTAAAAAGAAATAGTTTTGCAATGCGAGTGGCAGGCCTTGTAGATCCTAAATAAGGCATTTTAGAATGTATCTTTTCCCTTATTTTTCCGACTGGGAACTTTTGATACTATAGCAAAAAAACACACATGTGCAAATGTATTGAGAATACACAAAAGATAAACATTTACAAAACTAGCAAAACGCCCACAATATACACTCCAAGGATACACTATTACTTACTTGTAATAAATACTATTAAAACACTTTAAATAGTTGGGGTGTCAGTCAGTGACGGGAGTGATAATAGTACTGCATAGTGGCGTTGGAGTCATTGATGGTGGTCGTCGTCTTTTGTTTTAAAAATAACGAAACTAAAATTGAAAGAAACTTAACTAAACTGCAGATATATAAAATGATTTTCTTGTTTGAACATCTTGTTGCCAGAGTTTATAGAGTATTTTCTGGTTTTCGGTTTAAATAAATGCAACAAGTTTTACTTTTATATTTTTTGTATTGCAGTCATGACTTTGATCTTAACTTGTATTAGGGTTTATAGTATAGGTAATTTTATAACTCCTATTTTGAGCAAAAGAAGAAGTATGTTACATTTTTTTTTCACACTAACATAAATTCAACTTTAAAAGGAAGGAAAGGAAATCCTATGTTTGCATTAAAATGTGGGTGTTTTGTATGCTAAATGCCTACAAATTTATTTACTTTAAATTGTATATAATATATATGGATAAACTCATATGAGTTTGAGCTTATGTGGGTGTAAATTGTTTTAAGTTTTATTTAAAATTTTAGTTTTAATTAAATGAAAACATACATATTAAAATCTTTCAAAGCAATTATGTCAAGTATTTACACACATAAATATATTTTATTTGATTTTTCTTTAAACTTATAAAATTGCTTAAACTTTTATTGTATATATTTGTCTAGTCATATTCTTATTTATTCAATAATTTATGTAATTTATTGTCTCTACAATAAATAGTTTCTTTGACTTAGTTAATAAATTTTAAATGAAAAGAAAACTATTGAGATTATCTTAATAGTTTTATTTAATATTTTGACAAATTATATTGTTTTATATATTAACTAGAATAACACAATATCAATTTTGTTGTTGTTTTTAGGAAACTTTATAATGGATAAATATAAAACACTATTATTTAATTAAATGTTATAAAACTCTGTATACTTGACAAAATCATAAAGTTATTTACATTTGTAGATGTACATAAGTATATATGTGCAATTCTGAGCTGAAACGGTTCCACATGGTACCAGCAAGCATCCAAAAAAAGTGTTTCAAAATAACAAGCTTTTTTTCTTGCTGTAAATGCGGATTTAAGCATAAGTGTCCAATTCTTCTACTGTAGGCTATAAAAAATTTTATAAAAAGGCCAGCATGAATTTAATTAACGTTCCATTAATGAGTGTCAAATTGTCTTGTGCAAAAGTCGTAAAACCAAAATTTTAAAAATATAAAAATTTCGCAGTTTTTTAATAGCGATTTTACGCCGTTTCGGATATTGCAAAGTTTAAAATGGAGCCTAACAACTATTGTGATTATGCATTATATGACATAAATCTCGTTAATGTGCCCTCAAATGAGGTAGAAGATACCCAAGAGGTGACTTTTTTGCGCGGAACATTCGCAACGTTATTTCAGTGAAGCTAGAGTATCGCGGAATCAAATAAGGCTCAAAATTAGGAGTTTTTGATATCCATTTGGCACGAGTCTCAAAACATTTTTTGGACAAAATGTTATAGAATCAAATTCTTTTAGAAATAAATCTGCGAATTCTAATCAGCTGGTTGGATTAACATAAAATATTTCATGGTCATAGCAGAGAATTCTAATCAGTTGGTTGTATTTTAGAAGGGCCCTACAAATCCCTCAGGAGCGGAGCACTTGGGTCTCGAAATGGTTACCTACAAAGTGGAGAATGCTTAACTGTTTAAAGAGAACAATTTTGAAGTTAAGAATTGAAAAATTATTATTATTTTTTATTTTTATTTTTATTTTTTGCTGAAAAAGTGTATACAATCAGCCCTATTATGTATGTCGTTCAGACAGAAATGGTATTTATGATGTCAATATAGAGTACAAATCTCAATATTGACAAAGTATTTTAATTTTCTAAGTCGATTTAAACGTTGTCGAGTTGAAACGACTCTGATTTTGTCGACACATTTTTTGAAGTCGACTCGTAATGAAAGTTGACAAAATGAAGGAAAAGTCGTAATTTTAAGAATGAGGTATAAATATTTCTTTATCTAAAATAAAGAAAGAAATAAAGTTATGCATATTTATTCCCTACTCCACCATAAGTGGTTGGGGTATTATATGTTTGTGTAAATTATTTACCACAGAGAAAAAAATTTACCAACCCAATCTTAAAGTATACCGTTCGACTCAGAATCACTTTCTGAGTCGATTTTTCCATGTCCATCTTTTCATCTAGTCGGCTAGCAGCCCATGTAAAGCTTGTGCGCAAAGTACTGGTAGTAATTTTTAGGAAAAATTTATGAGATTTTATACATATGCTTTCTTCAACACAAGGACGAAGGACTCTTGAATTTGCTTACGGCCGACCCAATATTTCACCTGGACCCCATAAAAATTTCCTCCTGGAATAGAGTTTTTAACCTCACAAATACTCTAAAAATAGAAATATTTTAATAAAATTTATCACAAATAAGTTTTATATACGCATTTGTATGACAAATTTCGTGAAGGTCGGTCCATAATTGACCATAGCTCCGATATGAACTCTTCTAAAAATCACTTTAATAGATAAAACTTCACTTTTTTTAGCAAAATTATTAAAAAAAAAAGTAAAATACACTTATATATCTTATATACACTAATTTATCTTACAAAAAACACATTATTGTGTATAAATTCCAAAATAAAAATAAACAATTGTCACAAAATATTTAGAGATATTTATTTCCTCTTAATTATCGATAACAAGTCGACAAGTCACACAATACTATTAGAAAATACGAATCTAGTGTCGAGGTGATGTCGATGTCGACTTAATGTGACAACGACTACGAATTGACGACGACAACGACTTACATAATAGGGGTGAATATTTTTTCTCTAAAATATAATCCTTTTTCATATTTTCAGATTAAAATAGCTCCCGCAAAAGTTCTTTATAATACCTTTGTGAAGCGTTTATCGTAAATCTTAAAAAGCTTTTGTAAGCTTTAAACGTAAATAATGTATTTTGTTAGCGTTAGTACTCATAATTTTAAAGTTATTAATAAGCTTTAATCGCTGGTTTTTTAAAATCTTTCATAAGCTTTAACCATAAGTTTTAAAATTGTTATAGAAACCATTCATTAATATTTGAAGCATTGTGTAAGACTTAATAGCAAGTCGTTTATAATTCTTTATAAAAGAAATAATTCATTCTTAGAGCTCCAAAAGTCTTAAAGTAGTATAAATTATATGTCCTTAGAAAGTTTTCTGAAAGCTTTAAATTTTTTATAAATTCCAATCAATATGGAACCTTTTTAAGAAATTTTATATTAAAGCATTTAGAGGTTACAACAGTTACCGATAATAGTCATACAAAAAATACATAATATATGCTTTGTATATGACTTAAGCCTTATATAGCTTTAATATCACCAATATTCATTTAATTTTAAATATTATTCATTAAAAAACTTCAGTTACAGATTTGTAATAAAATCTTTAGTATTATTTACTCTAAAGTCTTTATAGCGATTGCAGTATTCAAATATATCGTAAACTTTTAGATCTTAGATCTTATAATCTTAAGTTTCCTCTTAACATTTTATTTTTAAAACAATAAGTATATAGTTTTTATAAAACTTAATTAAGCCCTGTCCTTTCAAAACTTTAAGCTTCAATATTAGGTATAAAAAATATTTGATATATTGCCATTCTAGATCCCTTTAAAGCTTTTAATTAAGTAGTTTCAATTGTGACACTTTTAAATCTTGATTCATAAGATTTCATAGCCCTTTTAAAAAGCTTGAGTAAGCATTAACCATATTTACTTGTAAGCTTCCTGTAGTTTTTTATAACCTCCTAAGTTTTCTCCTATCACTCTATTTAAAAACTTCTCATCTTTTACATAACAAACATTTTTATAAAAATATAACATTAATTTTAATTAAATAAACAAATACGAATGTTCTACATTTAATCTACGATTGTCATTAAGTTACCACAGGAAAATATATACCATATATTTTTTTTATAGATTCCTTTACATTAATTTACACATTTGTTTAAGCTTCACTATTTGTAAAGCTGACTGACTGTCTGTCCTGCTGTCATCACACCCCGGTAATATTAAATATGACAGTGTTTGTCAAGTCTTTTTTTTTTTCAGTTTTTTTATTTTTAATTTTTTTTTATTACACTCTCTTTTCCTTTATTTTAATTAAAAAATATATACATATATTTAATTGTATAACCATATAATAGTAAAGCGCCATCAGACTAAAAGAAAACATTTATTTTAATAAATGCAAAATACATGATAAGCAGGCGTCAACATGACAATAAATGTTTAAAATATATAAATATATACTTACATATACGCTAGATATCAAACATATACTTAGTCCTTTTTTAGCTAGAAGTGAAACCACTACCACACTAAGAAACGAACAGAAAAACATGTCATCAAATGACTGACACACCTTAAACACAACATTACAAAATTATAGTCATAGTCTTAATAAATAGATGAAGCAAAAAGGCCGTTTTGCATGAAAAGCAACTAAATAAAGTGCGTGAATAAAATAGGTGCAACCTTATTAATAAAAGCAAAACAACAAACAACAAACTTAACTAAACCTCAGTTTATTAACAAAGCAGCTATTGTTTATGTGTAGCATGCCTCTGCCTAGTTTTTTTGTTTAAGGTGCAACTTTAATTAAACTTGCTAACAAGAAGGTCTTCTTTATGTTGTTTTTGTTTTTTATTATTACCTTGCCACATAAAGCAAAGCCTTATGAAACCTTAGTTAAGTTAAATAAACAACAAATCATAATAATTATTCCTGACTGTAGAATCTAAAGCAAAAAAAATAAAGAAATAAAGCGAAGGTTTTATTTAAACATGGTGTTGGCGCGTTGTTGCTTCATTTACATCTTGACAGATTGATCTCCATGTCCATTTTTACTTGATAACAAGAAGATGTCTGTCCGTCTGTCTTGAAGGTGGATAATGATAAATTAACACCCGCTTTTTGTTTATTATAAGATTTTCGATGAAATGATGGAGTTGTAGATGTCGTAGAATATATTATAATTTTTCTTTATCTACTTTGATTTGTAAATTTTCTTATGCTGTTGTAAGTTAATTAATTATATAAGGAAACCACTTTCTAGTGAGAGAGAAAAGGGAGTACTTATAACAGTGAAAGAAAAGAAAAATAAATATTAAAATAAGTATTTTACTAAAAAAAAATCATGGTTTTCACAAAATTAAATTTAGCTTTAACATTTTATTCTTCTAGAGAAATGACTTCCAAATATGTGAAAAAGAAGTAGAATTTATTATTTAAAATTGAAGAATTACTTCATCTACATAATCGAAATGAATTCTCATCAAAAATATACCAAACTCTAGTAATAAAAAAAAAAACTGAGAGAAATATTCGAGCTGTCTGATATAAATTCAATATCCTTTGTACTTTCTAATATACTGCATTTCAAAGCCAATAAGAAAAACTTATTTAAAATAAATCATAATTTTAGCTAGTCTTTATCACATATTTAGTTGCTTTGAGAATTTTAAAGCAAAACTAAAGATTTTCAATTGGACATTTTTCAATGGTAATCATAATTTTTAATTCATAATTGCAATTGTTAAAAAAAAGTTGCTTAAAAAATATAACTTCTAATTCGAAGAAGAAAAAAAAAAAGCACTGTTTTATAAAATCTTATAGCTACTTACATATTATTAATTAAAAATTCAAAATTTTATGCGCTCATAAAGCAATAAAATTAAGACAAATCAAATTCACTTTAAAATTTTTTATCTTAATAGAAATTAAATAATTTTGACATAATAATTACACAACTTACATCTTATTAAGATGAACTAAAGAAAAATGAAAAAGAAAGTTTAGTTAGTAATACATAAATTTAACACCCATTTGCACAATTTATTTACACTTGATTCTGCAGAAAATAAAAATAAACAGATACATTAGGGGAATCTTTAAGTAGCCACAAAAAAACAAGTAGAAAATTAAATGAAATGTAGCTAAAAGAAAAGTTCACTTGCAAAAATATGATGTTTGTAGTACAAATATAATTTTAATTTTCCTTAAACCTAAATTAGTTCAGATAACTATTTTCACATATTTTGTTAAGCTTACTAAAGAAAATAAGTTAAATATGAAGAGCAAATATAGATTTCCATAAGAAATATTAAAAAGTTTATAAACTTACTAAAAATTATAATAAAACTTAATATAATGTTTAAATCTAATGATAACTTTGTTTGTCCCGTTAAACACATTTACTATAAATTAAAACTTTATAAAATAAGATCAATGGATTTCTAATCATCTCAATACTTAATACTGATAATAACCAATCTTTTATGTTAATTGTTTTATTAGCTTTGACTTTAAATTTTTTGAAGTAGCAGACAAGTGACTTATATTCCTTAAAAAACTAAAATTTAAGTAGTTTTAGGTTGTAATAAGAGTTTTTTTTTTTTTTTTTTTTTTTTTTTGTTTTTGATAATTTGTAGAGTGATGCCGTAAGGAAAAAACTTTTTTTTTATTTAACATTAATTTATCCGGTTCGAAGGACCATCAACAATTTTCAGTCGGCAATTACCCTTGTTTTCTCAGAGGACATGGTTTTAAATTAGACTCATAAACTTCAATCAATCTTTTTTTGTTGAAATATTATGATGTACTCTAGAAGATCTACATTCCAAAATACATACTTTTTCAAATAACACTAAGTTAAATTTTTTTAAGCAAATTATCTAATTAGCTATAAGAGGGTATATGAGCAGCAGTGTTGCCAGCTTAGCCTTTTTAAGGCTAAATCTAGCCTTTTTATTTTGCTTTTAGCCTCAAAATTTTCGTTTTAGCTTCTAGCTTCTTTTCTATCCTTTTTTGATTTTTAATATAGCCTCAAAAAGGCTAAAAGCTTACTAAATTAATTTTAACAGAATCATATATTTAAGCATTTTTGTATATTAATTCGCAGAAAAAATCGAAATTATTTATATTTAGCGAAAATTTTCGGCTGCGGCGCATCGTTCCACAAAAATATTATGATTATTTGTTAACAAACTTTATTACCCATAGATACTATTTAGGTTATATTTATAAATTCTCTAAAATATCTTTAAGAAATACCAAAAACTAATAAGAACAAAAAAATAAATGCGTTTTTTAATTAAACAATATATTAGATTTTTTTCTGGCTTTATTTTTTGGGACATTTAGCCTTTTCTGACCTTTTTTAAAGTCTAATTTTGCTTTTTTTTCCCAAGTTCTGGCAACACTGATGAGCAGTCAAGATTATTATCATTCACAATCAATGTGACCATTTTAGTAGTTTTGAATCTAAATTTAGAATTTTTATTCTGATTTAGCAGCAATTTTTTCATTTAGCATTTGGCATATTATTTAGCCTTTTTTCAAAAATATATTTAGCATTTTTTTATAATGAGAACAAAATAAAAAACTTAAAACCTTATTTTTATATCAACTGTAATTTTTGTCAATAATGTAATGCCATTCATTTTGTAAAACGAAAATTCGTTTAAAAAAAAAAACAAAATTATTTGCTGTTTCCAATACAAATTGTCGAATTTTCGTTTTATTTTACAAAATCATAACCTTAATAATAACCCAGCAAAAACTTGGTAATGACATGTAGTTACGGATGTAGTTACTTTGTAATGACAACAACATACTGTCTGCATTACATAGAAGTTGTTTAGTGACTAATAATTTATAACCTGAATGTAAATAATTATTTATGATCAGATTTTTGAAAATATTAATTATTATTGATTTTTATAATGCAGCTACCAATTCATATATTTGAAGAAGGGAGACATAAATTAAAAGCAAAATTTGCATATGAATTGATTTGTAATCTAAAATAGTTTATTTTTATTACATTTATTTTAATTACATTTTTGGTTGTTGTTTTTTTTATTAAAATTTAAAAAATATTTTTACAACAATAAAAAAATAGTTTATATCATGACATTTCATTACTTATTTATAACCTAAAATGTAACTAGTTCCTATTGTTATTACTAATCATGACTTCAGTAATTCTTTAAAATCAATGCGCTTTTTAACAGCTTGTAAGTAATTAGTTATTGTAATGACATCTAAGTAATGTATAGGGTAAGTAGTTGCCTCTAATGGCACTACCGTGTTAAAATAATGAGTTATTCAGCTAATGTGTAAGTAGTGGAGAGCCATTATATTAGCTTCTTAACTCATTACATGGCAACCAAAGTTTTTGCTGGGATATATGAAAATAATTAATTTAATAAATGTTTTAAAAACTTTAAAATATAGATATTTCTTTTAAATGGATGTTGTACATTTTTTTCTTCTGTTTAGACAATCGATTCTGTTTTTATAATTACATAATGATAAAATTATCATAAAACGAGAGAAAAAGATATAGTCAGTCAAGCCCGACCATATCCTACACCATTGTGGACATTATAACTCCGGGAGGGGTCTTTTATTAGACTTGGAGCAAATTGTGGACCGATACTCATAAGTGTAAAATAAAACATACAAATACAGAATATTACGTCGATGCTGACATTTATATGAATTTATTCACTTTTGGGTGATTCCCGAAAGAGGGCCTTGATAAGGGAGCTATGATAAATTATGGACCGATCTTTGTAAACTTTGGCGCTATCATTTATGTTCATATAAAACTTATTTGTGTCGAATATTAACTTGATACTAACATTTTAATGAGATTTATTCCTGTTAAAGTGATTTTCTGATAAGGGGTTTATATGAAACTTGTATGTGCCAAATTTCATTAAAATATTGCTATATTTAATTAAGATGGGCCTTAGACCAATATTTTTGGATGTTACAAACATCAGCATAAACGCATAATACCCTCTCCACCTATGGTGGTTTCGTCTTTGCTCACAGAAAATATTTGTTTTGCTTTTTATGCCATTTATGGAACATTTTTACCTTTTTAAAAGAAAAAATTGATACAATGATGACTTCACAAATACTCAAGCATGATAATTCATATTCAATAGGATAATAGGGAGACAGACGAACCTTATAGATATTAAACAAATTATATTAGTATAAATTGTTATTATATTTTTTATACTTATAAATTAAAATATAATTGTATTGAAAAATTACTGTGATGATAATATTAATTATAACTATTTTCCTCTTTTT
Source organism: Protophormia terraenovae (assembly GCA_951394005.1). Taxonomy (NCBI): domain Eukaryota; kingdom Metazoa; phylum Arthropoda; class Insecta; order Diptera; family Calliphoridae; genus Protophormia; species Protophormia terraenovae. Next base: position 121,849,132 of record OX596074.1, read on the forward strand.
GTTACAGGTAAACTTCCACTATACAATTTTTAAGAAAACTATTCGTAAGTAATTTTTATAATCAGAATCAAGATAAAATAATTATTCGAAATACATATAAAATAAATAGAGAGCTATTAACAATAATTTTTTCTAAAGTTTTAATCAAATCTTTGTCGAGAAGTATTGGCAAACAAATAATTTAAAAATTAGTTTTTTGTCGAACTATTAAATTATTATTAGACCAAATTTTACTTCTTTACTGAAATTTGGATCATGTGTTGTAGTTTTTCCCTTGATTTTGAATACAAATTTTCTAGTACAAGTTTCCGTTTTTTATTTTTTTGCTTGTTAAATATTCAAACCTTTTTTAACCCATTTTGAAGATATGTTAATTGATTCTGCCCCACTGGCCTATCTTCGAACTAATTATTTACTTAAAGTTCTGGTTGTTTCCGTTCCTCCCCTCTACTTCAGTGTTTACATACTTAAACATGTTAAATTATTATAACAAGTTATTTTTTAAACAAATCAAGATTATTATTTTTACTTTTATCATAATTAGTTATGTAAACACCCATATTTTCACAATTATTTCTTCTTTTCGTAAAAAAAAAAAAAAAAACATAAGTCTACATAATTCTTATTTATGTATTTTTCCTTTAGCAAGTACAACTTTAATAATTTCACTTGAATGCCTACTTTTAAGAAACCCCAACCCAAAAACAATTTAAAAAAGAAAATGTTTGGTTTTTGTTAACAAAAATATTAACAACTTACTGCTAACTATTCTTGTGTAGAGTAAATATGAATTTTATATATGATATACTAAGCAAAATTTGAATAGGGAAATGGGAGATCTAAACATTTTAAATTTAACTATTTTAGTCAATGGTTTTTAAACTTGTATTTAAATAAAAAGTTTTACCATTTTTTTTTTTTTTTTTTTTCTTAAAGAACAAACTTTTAAGTTTCTTTAAATAAATGCTTCCAGGGAAGAAGTTTAGTAAGATACTTTTTACAGCTTCTAGCTCATTATTGTGATGACAAGTTTAAATTAAATAAAATCACGTAAATTTAAATTAGTTTTGAATAAATTTCATTATCAATTTATTGACAAATTCTTATCTTATCCAATCTATACTGTGTGTTAAGTTGTAAACTAGGGGAAGATGTGTTATGTTAAGTTAAATTTTTCAAGTAGAAGATAGTAAAGAAGTAAAACTACATATAAACATTTATACTTTACAAATGTAAGGAAATTGTACTGTAATTATATATATGAGACATTTCATATGAAAATGAACTGTTAACTTAAAGTAATTTTTTGATTCAGATGAATGTATATCTGAATCTAAAAAGTCTCAATCAAATAGTAAATCAATTTACCGTATAGTTCTTAAACTAAAAGCACATTGAGCAAATATTTGATCATTATATTTCCTATTTTTGAACATAACATCAGATAGTTTTAAAAACTTTTTAAACAAATATGAATTTTTTTATTGAAGTAGTTATTTATAATAAAGAACTAAAATTTTCTGAACCAAATTAATTTCCAAAAATTTTGTGTCAAATTTTTCCTCTTTTTGCCACTTTGCGTATGGAATTTCCCCTTATAAAAACTGTTTTTAGTAAGTAAAAACATTATGAAACAAACGGAAGTAAGTAGTTATTGAAGAAAGTGGAACTCTTAGTTGTTGTCGTCTTATTCAACAGTAACAACTTCTAAATACATATATATATACATAAGTACAATTATTTCTTTCAAATGAAATTGTTTAATGGAAATACAAAGACATTCATTTATTTCTATATTCTGTATACTCATACAAATTCTCTTACACACACATACATTAAGAAAAACTTAAAATGTTTATTTTTGTAGTATGTATAAAAGTGTTTTTTTAAAGAGCATGTTTGTATTCCGTCTGTCCGTCCGTCTGTCTGACTTTTCGTCTGAATATCTACTACTATTTATTTAAGTATTACGAGTGTAGCTAGAAAATATTTAAGAAAACATTTATTTAAATATTATTAAAGTTTTTTATGCAGTATTTTTTAAGTACATAGTATTTGCTATTTACATATATAATTTTAAAGTTTTTTTCTATTTAGTTTTGCTTCACTTTTCATTTCTTTTTACGGAACACTTTACAACTTCATGGCTGACAGCTTTTTAAGTTCTTTTGCATTTTATTTTATTGCTAAGGAAAAATGAAGTTAAGAAAAAACAATATATGAGACAAAAAATTTTAATTTATAATATATTTACTTTAGCAAAATAAATTATTTAGTACATGAAGATTCTTTTCTAAATATAAGTTTAAAGCAGAAATAAAAAACAAAATGTTCTAATTTCGAAATTTTTAAAAACTAAAAAAATATTTAACATAACTATTTAAAAAAAAGGTTGAAAAAATTAAAATTTTTTTCTACGACACGGGATATCTCATCCAATTTGGATACATGTTGAAATAGTAAGCTTATAAATCACTTTTTTATAATTGACTTTAGTTCTAGCGATAAATCGGTATTTGCAAAATTAACGAGGTTGCATCATATATTGAAGCATATCTCAAAATCGATTTGTATGATTTGGTTCAAAAAAATTAAAAAAAAAAAAAAATAGAATTAAAATTGAATTCCATTTATACTCACATTATGTTTTAATAAGCTCAACAGTTAAGAAATATTAAATTATATTTCTGAATACGAAATTAAAAAAAAAAAAAATAAAATAATTATAAAAATTTTAAAATGGCAAAAATTTTAATTTTTATTCCTTTATCATATAGATAAATTCTTTCCAAATAAAACAAGACTTATTTCATTTAAAACAATGCATAAATTTTAATTTTATTCATAAATTAGTGCTTATTTAATTTATTTTTTTTTTACAAAATAGTAGCTTTTTTCACCATCCATAAAAAAAATAAGGTGGTTATATTGGGTTTGTCATTTCGTATGTAACATGTCGAAGTAATCATTTAAGACCAGTGACGTCAGATAAAATTTAAGAGAATTCCCTCCACTTTGTACAAAAATTCCCTTTTTTCAAAAAAAAAAAAAAAAAAAAAAAAAAAATCCCTTCATTTTTCCCTCCTTCACAAAATTTCTGTTTTTATAAAAAAATTATAGAAAAACATATTTTTATTTTATAAATGTATATTTGCTTCATCAGGTACAAAAGAAAAATAATAATAAGTAACAAAAATGTATTTTTTTTTTTTTTTTGTAATTCAATCAAAAAAACTATAAAAAAAAATATTATAACGATAAATAGAAAGAAAGAAAAAAATGAATTATACAATTCTTTAGAATTCAGTTTTCTAAAATGACTAGTAGTGTACTTAAAATTTTTACAGTTCATGGTTTTTGATTGTAGATGAGATCTAATAATACAAATTGAGTTCAAAATATCGTGGCTTAACTTATTTATTTTCTTTGTTCGAACGTCTGTAATTATTGAAAAAATTCTTTCGGCATCTGCATTAGCATGTGGTAAAGCCAATACAATTTTTACCAATCTTCCAAAATTTGGAAATACTAAACTATCATTAAAATTTCGTGATTTGCATATATTGGCCCAAAATTCTTCCATATCAATTTTAGATAATCACTGTTGTTCATGGTCAGAGAAATTATATTCCATAGTGAGCCACGCTTCCATTAGACAGTTAATATCAATATGAAATTTTTGACACAGATTTTGAAATTTAAAAACATTTTTATTAGTACATCCTATGGCTGCTTCCGGTGACAAAAATTCCATTTCTTTAAAAATTTTGTCACTTTTTGATGGAAGCCTTTTCTGTGTTTCTTCAAGGGCTATTATATAAAACTGGAGGCAATCAGATTTAATCTGGTAGGCCTTTTGCTGTGGAAACGTTTTCACCAGCTCCTCGCATTCATTACCCACATAGATATCTTCAGTATTTAAAAAAATATCAGGTGATCTTACATTACAATCGAATTTTAATTCAGATTTTCTTATAAAGTTTTGGCCGAATTTAAAAAATACCTTTAATGACTCAGAATGGAGAGCGTGAACTAATGTTTTTTTTAGATTGGAAGAGGGCATTTAAAGAGTTGAAGTAGTTCAATGCGTATTTTAAAAATAGCAAATAAGCCTTGTTGTAATGGTTGGATAACTCACTTAATATCCAGTCAGCGGATTTGAATTTCTCTTGATTTGCTTCATATTTGAAATATTCTATTTTCCAATATTCTTTCTACGCACTTTTGGTGGGATAGCCATCTAGTGGCCGATGTTCTTAATATTTTTCTTTTCTCTACATTCAAAAAATCTTGGAATTCTTGTAACTGGGAACATCTTTTTGAACTTCCAGAAATATAAGATGCAATCTGACGGTAACATTAAGCAAGCTTTGTTTGCAATGATAGCTGCTGAATGCCATATACATTTTATTGTTACAACATCAGGATTATCTGTTAAAAGCCTTGATGCAAAAGAATTATGTTGACCCACCATCACATTCGCTCCATCACAGCAAAAATCAATAACATTTTTGTATGGAATACCATAGCCTAAAATGCAGTCCTTAAATTTGCTATATAGTGATTCCGCAGTGCAATCTGATCCCAAGTGTAGCAAATCTAATAGCTGTACTTTTCCTGCATATTGCCTTTTCCTGCTGTTCATCAAAATACCTCACAAGAATACACATTGTTTTTTGAGATCCAACTTCTCTACTTTCATAAATAAGAACTGAAAACTTATTTCCTTTGAGATTTTGCACTAATTTTAACATTTCTTCACTTGCTAAGACATTACGAATAATTTGTGTGCACTTAGTTCTACCTAATTGACAATTCTTTATTATATCTGAATCCGGAACGATATCTTTTAAAAGTGGTATTAAATGTTCTATTATTTGTATTGCAACATTGTGTTCAGCAAAAAACAAACAAAGTCGTATTTCGAAGTTGGGAATGTCATTCTTTTTATTTATGGTTTCTCCGCCGAAGAATGATTCTATTGTTCTGGTTGAATTTATTGTCGAAACTAGTTTTTTATGTATGTTGGCTGCAGCATGTTTTAAAAGGTCTGATTTGCCACAATTAATTACTTTATTGCAAGCCTTACACCTACACTTGTATTCATCCTTTTTTAAAGGTTCTAGCCATCCTTTAAACTTGTCGTCTTGCAGCCAACTTAAACAAAATTTTTTCTTTTTACATTTTATAGGATGTTCAGATTCCTCTGATGATGAATCGGATGACATTTTTTCTGTAAATAAAATAAAATCAAAAACAAATCAAAATTAAATCATATGTATACTTACTTTGAAATTGTGCTCAATTGTGTAATGTTTATACTAAAGCCGCAACAAACAAATTCTTCTTGAAATAAATGTATACAAAATGATACCAGTATGTGTTTTTATTTTGTTATAGTATTTTACTGTCAAAACCAGTATTAAAAAACAAAAAGCAGACAGCGGTTATGATTTTAGCTTTTTTTAATTTTCCTTTTGTTACTATCATAGACTTGCCACACTTCACATTGTTGTTAATTACCATATTAATTGACAATAAAATTAGGGTTTCTATAAAAAAATAATTGTGTATTGTAATTTTGCATGTTTCCTTCTTTAATTTCGTTTTTTTTTTTTTTTTTTTGTCGATTTTGAGAAAAAATTATTAATATATATTAGAAATTCCCTTAATTTTGACAAATATTAAAATTCCCTTCCATTTTTCCTCCGCTATAAATTTTCTTTAAAAATTCCATCAAAAAGGGAAAATTCCCTCCATCTGACATCACTGTTTAAGACCTCATAAATATTCTGGGACTTCCTGAAAATCTAAGACGATCATAATATGTCCGTTCGTCTGTCTGTCTGTTGAAAGCAGGATAGAACTCAGAACGAACATCTTGAGGGAACGAAATTTGGCTCAAATATTTGCCTTATATAAGGTATTAAATCGGTTATTAAACAAAAATGTTACGGGCCAAGTACTGAAAAAAAAAAAACAGAGTGCCGGTTGCAGCTCCAAATTATACTTTCCGGCCGATATCGTTTACAAAAAAAAGCAATGTATATGCTATGACATTTTGCACAAATATTTTAAGTACGGAAATTTTGAATTTCTTGTGAAAATTTGAGTTTTGTTGAAATTTCAAATTATTTATGAAATTTTGAATTTTCGAAACTTTAAAATTTTTGTATTATTATTAAGATTTCTCATTTTGGTAGAGTTTCGAATTATTGGTGAAATATAACATTTTTAATGAATGTTCTAATTTTTGGTAAAATTTCGAGCATTTGGAGATATTTAGAATTTTTTTGGAAATTTTGGATTTTTTGTGAAATTTTTATTATCTGGTAGAACAAAACTTTTTGAGTTTGCAGTTATTATCAATATTTTTAAACTGTATGGTGATTCTTGTGAAATTTGAAGTACAAATAATTGTGTCTCTCTCTCTCTGATATAAATATTCCAAAAGCTCCATCCATACAAAACAAACATATTACAGCATATTTTGAAAAGTTTTATCTTAATTGGTTCACAATAATTTCTTAAGAAACTTAATTAAATTTTTTAGTTAATACTTTCTTAGAAATAAGGAAGTTGTGTCATTTAAAATATATTATTTTTTTGCAATCGTTAAGTTTGGGAATTTCTTTGTTCTTTTATTATAGTAAAAACGTTTATAAAAACTATTTTATAAACACCTTAATTCTAGATAAAAGAAAGTATGACTAATATTTTTAATCAAAAAAAAAAATCTAATGTTCACAAGGTTTATAAAATTCGTAATAAAATTATTTTTATGGCTTAAACACCGTTATTTCTTTGCTAGAAAAACACTTTTATTTGTGCGAATTTTTTCTAAAGTATTTGCAAAATTTTGTAACTACAACTAGCGAATTATCAAAATGGCAAATCTTAAAAATAATTAAATTAATAATTTTTTTAACAACTTTTATAAACTTTTATTATATATGTGAAAAACAATTAACTATTTTTTATTTGTTTCCATCTTCAAAAATATATTAAGTTAATAAGTTTTGTTTGTAATAACAAAAAATTCCAAGAAAAAAGCTGATTAATAAGCTATTATTTTTTCTTTTAAGTTACCGTTTAAATTACTTATGAATGAATAATTAAATTATTTAAAATTAATTTTGTCAAATACACCTAAGAACAAGTATTTTCTCCCTTAAAGTTATTAAATTATTTACAACTTACTTATTTACATTGATTAGAAATTACTTCGTATGTGTCATTTTTCGCTTAAAAATAATATTTACTTTATTGTTTATGACACATCTTTTCATACAACAAATAATAATTTAACAATTCATTAATTAAAATACATTGTCTTTTAATGAATGCAAATATTCATTCATTTCATATTATTATATTATTATCAATATTTAACACGTGCAATATGTCAAATAAAATACAAAATATATTTTTAATTATGTAATATTTACACAGATACACACATACATATATTTAAATGAAAACTATATTATATTAATGTTGACACAAAACAAGCGAAATTTTATAATAAATAGATATATAAATCACCTACATACATACATATGTAAAAATGATAAAAAAAATATGTATTTTACATCTGTCTGCGGTTAATAATTACAATTGTAAACTAGATGTAATGCGCTCAGGTAATCAAAGATTCATGTTAGAGTTGTGCAACTGATTGAGTAAGTAATAGATATCGAGTAATCGAATATGGGATGTAAATTAAATATAAAGAAATGTAAATTAAATATAATGTTTCGAACAATGTTTATGTAAGAAAAAATATAAAACAGGGTTTATGTTGCAAAAAATATGTTATTTAAATAGTTGAGTTTTTTTCTTTCTCCCAATATTGTTTGCTTTAAAAGAAAAAGAATGAAAGGTTTGTTTAAGAAATTTACAATAAGAAATTTTAATAAACGGTTTGTGGAGATTTCATTTGTAACTGAAATTTAAACATTTGAGATGGTCAAGTATTCCATTATTTCACACTCAAAAATAATAATACCTGTAGTATTGATTCAAGACCCCATGAATTGTAAAGATCAATTTACGTTTGTCTGTCCTTCTGTCTTAAAAAAACTCTACACCTAGGTGGTTGAATAAAAGTTAAGCGAACATATTTTATTTCACAAAAGTTTATATTTTTTCAAATTAAAAAGGAACTTTTCACATAATAATAATAATAATAATAATAATAATAATAATAATAATAATAATAATAATAATAATAATAATAATAATAATAATAATAATAACAATAATAATAATAATAATAATAATAATAATAATAATAATAATAATAATAAATAAACTTCAAATTTCCAAAAGAATCTACTATTTTTAAACAACTGCTAATAATATATCATATTTACAATAGATTAACTCCATATCACAACGGACAAAAACCAGAAATTTTCGAATTTGATACTTACGATTTTAATGAAATTTGCTAAAGTTATTACTTGTTGCAAGTATTGCCCAAATCTCCTGCAACTTTCAGACTTAAGAGCATTTTCCGTCCAAAAATATGATATTTAAAAAACTATCGAAGTTTTACCAATAGTGTTCATACTTTATTGTTCATAACTTATACACTATAATATATTTAATTGAAAAATATATTGGATTAAATATGACGTTTATAAATTGTAATTACTTCGACAGTTCAAAGGTCAAAATCAATAATAAAAAGGTCAAATTCTATGGCACTGACTATGAGAAAAATACTGGAAGAATGCTAACAGCTTTAGTTTTTATACCCACCATCAAAAAGATGGGGGGTATATTGATTTTGTCATTCCGTGTGTAACATGTCGAAGGAATCATCTAAGACACCACAAAGTATATATATTCTGGGTCCTGGTTAGATTCTGAGTCGATCTAGCTATGTCCGTCTGTTGAAAGCAGGATAGGGCTTTCTCGAACGGAGAAACGTAGGGGGACGAAATTGAATTGAAAATGGGCAAAATCGGTTAATAAACAAAAAAGTTATAAGCTAAAAACTAGAAACACAGGGTGTCCATTTTATAGTTTTCTGTCGATATTTCTGCAACAAAAGCATGTAGGACAGCGAAATTTTGTATGTATAGTTCGGTGATCAATATAAATTCGGAAACTAAAAATGGGCGATTCCGCCCACTTTACCGCCCACCTTCCATATAAGGTGAAAATCAACGAAATTGTGTTCAAATAGTTCAAGGATCAATGTAAACTCGGAAACAAAAAATGGGCGTGGTCCGCCCACTTTACTTCCCACATTACCACCCCCTTCCATATAACGAAAAATTTTATAAAGTTGATGGTGGGTATTTAGATTCGGCCGGGCCGAATATTTGCGCTTGTTGAAATATACAGTTTTATTCGTTTGATAAAATATTAATACATATCGAGCACTAACCGCGAAAATATCGTCAATGCAGAATACAAAACTTTACAGGAGAAGCATTTTAGTGATTATTTGCACATTGTTATATGTATGGAAAATGTCACTTACGACAAAATTGCTTTCGCTACAAAACTGCCAAGCAAAAACTTTGCTTGCAATGTAATGAGTTAAGAAGCTGATATAATGGATACTAACAACTTACACATTAGATGAATAACTCATTATTTTAACACGGCGATGTCATTAGAGGCAACTACTTACTCTATATTATTATAGGTAAGCATATCAGAAAGTCATTACTTAAATGTCATTACAAGAACTAATTACTTTGAATCTATTCAATAACTCATTAATTTCAAAGTATTACAGAAGTCATTAGCAAAATGAATAGTAATTAGTTATATTATTGGTTACAAATAAGTACTGAAATATGGAACAACGAAAAGCAGATAATTTTTTTCACATTATTTATTTAAAAAATAAACAACTTAAAATATTCAAATTACAGTTATAATTTTTCATAAATGAGTTATCATGTATGCATGGAGTAAGTACGCCAATGATTTTGTTGACGATAAGCCTGCCTTTCGTCATGTGTTCGACTCCACCAGAGAATATGGTAAAATCATTTCCAAAAATTAGATCTCAAGTATTTGATTACATATCAGGTTAAAAGTAAGTAGTTTCTAATCTACTTTCATGTAATGCAGACAGTATGTTGTTATCATTGAAAAGTAACCACATTCGTAACTACATGCCATTACCAAGTATTTTCTAGGTGAAATAGCACTTAATACGTCGATAACAATTTGATACATCAAATAGTGAATTTCGAAAATGTTGCCGGTTAAGATATTTTGGCGATCAGGGCTCGATATGTTAATAAAATTTCTATAGAACACTATCAAATGATCTATTATAAGATTCTCTTGAATGACTTTAGGTAGATCTCTAGGAAATTACTCATTACCAAAACAAATGACTTCCAAACTTTGGATTCGACTTCAGTCATTGATTTGACAAAATAAGGATCTTTCCCGTGTTGCCTAATCTGTGGCCCATCAAAAATAACTGCATTACTATTTTTGTACTTAATCCTGGATTAAAGTCTTCACTTCATATATTTTGTTTGGGTGAGATTTGAATCATCAGAAGATTTAGATGTGCTGGATTGTGCCTCCAATGATTTGTAGAGCAGAAGATAATTTATGATATGACCTTTTATTTCAATTTCCAGGGTTAATTCCGCTCACTTTCACAATTCGGAAGTAGCATTCGCCATGATGGTGTTGCACACATTATTGCATCTCTTTTATCACTGGACCATAACTGTAGACTATTAAAAATTTCTGGCATATAATATGAGGAACCCATGGCTTGTTCTGATTTTATTTTATTACAATTTTATTTTAATGTATTGATGATACGCAGTTTTCACAAAGTCCGATATAGGTTTTCGATATTTTTCAAATATATATTCACCACAAATATAACAAAATCAATCTGGATTAAATACACAACATCTTGACGAAGCCATATCGAAAACAACAACAAAATATATTTGAGTGTCCAATGAAAAACCAAAATCTAAGCGAAAATAGTTAATGAGGGTAGTTAGCTATAACTCAAAAAAAAACTGTTGAGGCGTATTTTTTTTTTTTTTTTAGTAGAAAGAAAAAAAGCACAGAAAACAAAAATTTTTTTATTTTCTTTGTTTTTGTTGACCAGTGTAATTTAACTCTATTATATACTTGTGACAAAATTTAAATTGGAGATCCTTTCAGTTTAGAAGTTATGAAGCAAAATATATTTTTATAAGCCTAATTTTGACCTTTAATCTTTCGAATTTAATCAACTTAATACACATCGTTTTGAAGACAATATTTTCTTTTTCAAAATGATACTAAAACTAAAATTTTATCGTGTATAGTTCAGAAGTTATCATTAGTTAGATTTTATTTTAGTCCATAACTTCTGAACTAAATGAGTCTCCAACTTGAAATTTTATGTGCGTAGGAAGAAGAGTTACGTCAACATAAAAATTTCTTTTCTTTAGAATTTTAATAATATAACTTTTAGAGATATGATGATTTGAAATGTAATGTATATGTATATCAGTACAGTGTCCCTTAAAAGTACTCGTATTTTTTCTGAATAACGTTTTATGTCATTTGCAAACTTTTTTGTCTTTCTCTACATATAAAAATTCCACATCACTATTTTAATAACAGCAACCAAACAAAACTTTCATTAAAAATGTTTGACATACAAATGATATTCATAATTTTATTCTCTGTGGTCAAACATATTTTTTAGTATTAAGTTTAATATTAAAAAAATTACATTTAAAACCATTTCTATGCATACATATATCTTTATGTTTATTTACTCAATTAAATTTAACAGATTTTTTTCCCATTATTATCAACTTTTTTATAATTAGTTCATAAAATATAAATTTAATAGAAATAAAAATAAACATTTAACATAATTAAATATGTAATAAGTTATTAGAGACAATTTTAGTTTAAAATAATTAACTTTTTTTGTAAAAGGTTATAACTAAAAATAAATTATATAATTAATTTGCTTAAAGGATTAAAAGTTCAGTATTACACCTTTAAAGTTTGTCCACACTCTTTACTAATTTTTTTATTTTTTTTTTGCTTTAAAGTGTTTCATTTTTAATGCTATATTCACATTTAAAAGCTTTTTTTATTTCATAAATGTATTACATCAATTATTGTAATATAAATTTTAATGTAATATGTTGTAACTGAAATTGTTTGAATTATTTAAAACGTTTATCCATATATGCTATTTTATAATACAAATACATATCAGCTTATTTTATTTAAGTATTACTTGTATTTTACTTCTAAACTGTCTAAATCACTTTAAAAGTTTTTTTTTTTTTTTTTTTTCATATTTTATACTGTTGTGAATTCTATGGAAAACTTTACTTTATCAACATATTCCTTAATACTTGGAAATCATTTAGAAATACATATATTTATATAGAGACGTTTTAGTAGAACATGTAAACATTGGCCATGATAATAGAAGGGGTATTCGGCTGCCACTTTCTTAATACTACTGAAACAATTCTCATAAAATTTAACATTCACAACAAATTAAAAATAAAATATATTAATTATTATGAAATTTAATCATTAACGGTGCCCCGCCTATCTTTCTGCCTATTGTAATATTTTCTTACCACTTTCATAAAAATTTTAATAAATTTTTAAATTTGGTTACTGGAAAGCAAAGCAACTTTTTTTTTAAGGTGGGCGTAACACCCAGTCAGTTCTTCTTTCAAGAATATATAATAGAATGTCCCGAGAAAAGCCTTTTTCGAGATTTCAAACGATGCATAAAAAATAGCTTAATACGAAAAAATTATTTAAAAAATTTTTAAAATTGGTCTTCAGTTCCCTACCAGCGATTAAAAAATCATGGGTCCCATACATTTTAATAAAAAAATTTCGATTTTTTAATCAAAATGGGTATCAAAAAATTTGTAATTTTATACTGGTTATGGAAAAAATATTTTAAAAAATTTACTAAAAATTAATACTACAGAGGGCACACAGAACTTGTTTACTGACTGTATGTTGGAATTCTAATATAGAACCAACAATGTAACAGACAAAACAAACAACATATAAATCTGCATACTATGCTTACCGACGGTTAGCTAGAGCAGTAAAACAACATTGTAATAATGTAGAATACAATGAAATAAAAGAAAAAGCTTTTGTAAAGTTATTTCAACTTAATACTTAAGAACTTGGAATATGTAAAGTGATGAAGTTACGTATTCTAATTCTTAAAAAGTGTAAGTTAAATGAAAGATCTTTACGATTAGCAGTAAAAGGCACAATGGATGCTGAAGAAGATCGTAGCGGATCAGAAAATGCATTCCATCCTGCTAGTGTCTAATAAATCTTTTTCTGTATTCTAGAAAAATTATTACAAAAATGAACTTAATCCTGAATAAAAATTCAAAAAATATATTTTAAAAAAATTTTCCCATGGGATTTTGTTTCGCTAGAAGACTTTTTAAGGCATTTTGATGAAAAATTTTTTGGAAAAATTTGGAAAATTATATATTATCAACGGTACTTACTATAAGCAAATTTGTAATATTTTAACTATAATTGGAACAAAATTGTAAAACTCTTATCCATTTTTTAAGAAAAATATGGATTTTTTTTTATTTGCATGATGTACTAAAATGACGGTTTATAGACCAAAATTGTTGCGAACATTTTTTAAAATATATATTTTTTTTTTTTATAATTGGCTAAAACTTACGAATTTTTTTGATACACATTTCAAGACAAAACTTAATACTTTTTTTTGGACGAAATGTTCTAGACCCGTGACTTTCGATCACTGGTAGGGAACTGAAGATCAATTTCAAAATTTTTTAATATTTTTCCTGAATTAAGCTAATTTTTACACATCGTTTGAGGGATGTCCTACAAAATGTTTGTTTACGGGACACTCTAATATACATTTGGCATATATGTTTTAATTTTAATCGATACAGTAGTGAAAACATAAGTTCAAGTCAAAATACTAAACAATATCATGGAAAGAATGGATGTAAAAAGGGTGTGACACCCATTAAAATATTGTAGTAGTCTATTCAATAGCAGCAATATGTGACAGCATTTATATTAAATAATTTAAATGATTTATATTTTCAAACGTACCGAAAAATTCGAACTTCAAGGGACCATAAAACTAAAACTCAAACTCACTTTGATCAACCCTTTGTGAGTTTTGCTAGACTACTGGCACGCTTTAATTTTGCGTATGAATTACTGGGAATTTTTTTCTTGTTGCATTGTGTAATTAGCAGTATAAAAATCTTCCTAAAATTTTGCTTCATCTGCAACAATTTTAATTGTATGCTTTCGCATTCTTGTATTACAAAACTCTAGCAAAGTAATATTCTGAATTTCTCCGCATCATGGGATTCAATTAACCCATATGTAGAAGTTAAGTTAATTGGAAATTTTTTATTGGGATTTCTAAGGTCATACAATGGTTTGACTATCAGCATTTATATAGTCGGCAATGGCCGAAGCCAATTCAAAACTTATATCAATGGTTACAATCTTAGTCTATAAAACTTTGTAATTATCTAGTATCCTTTGTTATATAAAAAGTTTAATAACCAACTGAAAAATGTATTAAAAATATACACAAACAAACAATCCTGCAGGAAATTTGTGGTATTTCACTACTGTGGGACTGGTCCCCTCAGTACCTGTTGAGTACCAATTGATACATAACTCATCACCAAAGTTCCAGTTGAGAACCAGTTGACATCACCACACTCGCTAAATATAAGTTGAGAGTCAATTTCCAACAGGCATGTTAAGTGCGCAATTAGCAGCTCTCGCGAAATAACAATCTGTGGCTACGTGGTTAGAGATGAAGACTATAAAACGTTAAATACATCAGAACGTGAGTTCGATTCGGGGTGCCACCATCGACGGAAAATTATAAAATGAAAACAAGCGCGGATGTTATATTCGGCTCGGCCGAATCTATATACCCACCGTCAACTTTTTCAAGTTTTACGTTATATGGGAGGTGGGTGGTAAAATGGGCGGACCAAGCCCATTTTTTGTCTCCGAGTTTACATTGGTTCTTGAACTATTTGAACACAATTTCGTTGAAGTTTCACCTTGTATGGGAAGTGGGCATACCACGTCCATCTTTGGTTTCCAAGTTTATATCGACGCTCAAACTATTTATACAAAATTTCGTTATCGTAGTTGCTTCCGTTTAAGAGATATCAGCAGTAAAGTATGAAACGGACACCCTGTGTTTCTAGATTTTAGCCCATAACTTTTTCGTTTATTAACCGATTTTGCTCATTTTTAATACCAAACCAACCTTATATAAGATAAATATTTGTGCCAAATTTTGTTGTCCCGTTTGAGCCCTATCCTGCTTTCAACAGACGGATGGACATAGCTAGATTGACTCAGAATCTAACCAGGACCCAGAAAATATATACTTTGTGGGGTCTTAAATGATTCCTTCGACATGTTACATACGGAATGACAAAATCAATATATCCCCCATCTTTTTGATGGGTGGGTTTAATAAATATAATTTAATAAAAATAAATCAAAAGAAATAAAAAAAATAATAAAAAAGAGTTTAAAAAGTAAAAGTATATTATTATATTAATCAATTCTAAACATGTCCTCTTGAACCAGTCCTGTGACCAGTTCTATGACCTGTCCCAAGGGGCTAATTAGTCACCTCCAATGACATGTAAAAGTGACAGGTTCCTCCCATATAAAGTTCCGGAACTGGAACCGGTCACTAGCCCTGAGAACCTGTCACGTGATTAGTTTTGAACCGGTTCTCTTTCCTCTAGGGATGACTATTGTGTGTGTGTTTTTTTTTTATTAGCAAGAAGTTGAGTTAGCAACAGAGTATAACAGTTTTATTGTTGTTTATTATATATAAATATGCATATTGTTGTTGCTTTTGTTAAAGAAGCAATAATTGCAGTTTAAATTTGTGTAGCTGAAAAAATTTAGATTAGTATAAATGTGAAAATATAAAAGCATACTTTAGGGTGCAAATTTTATTATTTGTCGGTAGTGGTGAAGGGTATAAAAGATTCAGCCCAGCCGAATATAGAACTCATTCA
Organism: Protophormia terraenovae; assembly: GCA_951394005.1. Lineage (NCBI taxonomy): Eukaryota > Metazoa > Arthropoda > Insecta > Diptera > Calliphoridae > Protophormia > Protophormia terraenovae. Next base: position 121,865,211 of record OX596074.1, read on the forward strand.
CGGTTTTTATTCATAACTATTTTCAAAGGACAAAAATAGGATGAATATCAATTTTTATTTATGGTGAAAATAATTTTCCTATTAATAAATAAATAAGTTCCTAAATTTTAAGTTTTACCTCCTGACAACACTGCTCATCGATTTCAAAATATTACCTTTGGATAAAACTCATGAGGCTGATAAAAATAAATTGCTACGACTTTTGCATGATTCCAGGTTGAACTACGTTTCCTTATGAATGCCCTAAATATCTTAATATTTGCCATGGTTATATGATTTTTACAACAAACTCGTACATATACTCTTTAATTCTTATTACTATTACTCTTTCCCCTTAGTTTCAACTATTTAGTTACTAGATATAATTTTCTTTACAAGTTTGTATATGCACTATTTTATATACACATATTTTTTCATCAATATCTGTATATGTATGTGGGTGTATACAAAGTTTGCAATTTCAAACTACTACAAGAACTATTATTGCAGCTACTATTATGCATTATTCAGTGCATTAGCACGTACTAACTTTTGATGACCTGCAAAGAGTTGAGTGGCCAATGTGTCAGCCTGTTTTCTACATATATGTAGTGTGTATGTATATCTACTTAGCTTTTGTATGTGTATGTGTAATGTATTTGAAATTTAGAATATACTCGTTTTTTTCCTCTTTACCTATTTATGTAAATATATTGTATTTGACATTTGAAATTTTTTTTAGTTTGCAGTTTGCTAAAATGCTAAAAGCTTCTTATTTCGATTACACAGTGGGGCAGAATTTTTGGAAATAAATCTGTAACTTCTGACCGGCTGGTTGGATTTACATGAAATTTGGTACACTTTAATTTCAAAAATCACAAAAACTATGCCACCTAAAAGTTTATTACGTTACGGAAATTTTAATTTTTTGTGTATTTTTGCACAAACACACATAAGAACATTGGCTACGGGAACAAATTATTTATGTTGTTATGGCTTTTTCACATCCACAATAATACAATGTTTTTGGAATTTTGCGTGACTTATAAACTTTAAAGTGGCATAGTTTCGGTTCTATAAAAGATATTGATTTTAATCTTTTTTTCTGTATAACGAAGTATTATGTCAGCCAAACAATGTAATTTAGATGAAAAAATTCGAGTTTATACTTTTTCTGATTTTTTAAATTAAAGTAGAATTTTTGTAAAAAATTGTTTTTTTGAGAAACTATAAATATTTTATCTGTAATCAAATATTTGTTAGTAAAGACATCTTAACGAAATTTTCGGTGAATGTAGACTTTATCGTATAAAATGAGAAAGTGAAAATCTTTAAGATTTTCGTAAAAGAAATATCACATTTTCACATTTTCGGCTATAAAAACCATATTTTTCCGAAGTCCCGTAAATTTTGATTGAATATAACAACATATTATAGGTTCCTAAACTGCATTCCGTTTACGTATTCGTACTTTGAGATTTGAGAAAATATAGACTAAAGTCAAAACTTTCAAATAAAATGGGTGAAATTCGGAAGGGTGTGTACCTTGCTTTTTATTCTAAAGTCTTCTCAGTGAAGATACCTTTCAGAAAAGTATAAAATTATTGTATGTTCTTAAAGAAAATTTTATTTTAGAGAAAAAAGAGTGTAGATACTTTTTCGGCAAAAAAAAAGTCATCATTTTTGTAGTTTTCAAATTCAAAATCGGTTATTTTGGACTCGGTAAAGATATCGACTTCAAATTTTTTTATTCAATAGATAATTTTATTTTTTTCATTAGCTAAAGGAAAAACAAATAAAATCGGTCGGAAATATTAGGATATATATGAAAAAACTGGACCAAGAACATGCAAAATTGAGGTACTTAAAAATTCAAAAGCAAATAACTCAAAAACTATAGGAGAGGACACACAAGTTTATTGTAGGTCTTATCAGTGCCTACAATAATGTATACAAATATTTGAAATCGGACGAGAAACAAAAATTTGGCAATCGATTAAAAGTTTGTATGTCAGAGGTACCCAACTTTGAGCCCCCTTAGCTCCGCCCCTGAGGCGTCTGTTGGTCTAAAACTTAACATCATACACTTCTCTGCTACGCCTATACCAAATTTCATGTAAATCCATCCAGAATCAGAAGTTACAGATTTATATACAAAAATTTTCGATTCTGCCCCACTGTGGATTATAATAGAATGAATTTTATAGAATGTTATTTATTTTGCAGCAATTGAAAGGTTTTCTTTATTACTATCTACACTATTAGAGACATCTCTACATATAGCTTTAAATACAAGCAATTCTTAAAAATTGTTTAATATTTCTCAAAATCAATTAACATCGTTGCTGAAAACATATTCAAATAAACTTAAAACAAATAAATGCTCCTGCACATAATATTTAATATTCTTAATAACAAATATACTTTAAAATATTAAATAAAGAGTAAGAGCAGAAAATAGAAATAAATAAAACAAAAATCAATTGATTTCATAAAGTGACAACTACGATACAGCATTACAATACAATTCCATTGCCATTACAATTTTGTTTTTTTCTCTTTTCCATTTATTTATATTTCCCTATGACTGTTTGTTTCGTTCTTTATACTATTTTAACATTTATTCCTTGTTTCCTGTGAAGCTCATAATTCAACAATGAAACAATAGAAAAAACATCAATTATATTATTTTGAAATATTTGTATGTATTTCTTTACACTCTGTGTTTTTTATTTTTTTTTTTGCTATTATACGCTTTTTCAATTTTGAAAATGTTCTTGTGTTTAAATAAAATATAAAATAAATCGATTTTACTATTATTTTTCGAACAAGATTTGTACATGACTGCATTATTAAATTGGAAAGAATCATTAATTAATGTCAAATGTATTTGAAATACGTTGTCAATGTAAAATGAACATCTGAAATGAAGCATTTAATGCAAATTTTTTTGTGAAAGTCAAAATGATGTTAGGAATAAGGGTTTTAGGTTGTTACTTTTTTTTTTTTGGTTGTAGATGGCTTGTTAATTCCATATGTCAATATTTTTTTAATGATTTTTTTCAAGTTTTTGCAAAGTTCAAAAATGTAGCTAAATGTTTTATGATTTTATATACATAGATCAAATTGTATGTTTTTTTTTTTTTAATCCATTATAACGATTAAAAAATTTGATAGCATAATGATTTATTTTGTTTTTTTTTTATGAAATTTTTATATATTCTACATACTTCGTGAAAGTTTAGTTAACTAGAAAATATTATGAAATTAATGAGTTTAGATAAACATTTAAATTAATTTATTGAAATATTGAAATAACCCTATTACATTCGTTTATTGTACACAGTTGCTTAAAATATAAAACTAACATTTATGTTTATACCCGTCAATAAAATATAAATGCATAACCAATAAAAGAGGAGCTGAAAAAGAGCTGAGTTGAGTTCTTTTTTTAAACCATGGTTATCATTGGTGTCTTTTAATCTTTTTGTTTAGTGCTTTTTGTTTCCATTTTAGCCTTTTTAAAAAATAATAAAACTACATACATACATACTTTCAAATTTCTGAAATTTTAATTTTCCTATTTTTATTATTATTAAAATTGTTCGACGCTTAGAATACATTTATTTTTCCCTTTTTGAAAGTAATTATCAAATAACATCCCAGCAAAAAACGATGAAGTTCTTCTAAAAAAAGAACATTTTCACAATTTCAAAAGTGGAACAAAGTGCATATTTTAAACATTTTTTGAAGTTCTTAATAATTACTGTTTGCCACCGACTGTGGCACGGGTGTCCAGAAATGTGGAGCCAAAAAATATGTGTACTGTAGCAGGTTGCGAGTCAACCTGGGGCTACCAAAAAATAACACAAAAAAGAGAACACAAGTTTATAGGGTGATAATTTGCAAATAAAAACCAAAACTTTCCTTTATTTCTTTTCGATGGGAATTCACAAAATAATATATTTTATTTCAATTATAAATTAAGAAATTATATAATTTATTTACAAAATACTAATTAAATTCAATAAAAAACTCGACTTTATCCACGACAAGAAATCAACGAACTATATCAACGATTTTATCTGATTTATATATTTGCCCGCCAACAACAACCAAACTTCAAAATTGACGTCAAAAGTTGACATAAGTCAAATATATTTCCAAAATAGCGCCCTCTGGATATCAATGCTAGTATCACATAAAATGATAATACAGTCACCAGATCGAGCAAAAGATGGTAGTGCCGGCAACTTCTATTCAAACTTGAACATCCCGGCCCCCTTGCAGTACTGCAACAAAAAAATATAGGTAATAACTGCAAAAATAAAAAAAATAAAACAAAAGAGAAAAAAACAAAAATTTAAATAAAATTTTTCATAAAAAAAAATGTATTTAGCAAATATATAAACTAAAATTCTGCTTCAAATATTTTCCAATGCTACAAAAAATTGGTAACAAAATTTCATCAATTTAGTCGATGTATCATGATCTGTTTATTCACCAACGTCTCCTTCTATTATATTTGAGTTAATGTTTAAGACGAACGAGGTCTCTAACGTACTAGACCATTAGACGAACTAGGTCTTCTGGTAGAAAATTGGAGCGAACTTGGCTCAATTGGCAAATGAACGTACTAGGTCCTTTACTAACGATAATTTATATTTCTGTCAACGAACGAGGTTGACATAACATTATGTGATCCATATCACAATGTCGTTTGACTTTGCCATTGTACACCAGATATGGTCATTGATTTAGTAGCTTACGAATCCATTTTCAATCCCAAACCATCTTGTACGTCAACGAAAGATCATGATACTACAACGAAAATATTAGTTAGTGGGAAGAACCACAAGCTTATCCACTGATGCTATTATAAGTCCATGTTCCGTTTCCAATTCGACCATTTCAATTCGATTGTTGTTCCAATGAATTTTTAAAACAAGCCCCAAAAGCCAATCGTTGTCACGTATAACAACAGTATTACCAATTTTAATATTCTGCTGGACAAATTTTAAATTATTCAAATATTTTATGTCCATTAAAAATTTTCTTTTCCATTTAGATTTTTCATCGAAAGATTCTGCTTTTGGCTTTGCTGATTTTTGTAAATATTTTGCAGGTGAACCTTTTGATATCCTTGGTTTTACTATTTTCGGAGTATTTTTATTCTTTGAACTCGAACGAATTTTCGCAAAAAATGTGCGAGCTGGCAATTTATTCCTTTCAGATATAGGACCGAACAAAATATATCCAAAGTAGCTCTCTTGAGCTATTATGTCGCCTATTACCTTTTGTGGGGAACCATTTACCATTATTTTTGGATAGAAATCTGCTCCGATCAAAATATCAATAGGTCCACTTTTCGAAAAATTAGGATCAGCCAGTTTAAAATTCAACAAACTTCGTAAATTAGATGCATCGAATGTTTCATCTGGTAAATGACCTGTCAGTTTGGGAAGAACAAGAGCTGACATATCCAATCTAAAATCTTTATTTAAGGAAGAGCACAAAGTAAGCTCACACTCTTTCAAAGCTTGACCAGGAACCGCATTATTAAGTGCCGAAATGCACATATTGGTTGGTCGTGTTGGCAAATTCAATTTCTTCATAAGATTTTCCGATACGAAGCTCGTCTGTGAGCCTGGGTCTATAATAGCCCTTGCTGAAAAAACATTGCGTCGAGAAACAATATTTACAATAGCTGTGCCTAATAAAATCTGATTCGATGTTGTAGCAAAACAGCTTTGCACAGATCTATTTTGAGCCGAAGCACTAGTTGACGAACCAACATCTAAAACAGAATTATCGTTATTTTCTGCAATCTGAATTCTATTTCCAGACGGTGTTAATGGAACTTCTCTATGAAGTAAAAAATGATGTCTTTGTTGACACCTTGAGCAATTAAAACTGCTTCGACATTCACTAACCCTGTGACCAACGTTCAAACAATTTATACAAATGTTGTTGGATTTTACTAACAAAAATCTTTCCGGCTGGTCTTTTTCCAAAAAAAGTTGACAATCTTTTACCAAATGATTTCCCGAACAAATTATACAAGTTTTTCCAGAAACTTGCATTTGGAAATTTCTTATATTTTGACCATTCTGAATTTGACTAAAATTTCTAGTCCTAAACTCGTCTTCACTATTAGGTTTTTGGGATCCACGAATATTGTCAATGGTTTCTAATGACTGAAAACGACTAGTCAAAAAACTATCTAATTCCTTCCAAGAAGGAATTTCCATTTTATTTTGAACATTTTGTTCCCAAAGCGACAATGTTAATAATGGAAGCTTGGTTAAACAAGCATAAACAAAAATAGGATCCCAATTAGAAATTTCAATTCTATGCACTTTAAGTGCCGAAATACAATTATTAATGTCCCTTTGCAATCGCTTAATAGATTCGCCGCACTCAGATTCTACTGCTACCAAATTAAATAAAACTTTCAATTGACCGTGGACCAAAATTCGCTTATTCTCAAATCTATCTCTCAGGTTATCCCAAGCATTTTGAAAACCTTCATTTGTGAGAGGAGATTCTTTGACGATCAACAATGCATCACCCTCAGTGAATTGGCGTAAATAACAAAGACGTTCAACGCCTGACAAATCAGCTCCATCAATATACACGGCCTGAAACATGTCCCGAAAGGACGGCCATGATTGGTAGTCACCTTTAAAAACTTCGGTGATACAGGGTGGCAAATTTAAATTGTGTCTTTGACCACTATTGGTACCAACTGTACTACTACCGCGTTGAGAGGACGATGGTCCATTTTTATTAGAAAATGAGTCCGATAACTCACCCATCTGAGCGGCACAGGAAATATATCCTATTCGACATTTTGTAAAGAGAGATTTTGCTTTCTGACATTTTTCTTCAGAAACTTCCCCAGTATTGCAAGTAGCAAAATCCTCAAAGGCATTATTAACCTTATCCCAATACGATTTTAATTCTTCTTTTTGAATGTCGATCATATAAGAGTTAAGAGTTTCATGTGGCAAATCTTTGTACTCTGCTTCGAAATCTAAGAGTATTTTAGCGAGCTTTTCAAAAATAAAAAGTTTTCCGGACTTATTCATTTTAAAATGTTTAAAAACTCAAACTATAGCAACGAAAAAAAAATCTCAAAAATTACTAAAATATTCTATAAAATTTATAAAATGCAATTAAAAATATATACGAGATCAAAAGTAATCAAATTATATTCAAGACTCTCAAAACCAATTTCTTTTTTTTAACTGCAAAATAAAATGTTTGCTGTATAGCGTAAGCAATTGGATGTCGATTCTGCTAAGTTTTAGTAAATTCCAGCACTATTCTATCTGTCAGAGTGCTGCCAATTTAAAGAGCTATCGATTGATTATCGATCTTGCTAAAGTTAGCTAGTTCAAAACCCACAATAGATCAAACAGGGTGATGTCTGTTATCAAATTCCCAGACCTTTAGTGGTGCCAAGTTTACAAATGCTAGTCAATTCTCACACTTTTAAAAATCAGTAAAGAATGTACTGATCACCAAATTCACGCACCTTGGAATTAGTAAAATTCAAAATATATGGCAATTGTGATTTAGGACTAGCAAATTCACCAACTTTTGTGCTACACCGCTTAAAATCAATATAAAATTGTGAATTTAGCTTATTAAATTCACAAACTTTTTCGATAATACAGTTCAAAAATTTAGCGATTGTAAATCGATTTTATTAAATACGACAATCTTTGAAGGATCTGTATTATCAACAACACAAAAATTGATAATATCGTATTCACTAACAACACTGTATTATCGAAAAGATTCTTGCAATATTGTCAAAATGTTGCAAGAATTAAAGCAAATAAAATAGAAACTTATCACCTTAGAAATCCTTGTGTCCACTAGGGATGCTCCACCAACGTATCCGGTTCGAAGGACCAAAATGCTTGCCACCGACTGTGGCACGGGTGTCCAGAAATGTGGAGCCAAAAAATATGTGTACTGTAGCAGGTTGCGAGTCAACCTGGGGCTACCAAAAAATAACACAAAAAAGAGAACACAAGTTTATAGGGTGATAATTTGCAAATAAAAACCAAAACTTTCCTTTATTTCTTTTCGATGGGAATTCACAAAATAATATATTTTATTTCAATTATAAATTAAGAAATTATATAATTTATTTACAAAATACTAATTAAATTCAATAAAAAACTCGACTTTATCCACGACAAGAAATCAACGAACTATATCAACGATTTTATCTGATTTATATATTTGCCCGCCAACAACAACCAAACTTCAAAATTGACGTCAAAAGTTGACATAAGTCAAATATATTTCCAAAATAGCGCCCTCTGGATATCAATGCTAGTATCACATAAAATGATAATACAGTCACCAGATCGAGCAAAAGATGGTAGTGCCGGCAACTTCTATTCAAACTTGAACAATTACTTCCAAAAAAGTGAAAATAAATGAATTTTTAGCAGAAAAAAATGGTAATAATTTCTACCAAAAATTAAATTTTATAAATTTTAAAGCATTTTTCTTATTATTTAATAGAGAAAAAACAGAATTTGTATAAAAAAAATTGTATAAACATAGTTTTAAGGGAAGTACTTCAAAAGGAATGAAAAAGAAGTATAAAAGAATAACATCCTATCAATGACAACCATGGGTTAAAAAAAGAACTTCTGCAGCTGTTTTTCACCACTAAGTACTTCCTTCCAATGACAACACAATGTTAAAATCATGGCTTTTTCAGTTCTTTTTTTTTGCTGGGATACAAAATAGAGCAAAATAATTACTTAGTTCTCCTTTTGAAGTGATGATTTTTTTTTTGTTGTTTTGTTGTTTTGTTGAAAGCACTTGATTGTTATTTTTCTTAATATGATTAATGTATTATTGGTTAGTACAATACCTATGATCATTCTTTGGTTAAACATAAACCTTTGGTGGTTATATTGACACATAGATAATACCAGTGCCGTTGGTGGTTATAGGCTGTGTTAAATCTCGATTCGATGTCACGCCCAAATGATGCGCCTACTGTTAAAAATAAAAATTTTTAAAATTTGCACGTCATCAATGTAGCTATTTACATGAAATTTGACACATATATAGTGCTTGCTCTGGAGAATTTAATAGGCTATGTTAGATCTTAATCGGAAGCCACGCCCACTTTTTTAAAAATCTCAAACGGATGTACTGCTTTTCACGAAATTTGACACACAGATAATACCAGTGCCGGTGGTGGTTATAGTCTATGATAAGCTCGATTGTAAGTCACGCCAACATTATACTTTTTGACATTATCAACGTAGCAGTTTACATAAAATTTGACACACAGTAGTGCTTGGGCTGGAGAATTATAAAGGCTATGTTGCTTCTTGATTGGATGTCTCACCCACTTCTTAAAATTTTAAAATTTTATTTTTCGATCGGAGTAGGGAGAGTAAATATTCATTACGTTTTATCTAAAGAATTAATATAATGAAAGTACTGAAATTTCATGTGAACATCAAGCATATCATATCACTTTGATCAAATGGAAACATTACGGATATGTTCAGGGGGAAAGACAACCCCTATACAAAGAAAATATTAATTTTGTCATATATAAAGGAGCATTACAATGAAAGTATTAAAAAGTTCTAGCAGAAATTTTCATATCAAATTTCGAATAGGGCGGATAGGTCCAGGGGAAGTGGTAAATATTTGCTATCGCCTAAAATGGGGTAGCGAAGCGCACAGAGAAAAGCTAGTATTTATAGCTTTTCTTCCAGTAAAACTATTGCAATTTTCACCATATATTTAAGATATTTATCAGGTCAGAATGTCCAAAGAAGTCTATTGAGCATATGGAAATATTGCCAAGCTAAAAAGGCCTCAGAAGACTGGGGGCGAAATTTCATTAAAAATACGATAAATTAGACCAACCAACAAAAACGGCATTATACTCCCACCACTGTGTTTTGACTGGATAATAAATTATTCACCTGAGGGTCGTTAAATACTGAGTTTTCTATTTGCTCCCCGAAGGTTGAATTTCGACTTATTAGGCTTTCGATTTGTTTCTGAAACAAAGTTTTTTTGTGTAACTTTAGCTTCTAATTTCCAACACAGAAAAAATTATTATCGTATTTTTTACAAGTAACTCAGTTGTTTAATTTTGCATCAAAATTTATTAAATACGTTCAAGAAAAAATAAAATAAAAAATAAATTTTGGAATGATTTTTTTCCTATACATATTTTTAATTCAATTAATCATCTACTTCATTGATTTAATTAATTTATTAATTGGGAATATTTTTCTGTTTTGTATTTTTTATAGTTTTTAGTAATTGATATAATCATTTTGGTGAGAGGTCCAAATTTAAACAAGTTTATAATTGAATGAATTATTTTCATATATATTTGTTAATTGGTGACTTTTTTCTGTGAAGCTTTTCTGTTTGCAACTAAAGTCTTTTATATAATGATACTTATTTCTAGTTTCTCTGCTAACAGCTTTTGGACATTTCATACAAAAAATTCTTTATTCTTCTCCTATAGTTGTTATTCTGGAACCATTTGGATATTGCTACTGTTGGCTATACGACAAATTGTTGATTGGGGGACAAAAAAAGTCATTCTGCATAAACATTTATAACGCAAAGTTTAACCTTTTAGTTTTTAAAATTATAATTTTTACTTTTTACTCAAAATCAAAGTATTCTAATATACTAAAAGTATATTAATATACTAAAATCAATATACTAAAATATATACTAAAATCAAAATTTATATAGAAAAATCTAAAATTATATTACGAAAAAATCGTATTCAATTATTTCATTATTTGAAATAAGAACAAAGAAAAATAATTGTATATTCAATTATTCATATTATCACTATTTTTATTTTTAATTGATTAGTTGAGAGAATAAGAAAATTAATTAAAAGCGAATAAATTGTTTTATTTTTAGTAAAAAAATATTTAAAAATTGGAATTTTGATTAATTAAATAATTAATAAAATTAAAAAAGTAATTGGAATAGATATTATTTTTGATAAATCGTTTAATAGACCACATTTTTTATATGTATAAGTGAACAAAATAGTTAAAAAAAAAATAATAAATAATTAATAAACTTTTAAAAAGATCAAAACTTAGGCACAGAAAGATTTTATTAACATTTTGTCTCTCATAATAAAATATATTAACAAAAAAATTAAATATCATCTTAGTTACAAAGTTTTGACAGAATATTTTTCCCCCAAATTGGACTACAATTTTCAGCTGTAGTAATATAAATCCAACTTCTGAATATCATTTAATCCTTGAAACCGAAACCTTATCCCAGCTAAACTACTTCTTATTCCAATCTCAATCTCATTATCAAGTAGGGTGCAATTACAAAAATAAAAACCTCACATCTTCATAATGCTAAAAACAATATGCAAAAACTTAATACAATCCATTAACTTCAGCCAACGTAAACCTTTAAACGAAAAATAAACCAAAAAAAAAAAATTTTCAACATCTGTTTTAACACAGATTTTTATAACTTTTCCTCTCTGTTTCTCTCTATCCTTATCGCTTACATCCACACAGCTTCTGTAGCAATGCCCGAAATAAACATGATTCCTTAATGAATATAACCCTTCATATTAAACAACAAATGTTTGTTACAATTTCTAGGTACTCGTATTCACTGTTCGGATAATTAATTATCACATGAACATGTAATTATGAAAATTGCTTAAATTTTTCATCCCAGCTCAAAACGTTGTTGGCATATTAAATGATTTTTCTCTCACTTAGTTGTTTTATTTTTATTTTACCTTCGTACTCAATATTCACTTGGAATATTAATGAAATTTTGTATGAAATTGTACTTGTAAAAATTACAAAAATAAAAATAAAAAAATCAACTAATATATTTTCCTTGTTCTTTGCTAAGTAACAGCTCTAATGTAACAAGAGATTTAGAAAATCTGAAAAATTAATAATAAATAAGCAAACAATTACAAAATAATTTTGGGTTTTCTCTAGAAATTGCAATTCCCTCTTATCAATACTTTATAAAACATTTATTCTATATCCAACAAAAACATAAAGAAATAAGCTAGTGGGTTAAACTGTTATTGGGGACATTTGACAAACACTATATTCAACTAATTACATTCTAATGTTTTTCTTCATGTAACTTAAATATTTTAGCAGGCCTTTGAGATTAAAAAAAAAAATTGTTTTATAATTTTGTCTTTTTTACAATTCCATACAAAAGTACTAGGTAGTAAAATAAAATAATTGAATAACAATTTTTCTTTTAATATTCTCTAGATATTTTAGAATATACAAAATAAAATCTCTATGGTTTCTACACTTCAATTTTATCTTAATATTTGATTACATTGAAACTATATAAATAAACTAAAGAAAGAAAAAAGTAGATAACAAAAATCTTGTTGATTGTTCGTTATACAAAACAGAAAAAAAATAAAAAAAAAAAAATACCAAATTGACAAAATTTGCACGTTTCTATTGTGGATATTTGAACACCTTGTATTTGTATGTATGTCGTAAACTTGTGTTTGTATTTTATGTTATAACATGTTTTATAAATGTTTATACTATAGGTGTCCTTGTCTAAATATTCAATAATTTTTTGTATACAATAAATGTCGAGTATTGGCAAAAAAAAATATGTATATGTGAGTATATTAGGGAGGCACTTAAATGAAATTTTTCAATGTTTGCAGCTTAAATGAAAATTGCTTCCTTTTGAGATATTTTTGGAAATAATTCAGTAACTAAAGAACCGTTAGAGGTATCTCAATAAAATTTCACATGGTCAGAGCTGAGTACAGGCCCCTAGCGGGTCAGAGGGAAGTGGGTGGCCCTCCATAGTTGCCCATCTCAGGTATATAATTTTTTTGAAAAATCGCCAAAAATTAATTTATGATATTACAGAAAGGAAATTTTATATATAGATAGTCCTTGTATATCTGTACAAAAAATACGCTTACATGTGTAGGTTATCTCTTTTAATTTAGGAGACATTCGGGTCGAAATAAATTTTTACCTCATTTTTAGCCTCGTTTTTTTCAGATTTTTAAATCTGGCCGGGTTTAATATTGCCCCTAGAATTTTTCTAAAATATTTGCCAGATTTCTTATTCTAAATAATATTGCTGCAAGAATCATATAAATATATGAATCTGTCAAAAAGTTATATTAATCTAAAGTTGCTTTATCATTTTTTTTAAGTTTTCAAAAGAATTTTTCTAAAATATTTGCCAGATTCCTTACAAAATTCTAAATGTATGAAAAATGGCATAATTTGGCTAGAGGTGGCCATGTTTCTAACATAACAAAAAACAAATTTTATCAGTGAGTAAATATTGCCACCTTTTTGGAAAAAAAAACCAAAAATATGTAAAGTGTTTTTAAAGTTACAACCTGTACTCCTCCAAATCAACTCGAAAACACCTCAGCTCTGAAAATGTGAAATTTTATTGGGATACCTCTAACGGTTCTTTAGTTACTGAATTATTTCCAAAAAAAACAAAAAGCATTTTGGAACCACTGTGTGACAATTGCGTTTTGGTATTAGCTTCACGATGAAGATCAAAATTAATGAAATATAACTATTTTAGGTTTTAAATTTGAAAAAATAATAATAATTTCATTTTGATATAGCTCGCGAATGAATTATGCCAGGGAGATCTTTTTTAAGGAACGATAATTTAAAAGTAATTTAATTTTAACTAGGAATTTTTATTTAAGCTACTAACATAAATACCTTTCATTTTGGGACAACTCTAATGTATTCTTTTATAGAATTTTATTTTTATCTATGATTTTTTTATATTTTATAAAGATAAATTATTTTGTATTATTTTAGAGTAGTTATTTCTTTTTCTCTGAAAAAAAAAAAAACAAATAGAATTAAAATAGGTTTTAAAGAAGACCACATAATTTTTAATTCGGACAGATGTATTTTTTTAATATTGGTAAATCAAATGAAACGATTTTAAGGAAGATCAAGTTGATTTGTTTTTTTTTTTTTTAATATAATATAATTTAATTTAATTTAATTCTTCATAAAAGTATTTTTTGTGCAATTGAAAAATGTTTTAATAAAACTTAGACTATTTCTATAAAAAACAAAAATATACCCATAATTTAAAAACAAAATCAATGACTTTTGTTTACTTATATGTACGTATTTGAAATCTCATAAAAAAAAACATTTCAATCAAAACTGAATATAGTGTGTATTATATTAAGGAGTGAGATCGAAAAAAATCTTAACAAACTTTAAGCCTCTTAAATTTTTTCGGAAGCAATATTTAAATATTAAAATGAGTGACACAAAAAGATGTACGTACTAAAATTATTAAAAATTAAAAAAAAAAAAAAAAAAAATCCAAATTGGACCTACAAAAGTTATCCAAAGAATTAAAGGTCTGTCGTCAAACTGTTTCAAATGTTATTAAACAGTACACAGTGGGGCAGAATCGAAAATTTTTAGAAATAAATCTGTAACATCTGATCGGCTGGTGAAATTTGGTATAGGCGTAGCAGAGGAATGTATGTTAAGTTTGGAAGGGAGACCCAACATACCCCCCAGGGGCGGAGCTAAGAGGGCTCAAAGTACCTCGGACATAAACAATTTGTAATCGCTTGCCAAAATTTAGCTTCTCGTCCGATTTCGAATATTATATTATATTATATATTATCGTAGGCCCTGATAAGACTATGCAGTATCAGGACAAATTTACCATTGATAGGAAACCTGGTTCGGGAGGAAAAGAAATCCACATGAAATTGAGAGGGCCAATACATCTTGTAGAAAAGCAGCATGGATAGCTCAGTGCTCTGACTGTTTAGTGTGAAAAGTTAAATCAAATGCAGATTTGAAAACATACAAAGTCCAAAAACTTCCAGACGGGAATATTGCAAAAAATTTGGAAGCTAAAAATAGGCCACGGAAATAAAACCACATTTCATACAAAAATACTCATGTTGTATAACGGACGACGAAACGTATGTACAGATTTTTAAATTTTATTGAAGTATTGAATTTTATATAAGATTAAGATTTTTTCAATCTCACTCCTTATTGTCCTTTGATATGTTATTTTTTTAATAACATTATTGAAAATATTGAATAATTTATTAGTAATAGACGAATTAAAATAATCAAATAAAAATATCTTTTCTCCTCCCTTAAGAAAGTTATTTGCAAAAAGTAGAATAAAGTCAAGGTCAAAAGTTAAGATATCAAAATTTTTTCTTAAATGTTTATAAAATTATTAATAATTACCCACTAATATTTTCCAAGCTTGAGGTGATAAACTTCAATATTTTTTATCTCAAAACGTTTTAGAACTGGGTGAGTATAATATAATTTAATTTATTGGAAAGCTTAGATCCTCCTTTAACATTTTTGTCTACTTTACTTTTAAATCGGAATAGTTGCTTCGAAGACACAGATTTATTAAAAATGTTCTGTATATGATTGTGGACAATATTAGGAAGTTTTAAACTAATGTTTTCAATACACCCTTAGAAGTAGAAGAATCAAGTTTTTAAAATTATACCAGTGATTTATCCTTCCAGACCTTTGTGAATGCCCCCACACCTTTTCGTAAAATACAAACACATTAGACCTTGCCTTCTATTAAAATTCGGAGTGCGATCGAAGAAATCTTTACATATGTAAAATTCAATAATTTGGAAACGGTTGATCACAGAGTTTTAATTTTTTTTTATTGATATCATATTGCAGATTACAGAAAAATATAACTTTTATAGTTCTAATCACTACTTAATAACTCGTGGACCATTTTAGGTCCACGGTTTCAGTCCAGTTTGGCCATCTTCTTTTAAAATCTTCGATATTTTGAGACACCTCTTTGTGCTCTTCAATTCTATTTTAACTAAAG
The DNA here is from genome assembly GCA_951394005.1 of Protophormia terraenovae. Classification (NCBI taxonomy): domain Eukaryota; kingdom Metazoa; phylum Arthropoda; class Insecta; order Diptera; family Calliphoridae; genus Protophormia; species Protophormia terraenovae. Next base: position 121,881,114 of record OX596074.1, read on the forward strand.
TTCAATATCACTCCACTGGTCTTAGCTCTCAGACATTTAATTGTTTTTTACTTATTTTTTTTTTTTTCGAATTTGATTGCAACCGTTAAACTTATTTTATTCCATCTGGAATAACTTACTAAAGATTTATGTATATATATATTTCGTGTTTTTGCCCTAAAAGTATGCACCAAATTAAATTTCAAATAAAATACTTGCTTTAAAATTACATGAGGAATTTTTTTATAAAGTTTAGAAAATGTATAATTTTGATTTTTTGAACGATTTTAAAGATCTTCTTTTATTTTAAACAAAATGGCATTTAATACTTCAGAAGCAAAAAAGAAAAATCAAACAAAATTTACATCAATATAGAAATTTTTAAAAACAAAATAAATCATTACTTATTTCGAGAATATTAAGCCATTATTTCTATGTGATGTCCTTGAAAAACATTCAAACATATAAAGCTAGTTTTATTCTAATTATTTTAATATATTTTTATATCAAATTTTTAATAAAAATGTATTTTCATTTTCTTTTCAGGTAATTTATTCAATTCTACTTGCAAATTTTAAATAATAAAAAATATGTATGTAAGTAAAAATTATAAAAAAGCTAAAGATTAAAATATAATTCAAAATAAATCAAATAAATTTCACACAAATCCTAAATCAAGGGTTAACATTTTTAAATTAAAATTTAATTACTCTGGTAATTAAAAAATTTAAATAAGGCTATTATACTTTATAGTAAAGATCCACAAAAATATTAACACTTTTTTGTGCCCCTTTTTTATTACAACTCTTTTAAACCTATATTTAGCTAAATTTGTTTATTCTTCCTAATCCTGCCAAAAAAAATCCTCGGCCTTTTTTTAAATGACATGATAACACAATTATAATGATAACAATTTCATTCTTGCAAATCTTTTGTGAACGCAAATTCACTTAAATATTACTCTAACAATTATTACAAAATCTACTTAAAACGACACTTTAATCCCAACTTTAATCTCTCTAAATTACCTTCAAAAATTATTCTTTATATATTTTTGTTCTTCCCTCCAAACAATACCTCATACATATACTCACGGTATGACAACAGAAACAAAAAAAGTAAAATGAAATAAAAAGAATGTACAATTGTATGAATTAGTAAGAATAAACACATTATATGCCAATAAATGTGCACTCAAGACCCATTGTTTACATCTGTGAATTGTGACATTAAATTTATAAAAAAAGGCACCCAAAAAATCTGGAAAAGTTCAAGCTGTGCACACAAGTGTTTTTAGTTGGCAGTCACTAAAAGGAAGCAGAATAGAGTAGAGAAGAGTGTGAGGCAAAAAAAATGATAAACATACAATAGAACAGAAGCCGTAAAAACCCCTAATTATTACCTAAAAAGTGGTGTCAAAGTCATGCCAGAATGCCAGTGGTGAAAAAGAATAACACACATACTTCAACAATTATTTAAACACACATACTCACGTACATACATGCATATATATTTACTTTTTTCAATGTATATTTGAACAATTCTTTTAATATATATTTTTTTGTGCAGAGCTAAATAAATATAGAAAAAAATCACAAATAAGATAAATTTATTTGCGAATACAATGTGACATTAACGGCTATACGGAGTTAGAGTGTTTTAGAGAGTAAAAGAAGGGGAAAACCATTGTGTCATTCTTATTATGATGACAAACAACATGGAATACTTTTAATTCCTTTTATTTGATTTATTTTTCCTTTTTTTATTATTTTACACTTCATATACAAGTGAAAAGGCATGTAATTAAATACTCTTTTTCTTTTATTCTAAAGAAAGGAAAAAATGAATTGACTTGTCAAATTAATTTTTTTATTTGTATTGTTTTTTATTTAAAAAGGGGGAAACGGAAGTAACATTTGGCTTGCTTTAGATAATACAAAAAAATAGAACTTCCTCATTCTTTAACCTAAAGATTTTACGCATTCAGATTTTCAATTTTATTGTAGGAAAAGTTTTAAACACGCTTTTGTTTTTCCCACTTTTTTTTTTTTTTTTAATTTTAGATTTTTTAAAATAGAAATAAGCTTTAAAAATTTGTTAAATTTAATGGATTATATCGTGTTAGATTTTAAAAATTTTAATTAAAATATAAAAATATCCCTTTTTTTTATCTCATATAGAAAGAATAACAAAACATCTTTTTACAATTAATTTATTATTGTTCCTTGTTTAATATATTAAATTTACAAACAGCTGTCCAAAATTCTTTAGCTGTCATATAAAATATTTACCTCAAAATCTAAAATTGATTTATCATTATTTAATAACTAATATCATGTAACATGATTTGATACAACAACAAAAATTTCTATGAGAAATTTGACTACTTATACCCAAAATCTCTCTAGCAACGACAATAAAAATTTTCAACTAAATTGTTTGCAAAATTACATACAATAATTAGTAGCTACAGATAAACGGTTTTATAACAGGAAACTAGAAATTTGACTATTATTAGTGTATACTAAGGCTGGGAAAATTGATGCCCAGACAAGATTATCATTTTGGTTGATCTCTTTAGAGAGATAACATCAACATTATAAATAGTAACAAAATCAGCAGCAACTACCCTCCGGCAGTATGAGCAGTGAAGTGTAAATGCATGTTAGATTTGATTTATACTTATATGAAATTGGGGTGTTACGAAAATTTATCCACCCAGAATTTTTATTTGAAATGAAAATGTTGCATGAAAATTGAACACTTGCATATGTTTGCTTACTTATGCGTATTCATAGTTTTGATTCTGATAATAATCTTAATTTTTTTGAGTTTCCATTTTTTTTTTTTTTTGCCAACATCAAACGGAACATGATGTAATAACTCAATTACGCACATATTTGAATTCATTAAAATGTTGTAAAGTGGTTGCATACTGTGGGATGTTTGAGTAGGGTAAGGATTTTTAAAAGAATATTTACAATAAACTTTAAGACAAGCAAGTGCGGATCCACGGGGAGGGAAAAAAGGAAATTTCCCTCCCCAAAATGAAAACACTTAATGAAAAATCTGTACTAAATCATACAATTTATGGAAATAGTTAGGAAAATTGTTCTATTTTCCTCCCCAAAAACTTGAGCTGGATCCGCGCCTGAAGACAAGTGATTTAGTACCTACATGTGAGAAGAAGTCTTGTAAGTTCCATTTTCATTTGTCAATAATATTCTTATAATATTTTGAGTTGATTTCATTTTGTCTGTAAAAAAAACCGTATTGGAAGAGGGCCGAATTCCTTTTTCAGCATTCCAGCATTATTAATTCGTGATTACTTTCGGAATTCATCCACTTTTCGAAATTGCTTAAGAAATACTTAAGTTGTTTAGTACTTATGTTCTCTCACTTACCAGAATAATTAATTTAATTCGAATATAAACTTAAATAGTGTACTAAATATATGGCTTACATAACTAACCAGAATAATAGACTGTAAAAGTGCTGCACAAAAATTACAAACCTTCGACTTGGACAGCTAAGCGGTTATTAAAATCCTAAGGAGCAGCAGTTTTAAATCTCCGATTTTTTTAAGCTAAGATCACCTTGCCCAACATTTGATCAAAATTAAACAAAAAAATACAGCTGTGATTAATGCTGAAAAAAATGTTTTTTTTCTTCGGATTAACTGATTAGAACTGATTGGTAGAACTTTATTTTTGGGAGAATTTAATAAAACAATAAAGGTTCTAAAACCAAATAGGTCAATACTGCCTCATAAGTGAAGAATTTAGCTTAAACACGACTATTTAAAGCCCTGAACGGCACAAAGAAAGGACGTTGCTGAGCGAATTAAAAGAGTTGGAATTCCAGTTGCTTTCTGTGGTTGAAAGTTTTAACAAAACTAAATGGTTTTTTTATTGTTTATTATCTTTAATCTCTTTAGCTTGTAACCTTCGTGAGTATATGAAAATGTCGAAAAGCACTCGGCTCCTGAGGGCTATGGGTGCCGATGACTGACTTAAAGCATTTCTAGCACAATAACTGTAACCTGTTTGATAGCATCAGAGGTGAACATTTTCTGAAGAATAACATAACAAATTAGTGATTAAAATTAAAATCTTGAGTTAATAAGATTCCCATGCCATTATAGCATAATTTAGGGAAAGTTAAACTCTTTTAAAAGTCTTAATAAAACTAAATGAATTTGACTATCGAGAGAAAAACTGGCATGGTCAAAACAAACTCTAATTAAGCGATAGCTAGAGCATGTGAAGAAGGATACGAAACTCTAGAAAAATACATTTTCTAATGTCCGACCCTATCAGAGGCTAATATTTTAATAGGATTTTTTTTTTTTTTTTTTGTAAAAGGATCCAAAATCCTTAAGAACTGAGTGAACAGCATTTTTAATTTAAAATTTTTGATATTAATTGATAATTGGAGCATAACTTATAAGTATTTAAATAAGTACTTTATGGTTAATGTGAAAAAAGTTTTGTTTTTACGTAGATCAGTTGCCAAAAGCAACTCTTAATTCCTAACAGAGGCAACTAATTTTTAATAAATCATCTTGATTTATGTTCGTTTAGAAATTCATTTCAGAGCGCATTATAAAATAACCTAGCAAAAATAAATTTAAATAATTTTTGAGGAAGTACTTTTTCATTACTAGTGTATGTTTTCTCCTTCTTAAAAAGTTGTTTAAATATCATCCGCAGATGTTATTAAAAAGCGATTCAAATGAAGTTTACTGTTGCAAAACATTGATGAACGCTTTCTGTTATCGCAAATATTTATCCTATTGACCATAAAAAAATTCTGTCTAAGTATTTTCGAAAAAAAAAAAAAAATACTTTAAAACAACATATTCTATTCGAAGGAGATAACTCCATAATTTAAATTATATTCCTTGCACTGATTTAAAACAACACCATAAAAATACATTTTTCATGGCATCGGCAACATGACTTCCTACTAATAGGCGTCAAGAAAGAGAACATCCTCCAATGACAAGCCTATGTTAAATTCATTGGAAATCACAAGTTCAGGATCTTATTGACTTCTTTGGATGTTCTTTTTTTGCTGGGAACAGTTTTGTGGTGTAGTGAGTAAGACAATGACTCCGCGTTCAAATCTTGCTCATGCTCATCTTTTCAACAAAACCTAAGTCTAACAGTCAAATGAGTGGTTTAAGTATATTTTTTAGAATATTGATTTGGTCTTATATTTTCAAATCAGTTTTAATGTCGTTAGACATTAGAAATGTTTAAAAGAAAATTAAATTAGATCATTAGATTTTTCTTATTTCCACCATTAAAAAAATTATTAATAAAATCTTGGAAAATCTCACAGATTTAAAATACTTAAATCTCATCCTTTTCATAAGCGGTTGTCGATATGATTTTTGGAATTTAAGAATAATTTGTTTACAGTTTTATATAAATCTGATTTCTAAAAATAAATAAATCTCAAAAATAATTCCTGATCCAAAAGATCTATAAAATATACTAAACTAAAATATTAAAATTGAAAAGAGACAACAACTATTTAAATGAAAATTCCAGGTTTTCTTATAACAAACATTTTGGTAATAATGTTGAAAGAAATGAGTACCCAGCAGTTTATGCCCAGAAAAAAAAAGAATTGAAAAGGTCATGAATTTAACATTGTGCTGTCATTGGAATGAAGTACTTAGTGGTGAAAAAGAGCTGCAGAAGTTCTTTTCTTAACCCATGGTTGGCATTGGTAAGATGCTATTCTTTTATACTTCTTGTTCACTGATTTGGAAGCACTTCTCTTAAAACTATGTTTATAAAATTTTTTAATACAAATTCTGTTTTTGCCATATAAACTAAATAATAATAAAAATGTACTAAATTTTTTAAATTTGAATTTTGTTAGAAATTATTACCATTTTTTCCAGCTAAAAATCCATTTATTTTCACTTTTTTGGAAGTAATTTTTAAGAACTTTCAAAAAAGTTTAAGATATGCACTTTGTTCCACTTTTGAAGTTGTAAAAATGTTCTCTTTTTTGAAGAACTTCATCGTTTTTTACTGGGTGTAGTAGCAATTAACCCGCTTGTAGACAGTAGGATTCATTGGTGTATAATAACTTGCCGTTCTTCAACGGTCACCAATGAACGAATTGACAATTTCCACTTTACTGACGGGAAGAAGAAATGAAGATATTCAAAATTTTTAAGTGACTCATTGTAACCAGTAAAGTGGTTGCGTGCGTACAAATGTTACACTTTGTAGCCTCTGAGGTGATTGTGTCACCTCGTAGTCGTGGAAATGCCTATGTCGTGGAGGTGATTGTGTGTGCAAAGAAGTGACAACATGTAGTAGTGGCAATATACTTTCTCATGGACAATGCCATGTTAACGTGACTAGTCACGTAGCTAAAAAGTGACTAGTGGTACCCTAATGCAGTCAGTTAGGTAATTTATGCGCAACAGCCACCTGCTTTGTATTTTTAGGTGCTTTGAAAATGGTCTAACTTACGTAAATTTAAACATTGAGATGTAATATTTTGGGAATCATATAAGAATAAACTTATCTTAATTTCTAGAAGGGTACATTTGCAACTTTTTTTCGTGAGACTCTTTAATAGTGTACATAAGTATATTGCTGTTTCTTTACTCTATTCAATTTATCTTGATTTCTAATATAAGCAACATACGAATAATGCGTATTCACAACAACAATAAAACAGAAATAAATCAAATTTCTTTTTTCAAATATTTCACTTATTCAGACATTACAATTCGTTTTAAAATAATCATAAGGGTTCTACCCACTTTTAGTATATATTGTAGCAAATATTATTTTCCTTTTTTACAAAAATGTTTTCTTAACTACAAACAGAACATTATTGCTCAACTGTGGGTTAGTTATCCTATCCACAGGGGTTTCTTATTACATTTTATATTACTTGCTTACTGTTACATTTGCTAATGTTTTTATGTTGTTGGTGTTACATGATTACTTCATTGAACAATTGTCGGCTTGTAGCAAGGATTTAAGGAAATATATTTATATAAGTAGCGTATGTGTGTATAAGTAAATATGTACATTTATTTTCTAAGCTCGTGTGCATATAAAAATAATATTAGCAATGGTATTAAGTGCAGTCAATTGTAAATTTCTTTCTACTATATGGGGTTACTGTTGTTACCTTTACATTACTATCCTTCCTGCCTTTTATGTTGTAACCTTTTTCATTATTTTGGTTTTTATATGTGTTTTTGTGTATCTGTATTCTAGTTTCTACCCAGCCGGTTTTCTTTTGTTAAAGTTTTAACAAACTAATAATAGCGGCGCTAAGCATGATTATTGTGATGTTATTATTATTGTAGCTGGTATTTAGTTTTAATAAATCAAGTACATGATGTCAAGTATTACGAAACGGTCTTAATTCATAAATCTCTTAAATATAATAAAAACTATATTTACTGGTTTTATTTTAAATAAAAGAAATTGTTTTTTTTATTTGTATGCCTTTTGTTCTAATGAAAACCCATTTATTATTAAGATGTGGTAATTATAAAAAGGGTATTTTTTTCCATAGAATTTACATAATTATTTTGTCAAATTTCACACATATTATTTTAGGAAATTTACATAATTTTGAGTGCAAACTGTGGTGGAAAATAAATATGAGAAATATTTGATATTAACAAAGTGTTAAATTTACATAAAATTTAAATTTTTGTTGTACCATTAGGGTTTTAAATTTTTTTGGGTTTTTAAAAAAAATTTAGTGATTTATGTAAAAAATTCATAGTAAAGCATATAATTGAATAATTGTTTGAATAAATTTCAAATTTTTGATATTAATGATGGCTTATAATTACAAGGAGGAAAAAAATAAAGTTGGTGGTACAGTCGAACACGGTATGAACACCGGTTATAACGAACTATTTTTATAGCGAACGCTTTTCTTCGGTCCCATTGATTTTACATACAATTTCCATACAAATAACTACGTTTATAACAAACACGGTTATAGCGAACTTTTTTTTTATAACGAACACATTTTTATGGTCCCAAGAAGAATATTTCATACAAAAAGCTACGTTTATAACGAACTATCATAAATACAAATTTTAGATAAATAAATTTGCACATTTCAAAATGTTTTAATAATGTAAAAACCAACTAACTATTTATTTCAATTTAAATTATTCCACAATTAGAAATAATTGTCGTTAATTTCAATTTAAGTTATCATAACGCATACATATTGACGAAAATAGCTAAAAAATAAAACTGAAATTATGAGAGGATTACAAATTGAAATATTAGAAAATCGTTATTCCTAAAAACATGCCAATGTCAAAACTTTGGTAATAAAAGAAAACGTTGAATGACTATAAATAAATATAATCTCAGTTTCCTCTTGGACAATGACTGATGAATGCAAAAAAATATTTTTCCTGATATGTATATTAAAATCATTGATATTTAAAACATAAATACCACCCATTTTAAAAGAAATGCGCTTTATTTACAAATATTAGTATCGTAATTAAATACGTACCTATATTTTGTTAACAAATATTTTTTATGGAATTTTACGGATATAAGGAACTACGTTTATAACGAACTAAATTTTGCCGGTCCCTTCGAGTTCGTTATAACCGTGTTCTACTGTATAATAAAAATTAACGGATAGAATTTAGCTAGGTAGATATTAGGTTTTTAGGATTTGACAATCTTTATATGGACAAGCGGACAGAAGGACGGATATAGTAATATTGTCTTAGAAAGAAATATTGATATAAGGACGTTACAATTAGTATCTTCTAGTAGTACAAACATTTGTGAAATAAATAAGGGATCTTTTTTGCCTGTAGAAATTTTGTTATAAATAATAATTTCTTTATCCAAGCCAGTTTAATAAAGCAAACAATATCTTCGTTTTATTTATTTTAAATTGCCATCAAATTGCTTGAATTTAATTAATTTTTATTTAATACTAGGAAATAAAAAGTTAATCAAGAAAATGATTTTACCTCAAGGTTATTTAACTATTAATACTATATCATAATTTACACCTGAATGTACACAATATGATCATACTCAGTCTCAGATGTAGGAGACTTTGCTAATAAACAATTAAACATTTTTTTTCTATCTTTAACCAAGCTCTAAAACATATTCCCTTATAATGGTATTATACATATGCTAGTAATTATGTACGTTTTTAGCATTAATGTACATTATTAATTGCTTTGTTACTAATTTAAATATGTGCATAACACTTCATAAACTTAATACAGGATATAACAATGTCAAAACAACAAAAGTTTAGAAATATAACTACAGATACACATTTCCACCATACACATCTATAACTATATACAAAAACGTAGAGGGAAAAATAATAAGACCTAAAAAAGGCCTTTTAAATCTTCATTAAATCTCATATACAGATGAACATTTGACTTTGCAAAATTGACAACGTTTATATAAGGTGTCGCTTTCTAGATGGAGTCCGTTAACAATTTTTAACAAATAAAATCTAATACAAAATGTTATCAATTCTTTATTGTTGTACAATTTGAATCCTTCCGGATTTGTACACAATTGACACTGAATGGTGTCATTTTGTACACGAATATTTCATTGGTTATGATTTTTCATGGTAAGAAAAAAGCTTATAAGCTTTTACGAATTTAATCCTGTTGGGAACATTTCAAATGGCCTCTAATATTAAACCCCAATATTTTTACCTCCAATACTATAATTATACTTAACTCACACATATTCATCTACTCTCTAATACCAAACTTTTCTACAGACAGGAAAACTATAATAAAAAAACTTTTTCTCTGTTATAAAGTGAAATGTAAATTTGTTTAAACACTATAGATCTTTGTCATATAGTTGTCATTATTTAGACGTGTTAGTGATGATTAGGGTGATCGACGCGGTTTTCCAACCGGTTTTAAACCCGGTTTTTTTTAAGTCAATGTGCTGTCGGTTTTTTCAAAATGTTTGTTGAATAGACCGGTTTTTTTAAACACAAAAAACTGGTTTTAAAAATAGCATTTTATTTCAGAAAACATCTACTAAATAGTAATATTTGAATCGAAATTTAGATATAATTTTTTAAATATTCATAAAGACTGATTTCTTATGTTTTAAAAATATAGTTAAAGTCTAAATTGGAACTTAATCTATAATATTAGACAAATAAATAAGTAATAATTATCCTGTATGAATTTTTTAATTTATTGTAATATCTGTAATATTTTTACACCCAATTTAATTTTTTTGATCCAATTTTTCCTTTATTTTTTAAAGGTGTTGTGTTAAAAAAGTTTCACCTGCAGAATCGTTTCAATTGAGACATGCTTCCATATTAAGCCATGGCTTCTGTTTATGCTAACTAAAATTTAGTCTAATTTTTGATGACCGAAAAGTCTGTTTTGGTATTAAGAACTTTTGATTCTGCATTTTGGACAGGGAGCGCATTTACTACGATTTCTTTATTTTGAAAGGTTTATGAATTTAAAACTTTAATCCATATTATTCCAATAAATTCTAACGGCTTTAAATAATTGACTTCGATTAGGGAAAGGAAGGTGTCCATATGTTGTTCATATTTTTTTTTTTTGCTTTTAATTTTCGGATTTGTTTGTGTATATTTTCATTATTATATATTTTTCCTGGCATTGTCAGGTTTCTACGCTTGCATTTAATAAATTTTAAATTAAATATTATAAGAATTATTGCATTTTTTAAAGGAATTGTAATTTTTTGATATAAAAATTAACTTCTGCAATAAACCGGTTAACCGGTTTTTTCTGTATTTCAAAAAGTGAAACAGGTTTTTTTTTAAATACCAACTATTCGAACTATTCGAAAACCGGTTTCTCAAAAAAGTCGAATAATCGATCACCCTAGTGATGATGGAGAGCGGGAGTAAAAAAAATAATAATAAACTAAACTAAAAAACAGCAAAAAAGCTTAAGCTTAAATTGATTTTCATAGAAAAAAACATAACAAATAAAATAGAAAGGAAAATTCATAAGGCATACAATAGAGAACAAAGAGAAAAAAAGTCTATGACATTTTTCACAATGAAAAATTGTCATTAAAAGTGGACATAAAGTATTAAAAATTAAGTGTATTAAAAAAATACAATAATAATAAAGATAATGGAAACATTAAAAAGCGTACGTACTCATTGCACACTTTTTTATGAGCTACAAAGTAAGAGAAAAAGAAATGTATAACAAATAACTGAAATCGTTTGGGTTCAGTTAAGAAGAAAATCTTATTATGATGGTATTCCATAATAAGGTAAGGAGTTTATTTTTCTTATGCATAGTTATAGACTTAAATGAGAATTGTGAAACATATCATTGTTTGAAAGTGTTTTAAATTGAACAAACTATTATTGAATATTTAAACAAACATAATGGAGTAAATAAAATTCTTCGTATGCTACTTCAAAAAGACTTAGTAGCCAAATATTTGTCAGTTAAAATGCGTTTTCAAAGATTACGTTCCCTAAAATGATTTAGAAGGATTGATTTGAGAGACATCACAATGAGTTCTTAATACAAAAAAAGTTAAGCATTATTAAACAATACGATCAATTCAGCTATTATACAGAATCCCAATAAAATATTTAATGATGGATTGAATATGAATAAAAAAATGTATTCAATATAAACCATTATTAAAAATGTTTAACCTAGCTGAAAGTCTAAGAGTCTCTCCTCACAAAAAATGCCCTATAAATATGCACCAGTATGAACTTACTTAATGAAGTATTCCTTACAGAATAGATTCCAGAATCTCAGAACAGTGTTAATTTGTTATAGCACAATCGAAAGCGATATTCTGAGTATATTCTCAAGCTCGGGCATTTTCCAACGTTTTTATTATTTTAATAAATATCAGAACAAAGGCTTACTTTATTAATTAAAATTCACAAGACTCTTTTAATAAAACCTGGAAAGCTTTTGTTGCTCAACCAAAAGTTAGCACAAACACACTATATGCAGACAGATATTTTTCGCAAATATCTTCTGGTTTAGAATATTTTACTACTGTATATAACAGCTTTTTTCAACTTTCTTAAAGGGAAATTTCCTTTTTCTCTTCCCCGTGGATTCAATAGTTTAAACTAAATTAAGCTTTAGAAAACTAAGAAAGTATTTTTCTAATTCAAGAAATAGTAACAATATCAACTGTTTTATGTTCTCATTAGACGTAAAAATGTTCCTCAACATGTTTAAAGATTTTACTTAAGAACTTGTTTAGTAAATGTATACGATCCGATAAAATTCAGTAAAATTATAAAGATTTTTGAATGTTTAAAAATGGTATTTATTATATTTTAGTTGTTCTTACATCTTTCTGTAGATTAATACTTCCTTCAAATAAGTTTTGGTAGATATCATTTTTCGGTTGCCTGAAAAATTTTACTTGTTTACAAATTTCTGTTAGAACTTTTCCAACTATATTATCTGAAAGTTTTTTTATATAAAGCTTTTTTCACTTAAACTCTTTTCTCTAAATTTTGACTCTTTACTGAAGTAAACCATGCAATTTATTTAAGTCAAATTTCAATGCTTTTTATCCGTTTGTGCTGATGTTTGTAACACCCAAAAATATTGGCCTAATTTATACCAATCGGATTAGAATCACTTTCTGAGTCGAATTTCTGTGTGCCGAATTTCAGGCAGATCGGTCCATAATTGACGATAACTCCTATATAAACCCCTTTTCAGAAAATCACTTTAATGGACATAAATCCCATTAAAGTGTTAGTATCAAGTTAATATTCGACAGAAATATGTTTTATAGAAATATAAATGAAAGTGCTAAATTTTACAAAGATTGGTCCATAATTTACCATAGCTTCCATTTAAGGCCATTTTTCGGAAATCACCCAAAAGTAAATAAATTCATATAAATGTTAGTATCGACGTAATACTCTGTATTCGTATGTTTTATTTTACACTAAATATAAGTATCGGTCCACAATTGGCCGCAAGTCTAATAAAAAATTCCTACCCGAATTTTGATGTACGGGCTTAACCGACTATATTTTTCTTTCTCGTTAAAAACATAAAAATTCGGTTTTACTTGTTCTTTTCGCAAATGATAGGTACTTTTATATAATAATTGGCTTCTGTTAGAACTTTTCTGAAAGCTTTACATATAAAGCTTTTATCACAATCAACATTTTTAAATTTTTTTCTCTAAATTTTAACTCTTTACTGCACTAAACGGTGCAATCCATTAAAGTAAAATTTCAAACCATTTTTAGGTTATGTCCGATTGTATGCTATGTCTGATACACCTCCAACTGATTTTCATTATATGTGTTAGAAAATTATTATTTAAGTTTAAGATCTTTGAGTTTAGGATATTCTTTACTTTGGAGGAAATTTTATACGCATAGCTACAGTAACTGAATAAATATAAATATTTTTGGAATTTAAATAAATATAAATTTAATAAATAAATATGGTTAGCTCCTCTTTATTTTTAGTCCTAAATACTTAAGGAATCTTTGTACCTACTACTTAATAAACAGCCATTAGAATTACTTTCAATTTTTCTTTATTTTCTGCATTTTATGAAATATAATAAAAAAATTATATCAACGTATGGGGGAAAATAAAAGTAAAGGGTAGCGACAACCAAAAAAAAAAAAAAGAAATAAATATGACAACAAACTAACTGCCATACTATGTAGTAATGTCATACCAAAAGGGGCACTAAATAGTGTTAGCTTTTCACTTACATACTTGTATATACCCAGCATTTGAAAAAGCCAGTTAAAAAAGTAATGCTAACTAACAACTAAACATTTTGAACCCATTTTACTTACTTAACTCTAAAACATATTCGTTTTTCCATTTCAATGATATACTGCTTTGTAGTCGAGTTGTAGTTCCACTTATTCTACAGCTAAAAAAGTATATCCATGAAATTGTTGGGGAAATAAAGTTTTTCTTGCCACTAGTCGTACGTTTTGTTTGTGTCGTGCATATGAGTGTTATCAATGCCTTTGGCGTTCTTTCTTTTACGTTTTTTTTTTTTTTTTTGGGTGCCCAGAAAAACTCACTAAATAAATCGAAAAAAAAAGTCAAGAAAAACTGCAGTAATAGAAAACTAAACAAACAACTATGAACAGAAAAAAATCTCTTCTTCTAGTTAATACACACGTGTGAGGCATTTCGTGGACTTTTATTGAACCTGAACTTTCAATATGCTTTTTTTTATTATTGCTTCTGATGTCTTTAGTTTTTGGTTGGTTATTTGTGTTATTGGCCCGTGCTTGTGGTTGTCGTCAGTTGATAATGGTTTGAAAGGTACACGGAGAAAAACGAATGCCTAGAGATTAAAATAAAATGTAAAACTTAGTTTTGATATAACTTACTAAATTGCTAAGTATGCTAATTTACTGCTATGTAGTTAATCTAAATATGAGTAGTCCAAGAGACCTCTTTGGTTTTTTTTTATTCTCCAGAAGAAAAAATGCTTCGCAAGATATCCAAAAAAGTTAACAAAACTAATAAATATTATTTCAAATTTTAGTAAATATTTTGTATTTAAAGTAATAGCCTGTTTCTCTATGTCGAAAGAAAATCTAAGCGAACGAAAGCAAGTCGAACGAATTCGAATCAATTTGGGTTTCTGTATTTCCTACGCTTTCGTTCGTCTTTACGTATTGTTGTTGTTTTATTTTTCTTTAAGAGTAAAATTTTTTCGTAAATATATTAAAAATACTACTAAATTGTTGAAACATAGATACAACTAAGTAAATAAACAAGAAAAAATAAAATAATTTAAAAAAATTAAAAAACAAAAATTTTCTTTGATTTTTTTTAGAAAATGTTTTTTAGACACAAAATCGTAATTAATGGATACCAAATACATCAAAATGAATAATAAACATGATTAAGGAACATTTGCAATGTCCTTCTGAGAATTTTTCCTATTTTTCTTTAAAAAATTCAACCAGTCGAAAGCAAAATAGCAAGTGACTGATTTTGACATTTTTGTTCTTATCGTTCGAAATACAGAAACCCAATTTTATATGAAAACACGTTTTCTTTCGACTTGTCGTTCGATTCATTGTTCGCATAGAAGTGAGTTAGAGAAACCCAAATCAGTTTTCGTTCGCTTAGAAGGCGAAAGAAAGCTTTCGTTCGACATAGAGAAACAGGCTATAAATATAATTATTATATTTTTTTTTTTAAGTATTTTTGTATATTCTTTATTCAATTTTTTCATTTAATTTCTTTCAGTGTTTTCTTAACCGCAATCCACATTTGGTTGTACACAAATGTTTAGTATTTTTTCGTTTTAGTTTTTGGTTGTTATTTTCCTATATTTTTTTGGCATCCATTTCCTAGTGCAGTTTTAAGTTTCTTTAGTTTGTGTGCTGCTTATACGCTATACAGTTTCATACATTTGACCATGTAAACGTTTTCAAATTTCATTTCATAAATTTTGAAAAACAAAAATTGTTGAATTGTTACGACTCTGTGTTGTATGCTGCTGAGCGCAAAGTATAGGAATAAATAAAAGTTGGTTTTATTTCGTAGTTATTGCAATTTTTTTAACGTTTAAATTTGATTTCGAAATATTGTGGTTGGTGATTTTCCTTTTACTCTCCTTTATTGTTTTAAGACTAAATACAAATAACTTTTCAAATACATCTGTAGACCTTATATTGCCAGTAGTTATATATTTAAAGTGTTGTTTGCAATTATTTTGACCTGTTTAAAGCCACCATGTTGTAGTTTTTTTTAATATATTTTTTATTTTATTATTGCAAAATAGATTTATCAGTTTAGTGTCTTTTTTTCAGATTTTTTTTTTTAACAAATTATATAGCCACACGTTTAGCCATAAACGTTTAAATCATATATTTAAGTTATAAAGTTTGTGGAAAATTGCTTTTGTATAAAACGTTTTAGGTTTCCATTTTTTATTTTTAAGTTAATAATATAAGCGACCTTTTGTTTGAACTTTTTATTTGTAACATGAAATTACTCGTATATAACTTAAATTTAATGTAATTGTGGCTTAATAAACTTATATTAACTTTTCTTCCTTTCATCTTGTCTCTTTTTAGGTAATTTTCTTAAAACGCTGTCTATGAAAATTGGTTGTTGGTAAGCTTTTTACGTGTTTTATTTGATGTCTATGAAAATTATTTCATTAGTTCATTACTTTCATGATAAGTATTATATTTAGTTTATTATATTAAACTTTTTCTTTTTATTTTACAACTATCATTTGATCATCAGTAATGTGAAGAGAAGCAAAAGTATAAAAAGGAAACTACTTTCAAAATATTTTTAATTCAATTATTAGTTTTTTAGTGTTTTTAGATGAACTATAATTGTAAGCAGTTTGTTGGGTTAAGGAAGAAAATGTTTCGGAGGTGATTTTTTTTTTTTTTTTTTTTTTTTTTTTTGGCAGCAAATTGAAATAAGTTACTGATATGGAGAAATAAATAAAATAAAATAAAATTGCATTATCTTTTTATATGGCTTTAGGAGTGATAGAAATTAATATATATTATCTTTATACAGCCAAAGCTTCACTGATTTTTTTTTTCATGACAACGATTCTGAAGAGCCAATAGCTTTCTTAATCAATTTTGATTAAGATATTTTTATAATCTATATTTCTCCTTATGATTCCTTACTTAATCGACAAGTTTTTAGCTCTAGTGTTTATTTCTGATTTATGGCTTTATCTAGCAGAGTAAAAGGAAGAACCCATCTCATTACATATGAATGAAGGGAAATTTGTTTCAATCAGACGCTTTTAAGTCAAATGTAATAACTTTAACTTTCACTTAATTTATACAAAACTTTGAAATAATGAAGCGGAACATCCATATATTTATATGAATAGTCAGAAGAATCATTAGTAAATTAATCAAAGATCTACATTTCCTGCTAATCATTTTCTGAGTATATTTAATGATGTCTGTCCTTCTGTCTGTCTGGCTGGTTGGACATGGATAGACATGTAAACCTTGTTCACAAAGTACAGATCGAAATTTTTAAGATAATTTAATGAAATTTACCACATATGATTAATTTGAAATAATGACGAAGCCTATTATATTTAGTTATGATCAGTCTAGTATTTCACCTAGTCCCTTTCAAATGCTGCACCGAAATATGTATTTAACATTAAAAATGCCTTATTTATAAAGGTACTTTTATAAACAAATTAACTTTATTTTAGATTGAAACGGAATGCCAAACCTCACTAAAATCGGTCCATAATTAGTTATAGCTCCTATTTAAGGCCCACTTTCGGAGATCCATTTAACTTGAATATGTTTATGTTTTATCAAAATTTCATAAAGATCGGTCCATAAATAGCCTTAAATTACAAATCAGGCCCATTTTGGAAAATCTCGTAGGTAAGTTTGAGGCATGTGTACATTAAAAGCAGTAAATTAAATGTAAGGATACATGCAGGGTACACACTTTAGGATTTTTTAATGAACTTTGCAGAGTATTACACTAATTAGTGGTCCTCTAAACAGTGTTACTAAAGTCGCCAAACGGTAACCACCTGGCCACTTTTTTGGCCTCCTTTTTTTGTAATATATCGACCACATTATATATTAATTTTAACAAATAAACTAATCATTTTGAGATTGTCAGTATAGTGATATAAAAAACCGCGGAGTATTTGAACTGAAACTGTTAGTAACTAAAAATAATAAAGTTTATGAACAGTCTGGACTGGATTGAAAAAACAAAAAAAAAAAAAAAAAAAAGATAAGATGAATACTTATATCCTAATTTATATTTTTACATTCCACATAGCAATCCCTCAGGGAAACGTGTTTTTTTTTTTTTTTTTTGTTACTAAATTATCAATAATAAAAAATAGTTCCATTCTAAAATTTTCCCAAGGGGATTTGAAAGACTAGAGTACGAGTGAAGAACTCGTATACAAGTACAGAAACTGAATTAATTAAAAGAGAATAAATCTTAATTTTTGCAATAATAATAATTGTTATAAAATAAATATAAATTTTTTTTTTTTTATTAATAAAACTGACTTTTGTAGTTTTTCTTAAAATACAAAACTTTTTGTTTTTGTCGTTATAAAATAAACAAAATTTGAGATGTTTTTTAGGTTCTAAAGCAGTTGGCCCCCTTTTTTGGCGACTTTTTATTTTAAAATCCCCTTTTTTGGACACTTTATAAAAATTCTCAACGGTGACGCTGCCTCTAAGTTCCTCTGAAATGAATACTGTGCTCGATTCAAAACTTATACTTAATATTTTCATAGCTTAATACTCCCTTTTACTATGGTCAATAGGGGCCTACCTGTATTATCTTTTCAATGCCAATTTAAAAAAAGCAACTACATTAGAAGCATTGCACAAAAGTTGTATAGTTAGTAGTGTTAAAAATGGCTCCCTCCTTCATCTGGAAACTTTGCACATGGATATACATATTTATCTTTCATAATTTTCTTCTTCCAATCATATATAAGTACCATATTTTGAAAAATAGCTCATATATTCGAACTAACAGAACCATATATCTCACACAAGTCATTGGAATCATATACTGAAGAGTTCAAATATATATTAGCCTGTCATAGTTTCTCACATGAACTTCTACCCTAGAGGACAATTTGCGATCCCAAAATAAATAACCCCTGAAAATCATTCGAGATATTATGGCGACAATAATCATCCATTTTTTTTTTACAAAATATTCGGAACCTAAAGCTTTTTTTTTTAAATCACGTCATAAAATTTTTATACATACCTTTGTTGTTTTTGTAGATGTGCGGTCACTTTGTTAATTAGACTATGGGTTAGTACGTTACATTTACGTTTTTGAGTGCACATTACTCTCATAAGCAAATGTGTCAAATGATTCGTTACATTTACATTTACTGTAGGGTAATGGAGCCTAAAGAGTTTATTAGGTCTCAATTTCAACCTTCTCTCATCTAATACTTAGTTTTATATTTCATAGTAAATTATATTCCATTTAAATCTAATTAAATTCTTTAACTTCATTTATCATACACAGAAATATATATTTTTAATACGAAAACTATAATAAATATTTACAACACACACATTCTGTAGTAGTATATATTACACAACTTTTAATAGTATTTTCTTATAATTGTTACTAAGTTATTTAAACTTTATTAACACGTTTTAGTGCAGCAATTTATTAGAAAATTGTTTTTTAATAAGATTTTGGTGGAAAAAACAATTAAGTTTGGAAAACATTTTTTTTTTTTTTTTTTTCCTAAAAGTTTATGGAATAAAAGTAGTTCAAATAGAGTTAAATAAATAGTAAAGAAAATAGTTTTAATGAAATTTAAATGAAAATGCTTTTAAAAGAAAAAGGAATTATTAGAAAATTTTGAAGGGGAGAATGGTAATTAAGTGCTTATATATATTCCTACTAATCTGTGAGGAACAACTCTTTAAAAACTATTATTTAATAAATCGCTAACAGGATCTAAATTACAGTTTTAAAAGCTGATCAGCATCATAAAATAATTACATAAAAATTAAAAAGCAATATGAAATATTTAATTGAAATCTTAGCCATAAAGAAATAAAAAAATCTTGAAGAATATCTTAATTATAATTCAATTCTAAAGAAATCTTTGAATACCTGGTAAACTAAAAGTGGTGGAATAATTTATTTTTTTTTTTTTACTCCAATAAATTTTTTCTTTTTAATACTTATACATTTTATTTTTCTATTAGAACAAGACATCACTCAACTAATGCTGTTTTTATATTATAGTTCAAGTATATCAGTGAACACCTGGCAATTTTTTTGATGAAGATTAATGAATAAACTCTTTTAACATTGCACATTGTGCATTATATTTAAAATCGTATTTTAGTTTTATATTTTTTTTCTGTAGCTGCTTTCCACGATTAAAACATGGCTAAAGTGGCAAACAAGTGATATGAGTATTAGAACATTTTGAATGACGTTTAAACTTAAAATTGAATGATGACAGACTTAAGTGAAAGCTAGAATATAGGATAAAGAAATAATTTTATAATTTTTACCTTAAGTAAAGTTTAGCTACACAGAGAAAACGGATTCGTTGTGGCAACCGAATTCTTTTCCAATCGAATTTAGTCGGTTGCGTTAACTATCTAATAAATTAGTTTTTATTATAAAATGAATATAGTACACATTACCGAATTCAAAAACAATTCGATAGAAATAATATAAAATGTCAATGACTCTATTGTGAATTATAATAAAACAAAACCAAGAAATATACATACATATGTATATAAATAAATATAAATTATTTATTTTTGAAACACTATGAAATACATACACACAACTGAAATATTTGTAATAGTTGTATTTGGCGAGGTCTTCAAAACGTCCATCTACTTGATAACATGGGTTGGGATTTGAGGAACAAAATACAATATAATATGTTGAGCACATCGCAAATATTCATATCTTGAAATTATAGGCTTAAATTGTTTAGCTAGTTGCCGAAAGGTGCTATTAGCACCAACCAATACATTTGGACTATTCCTCCGAATGATGGCATTGTAATTATATGAAAAGAAAAAAATGAAACGTTAGTACAAAGTTTGTTTTAAAAACTTAATAATATGCACATTGTACATATATTCATTTATTACCTTTATTACCATCAACCAAATGATCAAAGAGTGTTAACAAACATCCAAATAAGACAAAAAAGTATCCAAGTTCCTTTTAATGAAATAAAGATTTTTGTTAATAGATATAATAAAATTAGGTCCGTTTTATTTAATACAAACCAGCAGATTCTTGCTTAATTTTGATAATGCTCTTGCATTTGTAACCTCGCGATGCATCGTTTGGAAGTAATGTAATACATAAATTTCCATCTCTTCTTTTGTATTTTCAGCTATTGATTTCTATTTAAAATAAAATTATTACTTTCAATTCGGTTGTCTTTCTCAATTTGTTAAAAAAATATTTAAATCGATTTATACAACTGAATTTACTATTGTTAGTATCTTAATTCTTTAACACTAGTATTTTAATTGTGTTAATTATTGAAAAGTGTTTGAATTAAGAAAAGCCTGTGTATTATAATAAAGTATTAGTGTTCCTAAACAAATTTTAGTTGTTAACATCGTTTTCCAACTAATCTTTTTTCTGGGTGTACATATGAGATAAATGGTTATCAACTGATGTTAAACATCCTGACAGTGTAGTTAAATTATATTTCCATAACATAAATACTTATGTAGTCTATTTTATTATCATTAAAATAGAAATTTTATAGTCTTACTTATGATAAAACAAAGGTCGACAATCATACCCAGCAAAAATTGTTTGGCTTTTAGTAATGACTACTACTTACTAGACTCATTACCTGGTAACGAGTTGTCATTATTTTTCTAATTTCTTCGAGTAGTGGAATAACTAGTTACAGCGTAGCACTCAGAAGTTTGTCGGTTCAACACCAAACTAAACCCATAAATTTTTTTAGAAAATTATTCGAATTTCTATTGGTATGTTAAAACTATTAATAACGCACACAAATTTTAACGTATACATGGCGTAGTGAGTAAGACAGTAGCCTTTGAAACATGAACGAATGTTTTTGACTAGGTTCAAATCTCAGTTGAGCCAACTTTTTGTTTTTATTTTTTTTTTTAGCAATTTTGTATTTTTGAAGTATTTGTAGTTTTGTAGCATTTGACTACTTATTTGATTGTTTAAAATAAGTACTTTAATAATGGGGACCCATGAATTCGTGGATATCGCCATATAAATGTAATGAGTTTTTCACCCGAATTATAAGTAGTTACCGTCTTTTAGCAATGTAATATATTGGCTTACCGGGTAAGTAAAGTTTTTGCTGGGTATTATCTGGTGTACGTATATAGGTATTGAAAATTTTAAGGCAATTAATATGAATAATACGAATAAAATTGTCTCAAAATATTGCTGCATCTTAATTAAAGCTTTTCTCTGAGTTAAAGTTACCGCCCAACTTTATTTGCAACTTTCAGATTATCCCTCATACTAATACACTTTTTTTTATAAAATCTCAAAAACATTCTGAATAAATGTCACTATTTTAGCTTGTAGCTTTTCTAAAAAATGCTCATTAATTTACTATTCTAATATAAAAAAAATAATTGTTTAATTGCAACCACAACTTTACCATAATCCCTCGTATTCTTTATTCTTTTAAAAAACAACTGCATCTTTCCAAGCAAATGTCACTCTTTTTGTGCGCTTGCAGCTTTAATTCTGCCTGCTCACTTTCTCTAGCCACTAATTTATAATTTTCTTTTTTTCCTCCAACATCATCATCGTCATTCTTTTCCATAATTTCCAATTTTCCACTTTTTTTCTTCGATTTTAATTTCAACATATTTTTTCACTGTCTGACATAAAAGCCAAATAACAATCAGAAAATAAAATGAAAGAAAAAAGTGTTAAAAAAAAGTCAGTTGGTTATGAAAGGTAATGGTAGAAAATTGTTTTTTTCTTTCACGAAAATTGGGTCAACATTATGTTTAGCATGATTGATTTTATAATCAACACACAATAAACAGAATTGAATTTAATTTAACTGAATTGAAATAAAAGAAAATACAGAGTTAAGAAAAACAGGAGATGGAAAAGAAATGGCTTATTTATAGAAACATGAACATAAACGTTGAAATCAATATTTATTATTGATTTAATTTGAAACCACTGGTATTTTCGTTTTTATTGAGTGTATAATTGAAAAATAAGAAAACATTTAATAAACGTTTATATAACTAAAATTATGATTTAATAAAGTAATAAATGCTGTGATGGTGATAAATTAATTTTGAAAATATTAATGCACGTTTTTATATTAACATTAAAAATTAAAGCACTAAATCGACCATCTCTTGGACTCTTTTTCTTTAAAGAAAAGTTAATTACCATATATTCGATTTTTCTGCTATTCAATAATTATCAGTTAAGCAACTTCATTAAAATTATAAAAGCATATAAGGCATTTATTTCGACATAAGATAATAAGAAACAAGTAAGAGTTCTACATTCAGCTGTGCCGAATTTGTGCCTTAAAGTATGCTTTCATATTTTTCCATATAATCAAAAATTTTTTTTTTTTAAACTACAAAAATTTTAATACAAACAAACTGACTGCATGTCAAGTAACTGCTTGGTCAACAACACTAATAACACAGAGTTACAAAATGGGATAAAATTTCTGCGGCACGAGGTTTCTCAGTCAATTCGGATACACGGTATTAACATGTACAAAGCCTCTAATCCACTTTTTTTTTTTTTTTTTAACTGACTCTAGTTCTCGCGATAAATCGCGATTTGTTAACGAGAAAAAAACTTATCTGATTTTGTTCAAAAAAAATATAAAAAATTCTAATTAAAATTATCTTCAAGTCAACAGTTATCAAAGCCAATTAAAATAAATTAAGCCCATTTATTAAGAGAAAACAAAATTTCAAGAAATTTTTTTTTTAAATCATAGAAATTTTAGTTTAAAAATTTCAATTTTTTATTCTTTAATCTTAAAGATAAATTTGCTGCAAATAAAACAAGACCTATTTCATTAAAATCAATACATAAATTTTGATTTTATTCATAAATTAGTGAAAATACATATTTACAAGTTATATAGAAAAATTTTAAAAATCAGGAAATAATTCTTTATGTTTTGCTAATTTTAATTAGCGCCATTATAAGGAATATTCTTTATAATTGGATGTATAAAAAATATATATCCGATAACTGGTGCTTTCTAAAAACTGATTTCAACAGACGGTCATCGTCCTATCGACATCATTTCTTATAAGGATACAAAAACTTTTTTACTCTCCAACGAAAATTGTGGAAATTACAAACGTAATGATAAAATTGAGGACTGCGCACGAAAAAATCTGTGCATGCAAATCTGCTTATAGAAACTAAACCAATGAACGAATTTTTTTAAAATGACATTTTTATTGATGACTGTTATGTTCAAGTTCTAAACATCAAAGAATAAATTACTTCCTGTAGGTTTTTAAGGAAATATCTGATATTTTCCAGAATTATTCCAATTAAAGGTTTTATTGTGTTTTGGTCGCTTTTTTTCTCGAATAAGTCCACTGATTTTTAAACTCTGTTTCATTTTATGCTGAGCTTTTTATGTCCTTTAAATTATATTTTACTAGAGCCCAATATCTTTCAATTGCAATGAATTTCGGACAATTTGATGGATTAGCCTTTTTCGGTACAAACTCTTATAATTTCTTTGTTACAAATCCATTGTTTTGTTGTTGTAATGAGAAGAATCGGGAACAGGCCAGAAAATAGCGGATACATTGTATTTTCTTAGGAGAAAGAGAGAAGTCTTTTCCAATGGCACAATTTTTTAAGAATGAAGTGCTTCATTCCCGCTTCCTTCCAAAAACTTCCCAAATCAAAAACTTTCTTGGGAATTATAATTTCTTTGATACACGAAATTTTTCTGCCAAAATTCCTCTAGCATCTGCGACATAGAATTCCTGGCTAGTAAGTTGAAAAAAGTCACCCTGTACGAAAGTTTCATCATCTATTATACAGAAATAAAATTTCTGAAAAAATTCGTCTGAAGTACTTTCATGTTATTTTTTACTTCCAAATTCTTGCCTGCTGTTCTATTAGGATTTTTTTCTTATTTTATACGTCTTAAGACTAGATTACCTTTCAAATTTTCTGATAAAGATTCAAAGAAATTAATTTTTTGTTACTCTTTTCTTCTGGAGATAATGTGATTTTCTCTCAAAATCCTTTCTATTATGTCTGAGTCCTACAGCCTGAAGATACTATTTGTATTCCATTACCAGATTACCATTCAGTGATCATGACTTCTTTGTATAATATTATGAACCAAGAAAATGTATGTATTTTTTTGATATTATTTTATATGACCAATGTAAGATTTCATGAAAAATTTGAATTATGTGTTTAAGTGTTTTTTGCTAAATTTCCATTTTAAGAAAAACCAATTTTGCTATTACCATGAAACTTAGCACATGACTAGTGAGTATAATGGCAAAAACAAACCGGTTAACAGAATTGTTAATTTTTCATCACATCAAAAGTTATGAGCCCAAGAGTATGCACGGATTTTTTCGTGCGCAGTCCTTATATATACCCTTTACACCTGTGATGAGGCTTTAAGTGTTCTTTAAAAAATTTTTAATATGACCCAATACATTCCAAATGGACTAAATTTTGGAGAAATTTGTGGATTGGTTTGTTGTAATGATGTGAAGCGAAATTATGGCGGAAACAATTAATCGTTGTATTTTCTAATTATACTAAGAATTATTTTCCTAATGCAATCATTTGCAAATAATTCTTTGTAAAAAATACCACTTGTTATGAATGAAATGCTTCTCCGACAATTTTGACTTATTTTACACAATATTTATATGCTACATTTGTCATAGCACACAGTGAGACAGATCGCAAAAGTTTTGGTAATAAATCTATATTTCTTAAACTACTAAGTGGATTTAATTGAAATGTATGGGAGTGTATTGTAGAGAAGGTGCCAAGCTTGCATAAAAATAATAATAATAATAACCCTATAATAGAAGATAAGCTGTTTTTAGCATACCCAGTAAAAAGAACATCCAAAAAAGTCAATAAGATCCTGAACTTCTGACCCAGAGTTAGTGCAAATTAGGATAATTTCCAGTAAATTTTACATATACCAATTCAGTAGGAAATCATGTTACCGATGTCGCGAAAATTTTATTTTTGTGGTGCTGTTTTAAATCTGTGCAAGGAATGTAATTTAAATTGCTTCTTTGGAGTTATTTCCTTCGAGTAGAAACAAATGTCGCTTTTAAAGTAATTTTTATTTATAATAGACATAATTTTTTTATGGTAAACAAGGTAAATATTTGCGATAACACTATTTGCACTATTTGATGCTTTGGGTGTAATAAAAAGATACTTCCTTAAAAATTACTTTTCTTGCTGGTTAGTTAAAAATAAGAAATTATTGATAATATTTTTTTTACGTAAAATTAAAGCTATAAGCATTTAAGCATGCATCAGTTTTTCGAGCGCAGTTCTTATGTAAATTGTTTTTATTTGCAAATAAAATTAATTATGCTTAAAAAAAATAGGAATATTTCAGTGAACATTCTTCTGTAAAAATGTATGTATTATTAGATATCGCTCTCTACGTAGAAAAAATATTTTCGAGGAAATTTCAATTAAATTATTAACCGGAATTTTAAAATGATTTCAAATATTTTTATATTTAAATAAACTCCTCAAAATCCAAGTATTCTAACAAATTTAAATTTAAATTTTACAAAGAAAAATGTTAAATTCGATTTCAATTACGAATAATACATATTGCTTTATTTTTAATAAAATATTTTAAATAAATAAAATTCCATTAAAATCGAAATAAAAAGTAAATTCAAATTATTAATTTAACTTTTACATTATTTAACACTTGGGCGCTTTATGATGAAGAAATTAATTATCTATTGATTTAAAGATATTGAGTTTATTACCCTTATTATTACGCAAACAATTGATTATCATTTAAATATTAGTAATACTAAAATAATAGCAGATATTTAATTTATAATTTAATACCAATTCGATTATTTAGTGATTTGACTACTAAATTAAATTTTTCACTACAAAATTTCAAGTTTGGTGCCAATTCATTTTGAATTCCAAAAAAAAATAAAATAAAACTGTACTCCTCATCCACAAACTTCCTTTGTATTTCTTGATTTACTTTACAAAAACATTTTTGCAATTTTCGCAACATTCTTTCAGCTTAAATTGCAAACTTTTCATGGATGAATATAATGATAAAACAATCACTGTGGGCAGTTTAAATATTGCAACATCTGATATACATACATACTTACAAACAGATACTAGTTATAACATTATTATTATTATTTTACTCATATATCACACATGCTGGTACTTTTTAGTTTAGTTTATAAAGTTGTTAATATTGACCAGCATAAAGCAATAGTAACTAGAAAAAAAGAAAACACTAGAGTAGGTAATGAATATATGAACGTTTAAACAGTATACGTATTAAATCAATGTACCATTTATAATCATCAAAACATTTAACAAACTCCCACACATCTTGTTAAATTGAACAAATTTGTATATATACTTATGGCATTAACTGCTAACCACTTGAAACGTTTTCGGTTTCAACTCAATTCAGAATTTAGTTGATGACGATAATGCTTTTGGCATTGATTGTAAGTATCACGTTTTCATTTCCGAGCTTCAAGTCTTATTTTTTTTTTTTTTTTTTTTTCAATATTTTTCTTTCCTCTATAAGTTTAGGTTGAGTTTTGTTTCTATATTCTTTAGTTTTTGCAATCTTATTTATTTAATGCAGTTTCCATTTATGTACGTCTCTATCTCATCATTCAGTTAAAATGAAATGAATGAAAAAAATAAAAAGAAAATGCTTAGTTTAACAAAAATATTGTTGAAAAAATAATAATCTTTAATAATTCTTAAATACATTTAACAAGAACAATCCAATTACAGAAACAGTGGAATGTTGATAAATGGAAAGAGAGACTGGTTAAGAAAATGTAATAATATTAAATATATTCTGAGTCCTATATCCTGTTTAATTACTGTTTTATAAAAATTCAACATTTTTAATTCTTTTTTTTTTTCTACAGCTTTATACTGTATTCTGTTTGATATTTTTTTTTTCTATTAAATGTTTGCAACATTTATTTTGAAAAAGCAATAGCATCTGAGTTTAATAAAATTTGCTTTAGCAAATTTCTCAATTTCAATATGATAGAATGAACATCTGTAGGTGTTTTCTCAGAAATATTAAATCAAATAAAACTTGAAACCTTTAGTTTATAAAATAATAAAATTTTATTTCATTTAACACCTGCAATACTGGTCAATTTCATATTGAGTTTTAGGAGCTTTAGGGGAATAATAAGAAATTTACAGACCTGGAAATTTAATAAATAAAATTCTGCTGAAATCTACATATATTTATATTATTGACAATATAAACTTAGTCAATTATTTGATAGGAAGAGAACCTTTTATCTAAAGATATTGCCGTCTTTTGAAGTTACAATTAACAACTTTAAAATATCAGTTCAAATTGAAATTTTTCCGATTATTATTTTTTTTTTTAACAAATTGATTAAAATCTTTCATAGAAAAATCTAAAACTCTACATATTTAATAATTTTATTAATTAAAATTTAACTTATTAAAATAATTTTACATTCAATTATTGAAATTATCCCTTATTTTAATAAAAAAGACAATTGAATTAATTAAATTAAAACATTTTGTAGACCATATTTTTTCTGTAGTATTTTTTATAATAATTAAAAAAAAAAAGTTTAAAATAAATTAAAATTCCATTATTTTAACTTCAAGTGTTTCCATTAAAAAAAAAAAAAAAAAGAAAAACACTTTAAGTCAAATGTCATATAAATTCAATTATCAAAATTTTTTCATAATAAAGTTCATCAAAACTTTTAAATGATTCAAAAACAAAACAAAATACTTATATTCTCATATTTAAAAAAAAGTCCTGTCTTATTTTAATATAAATCTGCTATTAAAATAAAATTAAAATCAAATTAAAAATTAATTAAAATTATTTTAAATTAATTTACTTTTTACAACAATCACATTTACCCTTTTTAGCACTTTATATCAAAAAATTCAATTACCCATTCATATAAATTTATAAACTATTATATATCTATATAAGTGTGTGTTTTTAACCATAAAGGACAAGTCCATTATTGTCATAATAATAATTATGCAAACAATTGATTTTACACTTAAATATTATGTCTAATGATATTACATTTGCCATAGCATCAGCGCTGCAAAAAAAAAAAAAAAAAAAAAAAACAGGTGTCACTAAAATAATAACAAATAATTAATTTACAATTTAATGGCAATTGATTATAAAATTTATTATAAAAGAAAAAATATTTTTACAATTTATACATATTTAATATTTAGAAATGAACTGCAATTGAAAACCAACAAAGAAATTTTATAAAAACATTTTAAAATAAATATTACAAAAACTAAACGAGTTTTGTTTTTAGTTTGCTTTTAAAAATAAATTAGCAGTCAATTTTAAATAAATTGAAAAAAAGAATAAATAATTATAAATTTAGACCGTAGGTTATTTTGCTAATAAACTCTAACCTTTAGTTTACAAATAAGTTAAATATTTTTAATAGAAAAAAGATCTAGATGAGAAAGTGTGAGAAAAAGCTTTCAAATATAAATGAAAAGGTCTAAAATATGTTATACTTATGTAAATTAGGCTTTAGTATGCAAAAATAGTATTTGTTTTTTGGAAAGGAATAATTAGTTCAATAATTCTAGAAACCTAAATGGAATCACTATTTACACTACTAATCGATGGAGAAAGGTTTATAGTTAAAGAAACTACTCTCAAATGAAGAACAATTGGTGTGAAAGTAAAGCTCTCAGTTTTGGTTCTAATATAGACTTATTTTAGCTTTTAACAAATACATTTTCAAATAACCTAAACATTATTTGTTAAATAAATAGATTTTTATCCACATTTCATTCATTCAACAAAATATTAAATTTATATTATTGACGAATGGTATTTATTTGCAAAATTAAATAGAAAATTCAAATGCATTATTTTATTTATTGATTTAAAGGGTGGTACAAATAGATATTTAAAATATTGGTTATACTTTTTTTGTAATATATAAATATATATATATATATATATATATATATATATATATATATATATATATATATATATATTCCTTTTTTTTTTTTTTTTTGTTATTGAAAAGTCTAAAATATTTAACAAATTTAAATATTAATATCGGGCTTAGAGGTCAAATTATATTTATACAGACATAAATGGACAAATTTAGAATTTCATTTAGACCTGAATATAAAATACGTATTGTATTTTTATTCTCCAGATTTGTATAGTTTTTATAATGATATGTAAAAATTATTAGAACTATTTTTATTTTCTTCTTATTTAAAATAGAAAAACGCAATTAAAATATATTGTCGAGGATATTCATTCACTAATCGGTGATATATTTTATCCATTAGGTTGATTAATTACAGATCGATCTACACACTTCATTTATATAAAGTGTGTAATTAAGTAAAACATATAATATTACAAGATAAAATTTTCAGAAAGATATTTTCTTAAATTTTTGTACCGGAACATTTAAATAAAGAATATTATTATATTGCAGGGCTTTGTAGCTTTCATTTGACACTCATATTGGGTGAACATAATCTTCGTAGATATTTTATAAAATTCTTAAAAATTGCGCATCTTTCGAAAATTTGAAATCTTTTCGCGAGGAAATTTGACATCCTGGAGGAAAACAATTTACATAATTTTGTCATGAATGATGTCTAGTTTTATCCGTATAACTACTTTTTCACGTGTGATAATTATTTTTGATATATACTGATAAGTACATATATACTTCAAAATAAATAGTAAATGATACCATTTTCAAAAGGATATTTTCTTAAGTTTTTTTGCTGCAGCCTTTACATAAAAAATATTAATATATTGCAAGGATTCTGAGCTTGCATTTGACACCCATATTGGATTGATATAATACTCGTAAATATTTTATAAATATTTTTAAAAATGTGTATACTTCGAAACTTTTTTTTATCCTAGAAAAAAACTGAGTACGCAGTTTTACTACGTATGGTTGTATATCGATTTCTTTTTATGTGTGAAAATGAATGTCACACCATGTTATTTTTTGTGAAATTTTGAAATATTGTAGGTTCCAAATGAAAGGCAGGACAGCCAGACAGATAGCAAATGAATCACAATTTTAATACTTTACATAATCTTATTGCAAAAATTTGATATCAAATTGAAGATAATGTAGAATTAAAATAATTTTCAAATATAAACTTTGTTTAAAGCTTTAAATATCAAAACTTTGTCAAACCTTATTATTAAATGTATTTAAAATTTTTTTGTGAATTCGGGTGTTTTATTATATTTTGCTAAATTTGGTTCTGTCAGTGCGGTAAGGCCTATCATAAACAAAGATTTTATAATTTGCAACGCTTTGCTAATTTTCAATTTATTTACAATGAATATCATTTTAGCACACTTTCAGCACACTTTTCTTAAAATAAAAGAAACAAATGCAAATTATGCTTGCTTCATAAATTTGAGCCTGAATGTTTTCAAAATCTTTTTACGTATCAAAATAAATTTAAAGATCAGAAAAATATATATAATCTTACTGTATATTTTTAAAAGTCAAAATTTTTATTATTGAAAATATGGGTATTTTCGGAAAATTACCTTGTATGACCTAATTTACCAGTAGGCTATTATAATTTTTTAAAAAATCTTTAAAAATCAACAATAAATTTTTTTACAGATTTCAAAAGTTTAACTTTTCATCCAAATTTTACCATTTTTGACCACTGCTGGATGCAGGGCGAACGTTCGGAACTTTTCAAACTTACACTTACACGTTTCCTGAGGTCCAATCTTTTAGAAAATGTCAAAAAATATTAGACTTTTTTAACAATTTTTTACTTTTTTTTTACTTAATATATAAGGTTACTTTTTTTTTTGCGATTTTTGAGACTTGCTTTGAAATTTTGATTTTGAAAATTTTTTTCTTGTTATCGAATTGATATAATTAAAAAAATTAACATAATTTAGAAAATTATAGACAAAGTATTTAAAAAAAAAAAATTAAATTTTATTTTGAAAGTTATGGGGCAAAATTGCAACCTCGAGGTAATCCACTTTGACCCACCGTAGCGCCGTCCGTGCTCCAGCTACACACTCCAGCCAACAATATTCTGAAAACCTTACTCGTTGATGTTGCAAGTTTCGTCCAAATTAGTTGAATGGTTTCTTATTACCATTTATTTTGCATTTGGCCTCTCTGTGTAGCGACAAAGAACAGGGGTATACTGTGAGAATTCATTAAAATTAAATTTAAGAACTTTGGTCTATATCTTAACTTTTCATACAAATCATGTTTGCTTTGAAACATTAAAATCATATTTTAAAACTTTGAATTTTTACACAAATATTAATTTGGGTCGTTCTCGAGTTTTAATATATTTGGGGGCTCCTGAAGCTGTTGCTTGTGGAGAACACCTGTCTTAGATACTAATGTATGCGCCTTTTGAAAACTTTGTAAAGAATGCCAGATTTTGTATGAGTTGCTCTAGGAGAAACTATTTCAAAAATCTAAAAAAAGAAAATCTCTTTTTTTGTATAAATTAGCAATTGAACAAAAATTAATATGAACTTTAAATTGTTGACTTTGGTAATTTATCGCGATTATAACAATTAAGATAATCAAGGAAAGTTATCAGAATGTTAATTTGGATAATAATTTATGTCTCAGGACGTTTTAAAAATAATAATTAATTTTTTTTTTTTCAGTATAATTATTGCAGCATAATTATTAAAAATATGGGCTAAACCTTTTAATAATTCAAATCAAAATAACTTACTGCAATCTCCTATTTTCCACCATTATATAATTTTTACTTAAAAATTTACTGCCAAAAAAAATTATTTAATATTGGGTCACCCTCTATATACATATGTACATATAAATTTTTGCTCAAACACAAGAGAAGGCTTTTAAAAGCGAAAAAAATATATACAAAAATATAATAAATATATTTAAATTGAACAATATAATAAAAAAAAACATCCATTGTGCAAATGACATATTTTTCTGAATAGATGAGTATTATTAAGGTTTTTTATTGATGCTTTTCCAATTTGTTAAAATATTTATGAATAAAATTTTGGCACATGACAAGGCAAATTAAGCCTTAAACTAAATTTATTCATTAAATAGTTTAATTTCCTATTTATAAAAATAAATAATAATAAATTGTAAAACATCAGTATCAATATGCTCTAACAAATAAGTATTATAATGAATTTAAACCTTTTAAAATATAATTTCAAATTCTTAATACTTTCACCCTTACATATTCTTTAAATCTCAAATTTATCTTTTAAAAAAATCTTTACAAATTTAATAACCAGCTTTAACAATTCATATTCCCTTTTTATTTTTAAGTAATTTCTATCTCAGATAATTTCATCAATAAATTCAGTTTTTCGTTATTACATTTAGTTAAAAAAAATCGACTAAACTTGTTGTTTTACTTGTCTAATAAAAGTTTATTGGCCTGGCCAAAAAAAAAAGCTTACAATCTCTTGCAAACAACTGAATTTCTAACAGGTTGAGGTAGGGTAGACAAATATACAAGAAAAAAACTTAAGATATTAAATTGGTAGCCAGAAAATAAAGAAAAGCACAACTTGAAAAACTTATTGGAAATTTATTTATGATAACTTAACATAAAACCAAAATATTTCGTGTTTCGATTGTATATCATACGACAAGTTGAAAAAATTAAGAAAAAAAAAAAAAATAATAAAATAAAGAAAAACACTAAAGGAAAAACCATGAAAAATTTGTAACAACAGCGTACTTTACTCGTACTTTCATGCCATTGAGCAAATTATTTATGCGAGTTCGTTGGATTTTCTTATAAAGTAGTTAAAGTGGTTGAAAATGAAAATAAAGAAAACAAATTTAACTTAAGTAATAGAAATATAAGAGGTATTATGCTGTAAATACAAAGAGCTACAGATATATTTCTTAATTTATTTAAATAAAATATGAAAATATTATATATAAAAAACTCTTACGAAAACATTAAAAGATATTCACTTACCAAGTAGAGTGACTCCATATCAAAACGGAAAAAAACAGACATTTTCGGACTTAATATCTCCGATTTCAATGAAATTCGCTACAGATATTACGTATTCCAAATGTTGCTCAAATCACAAACTTTCTGAGTAAAGACTCTTCCCGGTCCAAAAATATGACGTTTCAAAGATGAAAAATCGGTTGAATTTTTTCCAAAAGTAATCACACTTTATTGCTCATAACTTCTAAAATATAGATTGTAAAATTTTTATTTTTATTTCACTTTATAAAAAAAATACATTACATTAACTTTAAAATGACAAGTAAAATATTTATATACTTCGAAAGTTCAAAGATCAAAATCGATAATATAAATATTAAAGCTTAATATCTCAAAAAACAATACTTTAAAATTCCTTAAAAATATATATATATAGCGTAACTCTTCTCCATATTTGTGCCAAATTTCAAGTTGGAGTCTCTTTTGGTTTAGGAGTTATGAAGAAAAATACGATAAAAAACACATTTTTTGTATGTAAAATTTAAAATATTTTCAAATATTATTTTGAAATTATTTTTTTCTATTAGCACATATTTAAAAAAAACGAGAGAAGATATAGTCGGTCAAGCCCGACTATATGATACCCTACACCATTTCAATCCACATAATATATGTATACAACTTACTTGTGTTAAATATTAACATAATACTAACATTTGTATGGGATTTATGCACGTTAGTTATTTTCGGGAGAGGAGTTTATATGGGAGCTATGGTCAGTTATGGACCAATCTTCATGAAATTTGGCAGACAGATTTTTGCAGATATAAAACTTATTTGTACCGAATTTCATTAAAATATTCCTATTTTTAAGGCATCTAAGTGTTAAAACTCTATTCCAGGAGGACATTTGTATGGGGGCTAGGTTAAATAATGGTCCGACAGCCAGCCAGCCAGCCGTCCAGCCAGCCAGCCGACCAGACGGACGGACGGACATCGTTAAATCGACTCAGAAAGTGATTCTGAGTCGAACGGTATACTTTAAGGTGGGGGTCCGAAGATTTTTTCTCTGCGTTACAACTTCTGCACAAACACATAATACCCCAACCACCTTTGGTGGTGTAGGGTATAAAAATATATATAAAATTTTATATACAAATATAAAGGAGTGTCCAACATGAAATTTTGCACAAGTATAAAGAAGAGTTGTATTAATATTATGTAATTTTTTTTATTATTTTAAAGATATCGTTTTCGAAGATATAATGGTTTATTTTCTGTAAGTCCTTTTTCGACCTTTGAACTTTTGATCTAAAGTAACTCACTATATATTATTTTTGAGGCAATGTCTTTGTTTTTAAAACTACACTAAAATTAATATTTTATTTTCTATAGTTTAGGAGTTATTAATAATTGGATTATATTTTTGTACATAACATAACATAAGGCTCCAATTTGAAATTTTATATACATATGGAGAAAAGTTATATCAACAATATATAATTTTTTAAGATTTTTAAAAATACCGGTTTTTAAGATAAAATAGTTTGAATTATTTTTTGTCCAACTTTGAACTTTTGATGTAAAAAACTTTGTATATATCGTTATGAAGGTAATATCTTTGTCTTTAATATGCAGCAAAAACTAGAGATCTACCATGTATTTTTAAGAAGTTATTAGAAGTTAAATAAGTATTAATTTGTTAAGTTTTTAACATTTTTCGTTTTTTAAACTATTAAATATTTTCGGGCCAGAAAGAAACATGGGTCTGAAATTTCATGTTTTCGGAAACACTTCCAATGGTCAATGCTTGTAGTTAATTTCGCTGAAATCGGAGATGTCAAATCCGATTGCTGTTCGTTTTGACATGAAATCACTCAGTAGCATCTTATGATCATTATAATTAAATTGATATAATGATCATAAATGTATCTTCTTACTTAACTGTTACTTAACTAAATATACTTCCCTTTATCTGGTAGAGCCTTTAAGAAGTTTGCTTGTAAGAACCATTACAAATCTTAGAATTGCTTAGAAAAACTTTTTCTCTTGTTGTTTTACTTTATTTTCTGTATGATTTAGTTTTAAAACAAGAAAATAGAAAAACATACACACACATTTACCTATATTCTATGTATATTATATGTTCTATATACATATTTTTACTGCTGTGTTTTATGTTTGTTTTGTTGATTAGAAACGATAAAACTTTACAACTCTAATGGCAATTGAGTCAGTCAGACAGACGTAACAATACACAAACATCTGTACTGTTGTAAAGCGAATAGAACAGACATTTGAACTTTAGTTTAATTTGAGCATAGAAATAATATCCTTCCCTTCATTTGTTTCACTTTAATATTATACTTTTGATTGAATATTGAAAAATAATAGTCTTTTGTGAAAAAAATCTAGCAAGTAATGTCAAATATTGAAATTTTTAAATATGTAAAAAGAAATATTTGTTAGGAAAAGATTTAATAAATTGTTTATTTATTTTCTTAAAAAAAAAAATATTATGTAAGATGCTATCGATAAGGCAGAGGACTGTTGGAAGGATAAAAAAGTTTGTAACTAAAAATTGTGTAATTGCATTTAATATTTTAAAATAGTTTGCTCAAATTTAGTTATTCTGCTAATTAATTACAACTTCCTAAATTTCGTATATTTTTCATTATATTTATTTTTTTAATAATGTAGGATTTTTTTTATATATATTTTTTTAATATCTTTTTCATACCCACCATCAAAAAGATTGAGGGTATATTGATTTTGTCATTCCGTGTGTAACATGTCGAAGGAATCATTTAAAACCCCATAAAGTATAAATTTTCTGGGTCCTGGTTGGATTCTGAGTCGATCTAGCTATGTCCGTCCGTCTGTCTGTTGAAAGCAGGATAGGGCTCGAACGAAGCAACGTAGAAGGATGAAATTTAGCTAAAATATTTGTCTTATACAAGGTTCTTTTGGTATTGAAAATGAGCAAAATCGGTTCATAAGCAGAAAAGTTATTGGCAAAATACTAGAGACACAGGGTGTCCGTTGTAGCTTCATTTCTGCTGATAACTCTTAAGAAAAAGCATGTACGATAACGAAATTTTGTACAGATAGTTTGAGGGTCGATATAAACTTGGAAACAAAAAATGGGCGTGGTCCACCCACTTTACCGCCCACCGAATACAACATTCACGCTTGTTAAATCTCATGAAATCTACGCCTTTGGTAATATTTGTATTTATTTATTTTTTTTTTATATTTTACATGTATGAAAATATTAAACCTTATTGATATAAATTGAAACTTTAAAAAGTAAATAATACAGGTGTTCGGTTTGTAGATTAAAATAATATAATTTATTATGAAAAATAATAAAAAATATTTAAATCAATATTATTGGTAAAAGGAATACATTTAAATTTTGGTAGGAAAGAAATATTATTTATTTATTATGATTTTAAGATGATTAAAGTATTTTATTTAAATTTTTAATACTTTAAATTTTAAAATGAAGTTTAACGAAATCAGGCAATTTTTTTCTTTTTTAATAAAAAAATCTAGTTTTGAGTGATAGATTTGAATCTTTTATAAAGCATTAATTTGTTAGTGGTCTAACCAAAATGTACGATGTTAATTATAAATAAAACAAAAAATTTCCAGAGAATTATCTTAATATTTTTCATTATGATAGATGAATCTATGGCAATTATATGTGAAACAAAATATCGGCCAAATGCTCGCCACGGCTTCGGTGGCATACCTCTATCCAATGGTCCATATTTTTAATGACTCTGAGAAATAATTGAGATTCACTGTCGTTAATGTGCCGAATTATCTCATCTTTTAATTCTTGAATTGTTCTTGGCTTATTGACGTACACTTTTAGTTTTAAATATTCCCAAAAAAAAGAATTCCAATAGTTTCAAATCACATGATCGTGGCGGTCAATTAACATCGCCACGACATGAGATAACACAGACATTGAATTTCTAGCGCAAAGGAGCCATTTTTTCGTTGGCTGTGTGGAAAGTGGCACCATCTTTTTGGAACCACATATCGTCCATGTCGATATCCTCAATTTCTGGCCACAAGAAGTCCGTTATCATCTCACGATAGTGAACACCATTCACGGTAAGTGCTTAGCCGACCTCATTTTCGAAGAAGTACGTCCCGATGACGCCGCCAGCCCATAAACTGCACTGCGAGCATGCACAGATTTTTTCACATTTAATATGGTTGATTATGCTGAACAAAAAAATCAAGAAGTGCACGAAATGCAATTTGATTTGAACACCCATTTTCGTAAAAGGCTTAAACAATCCTAACGCGCTGCTCAATTGTGTTGAATTTGTCAAATACTGAAACAAAGAAATGTCAAATTAAGTTGGGCAAAAAACTTGATGTTAACGTGTAACTCATAATTAACATCGTGCATTATAGTTGCATCACCCTTTATTCAAAATCCACCATGGTTGTTATCGCATTGGTAATTAACGGTATTAGTTTTTTGATACTGTTCGTTTACAAATTTTATTTATATAAAATAGAAATTAAGATCAATTTTCATTATTGACTTGAACACGTAGTGTTAAATTTGGAAACATACATGGCAGATCCTCTATTAACACTGAATGGTATCGTTTTGAATACGTATGTACTCCATTTGTCTCTGGGTGTATTAAAAAAAATTATGTTTTTAAAACAATAATTTAGGTTTTACAAAAAGAATTCGAAAAAAGAAATGAACATTTTATTTTTTTTACAAAGGAAGAAAATTCAAGATTTTGATGTAAAATCAGATATTTAGTGAAATTAAGTTGTGATCAAAAATAGTGAAAAATTTTTGCTTAGATGAAATTTTTGTTAAAAAAAAAAAATTTTATTGGAAAATAAGGGGAAACATTTTTTTTTTTTTTTTTTCTTGTCATTTTACATTTTCATAAAAAAATGATGTATAAAACGATAAAAAAAAAAAAAAAAATGTTGGTCAAAAATCGACATATTAGTGGCTTTTGATTTTTTGGGAAAATCAGTTCAAACTTTATAGTTTGTTTTTTATTTTTTTAGTGAAAATTTAATTTTTTTAATGAAAAATCTAGTTTTGTGAGAAGACTTTTTTTTATTTTTAGTTAAAAATCGAATAATATTTTTAGTTAATTTTTTCTTTTTAATTCGTTAGTGATAAATTAAATTATTATGCCTTGATTTTTGAAGCAAAAACTGGTTTTGAATGAAAAATATTTTAAAGAAAAATTTATTTTATAAAAACAATAATTTTTAAGTTAAATATTGACTATTTAGAGAAAAATTTATATTTTGGACGACAAAGTTTTCTAACCATTAAAATCTGCTTATTAATGAAAAGTATTTTTTATTTTATCGAATTTTGTTTTTTTTTTAGCGAACTTAGTTTTTTCCAAAAGTAATAATATTTTACAGAATAGTAATGAACATATTTTTAAAAAATTTAAATAATTTTTTTTTTTTTTTTTTTTTTTTTTTTTGTGAAAATTTATTGGTGAAAATTATTTTTTTTTAATTTTTTCGTTGAAAAATTAATTTTTTAGAAAACAAAATAGTTAAATAGATAATTGTTTTTATTAGAGAAAATTACATTTATAATATTAAAAAAATAAAATGTTTGGAAAAATATGAGCTTTTGGAAAAAATTAAAATTTTGTATGATACCCTAAATCATTATGCAGTAGTCATTTTTGTTTTTACATACCGTCAAAAAATGTTGGAGGGTACTGTGTGATATTTCGAAATATTCTGGGACTTCGTAAGACTCTGAATACATATAGTAATGTCCGTCCGTCTTTCCGTCAATTTTTTGAGAGCAGGATAGGACTCATTGCAAACTACCTAGGGGAATGAAATTTGTGTATGATATTACTTAATAATTATTAAATATTTATATGCTTAAAGTAATTTAAAACTTATATAAGAGACCGATTTTCGTGAACTTTTTCACTAAAATTTACGGAGGCTATGTGAAATCCTGGACCAGTTCGTCAACCATTTTCAATTAGATTTAGTTCATGTTAAAATTCACTAAATTATCTTCAAATTTGCAACTTTTAATTTGGTTACAATGTTTACATGAACAGACGTAAGGACGAATACTTGAAATCAACTCAGGCAGTGACACTATGTGGAACCGCATAGAAGTTTTTTTATATATATGTATATATGGTTATTTTGTATAAAACATACAAATTACTGGTCTTGGCAAAAAAAATTATGGAAATTACAATTGAAAGGGAAGAGGACATGCTTATCCTCAACAATTCTTACAAAAAAGAAAACGTTTTATACAACAAACTTCTTAGCCTTTTAAAATTAAATCCATTTTTAAACAAAAAAATGAAATTTCGCTAATAAATGAATTCGTGTTTAAAATACCAAATAATATCAAAAATCCAAAGAAAAAAGATAATAAAACCCTAAAAAATTAAAATAAATTTACAATTACTGCTCGTTTCCCAAAGTTAACAATTGCATAAGTTACTTGTTTCTAAATTTTATTTACTTTTTTTCACAAATTTCCCTTTTAGATAATACAAATACGTATTTTTTTATTTTTATTTCATTCTACATATTCGTTTATTTAATTTCGGGTATTTTACTAATTTTTCTTAAAAAATAAAACCATTATTTTGGTATGCTGCACGTTGTTTTCATGCTCTTTAAACGTTTCCATGTTGACCATATTTTTCTGGCCATTACTAATCATGTACAACAAGAGTGTGTATGTTTGCAACACTATAATGGCGCAAAATAAATGAAACATGAAGAAAGAAAAAAAACATACAACAGTTTTATTACTTTGGCCAATTTTGGTAACAAAAAGAGAACAAAAAATTAAAAATAAAACCTAAAAACTAAGTCTGACAGTTTAAAGTTTTACTAATATATGTCTGCAGAGAAAAAATAAAAAAATAATGTTTTCAGCTTTTGTACACGCAATTTAAATAGAAATTATTAAATTTTGTTAAAGTTTTGTTTTAAAGATAAACAAGAAATCAAGGAAAACTAATTGTGAAATAATATACAATCAGTATGAAATTACTATGCAATTACCAAAAAATATTTTGGAAATTTTATGTAGAGTAGAAGAGATTTAAAGAACAGTCTGAGAATATCTAACTTGCTTTTAGAGATATCTTACCTAAAGATTTGAATGATTACTATGTAACCAAAGATTTTACAAACTATTGCTTAATTTAAACATAAATATTTCCTTGTAAACTACTAAGTTTACAATTTATTTAATATTTAAATTTATATTTGCTTATACAATTTAATTTACTTACTCAATTCATAAAGTGCAAAGGACAAATGATATATTTGTTACACACACATACATACAAATATAAACTCAAATCAATAAAGATTCTGTAATCAATTATTTTGCAATGAAAAATACCCCAAAGGCAGATAGCAAACAAATAATATATATTGAATATTTTTGCCTTAAAACAACATATTAATTGAACTTACCTGATGGATATTATAAATGTATAATAAATACACATATATATACCCATTGTACAATATAAACTTATACATTTAAACAAAAACAAAATACATTGTAATAATACAAAATAAACAAACACATGCATATAATAATAAAAAACAATCAATATCATCATTATTATTTACTACATACAATTATTTGTATTGTACTCAAATCTCAATTGTATACAAGACTACGAGATTCGTATTAACATCACTTACATCTGTACAGTTCTATTTATTTAAGTTTTTTTTCCTTTTCATTTTCATTTACTTTAATAAGAAAACTAATATTTCAATTTCCGATTTATTTTTCGTTTTACTCTCATAGATTCACTGGCACGTGGACAAGTAAATGTTGAACCCAATACAGCTGTATTAAATGAAGGTGATCCCACGGAATTGTTGTGTCGTTTTGCTCACCATACAATAAATTATTGTCGAATTGAAATACCCGGTGAACCGAAAGTTTTTAATTTATCACCCGAATGGAATAAAACTCCAGGCTTTACGTACTATGGCAAGGGGTTGCAGGCAGGCGAGTGTGGTGTTAGCATACAACGTGTTAAGGCCGTCAATAATGGTCAGGTTAAATGTAATCTAGGCGTAGAGGGTGAAGAATTATCGGGCACTATTGATTTGGTGGTAGCATGTAAGTTTACAGAGTTTTTCGATTTAGTTAAAAATCAAAATTATTATGATAAATTTTATTTTTTATTTCTTTTTTATACATTTTTCTGGTATAGTACGTCCCAAACAGCCTTTAGTTGAATTGGTTACCAAACCCGACCGTGAGGGTTACTTCAGTGAGGGCAGTACATTTAAGGCTCGTTGTATTGTACCTGATGGACGTCCTGCAGCTAATATTACCTGGTTAATTGATAATCATCCTGCTGATAAGCGTGTTGGTGAATTGGAAGTTGTTGCTTCTAATAGTCCTAATGGTTTGGAATTGTCTACCACAATCCAAGAGATCCAATGGCACTTGAGCCCTGAAGATAATGGTCGTAAATTGATATGCCGTTCTCATCACCAGACAGATCGTGAAAATTTGCCACCTCAAGAGGGTTCTTACAACTTGTTAGTGCGTTGTAAGTATTTTTTAAAAAAAAATTGTATTATAAATTTTTGGTTCATTTTTGTTCTAATTCATATTTAGTTAAGTTTTAATTCAGTTCACTTTTTAATTCAGTGCTAGTTCAGCTGTAGTTCTGTTATTATTCTGATATATTTCGGCTCTGGGTCAGTTCTAATTCAGTTCTAGTTCAGTTCTATTTCAGTTCTAGTTTAGTTCTAATTCAGTTCCAGTTCAGTTCTATTTCAGTTCTGGTTTAGTTCTAGTTCAGTTCTAGTTCAGTTCTAGTTCAGTTCTAGTTTAGTTCTAGTTCAGTTCTAGTTCAGTTCTAGTTCAGTTCTAGTTCAGTTCTAGTTCAGTTCTAGTTCAGTTCTAGTTCAGTTCTAGTTCAGTTCTAGTTCAGTTCTAGTTCAGTTCTAGTTCAGTTCTAGTTCAGTTCTAGTTCAGTTCTAGTTCAGTTCTAGTTCAGTTCTAGTTCAGTTCTAGTTCAGTTCTAGTTCAGTTCTAGTTCAGTTCTAGTTCAGTTCTAGTTCAGTTCTAGTTCAGTTCTAGTTCAGTTCTAGTTCAGTTCTAGTTCAGTTCTAGTTCAGTTCTAGTTCAGTTCTAGTTCAGTTCTAGTTCAGTTCTAGTTCAGTTCTAGTTCAGTTCTAGTTCAGTTCTAGTTCAGTTCTAGTTCAGTTCTAGTTCAGTTCTAGTTCAGTTCTAGTTCAGTTCTAGTTCAGTTCTAGTTCAGTTCTAGTTCAGTTCTAGTTCAGTTCTAGTTCAGTTCTAGTTCAGTTCTAGTTCAGTTCTAGTTCAGTTCTAGTTCAGTTCTAGCTCAGTTCAGTTCGAGTTCAGTTCTATTTCAAGTTGAGTTCAATTCAGTTCTATCTTAACTTTATTGAATTCTCAAATTCAGATCAAGACTCTGAAAATAAATTTAAATACAAAAATCGAATTGAGAGAAAATAGTTTAACCCCCCATGTTCTGAACTTTCTGACAATAACACAGTTTTTTTCATGAACATTTTTGTTTAAATCTCTTTTGTTATAGTTTTGTCATATAGTTTAGTATAAAGGGGTAACTTTTGAAAAATTAAAAATTTTTTTAAATTACTCAAAAGAAATCGTATATATGTATATATAATATATATACATATATTCGATTTCTTTTGAGTAATTATATTATTATTATTATTATATTATTAAAAACTTTATGAGTTTAATTATCTTAAGCAAAAATTCTTCTTAATTTTACACTTTAAATTTTCCACCCTTAGATGCCCCCATTCATCAAGAAGAAACTTTTGTATATGGTTTATACTTGGAACATACTGTCACCGTCAACTTGACCATCCGCTCAAATCCTGCACCCATCGTTGAATGGACCGTTGATGGCAATGTGATACGTCAGGGTGAACAAGATGGTCGTTTCTCTGTTTTTGAACCTGTTTACTTGGGACAAGATATGTACAATGTTACTTTAATCATTGCTGGTTTGACCTTAGAAGACACCACCAAAACATACAATTTGAGAGCATCAAATGCCTTAGGCTCAACAGACTATACCGTACGCATTAGTTCATCGGCCACACCACCAGCAAGTGGTTTGGAAATTGGCGCTATTGTTGGTATTGTTGTTGCGGTGGCAATTCTTGTCCTAATCGTACTTTTGGTATT
The DNA here is from genome assembly GCA_951394005.1 of Protophormia terraenovae. Taxonomy (NCBI): domain Eukaryota; kingdom Metazoa; phylum Arthropoda; class Insecta; order Diptera; family Calliphoridae; genus Protophormia; species Protophormia terraenovae. The sequence goes on from OX596074.1 coordinate 121,925,150, forward strand.
GTTTGCACGTGCCACTGGTAGATGGTGTTTTGGAGGTGAGTTATTGTGTTATTATTGTTGTTTGGATATGATTAATTTTTTTGTAGTTTAAAATAGTATTACTCATACATATATAATATAAATAGCAATTAAAATAATTTAAAGCTTAATAAACATTTAATCATTTAATTTAGAAATATTTGAAAATAGCTTCCTGAAAAATGTTAGAATCCGTGCTTTAAATCATAGAAAACCTCAAAGAAAATTTTCTAGAAAAAAATATTTTATATTTTTCTAACCACATGTGTTCCATAATATCCAACTGTAAAATAAACATTAAACAAACAGAGAGTTTCCCAAACTTTTCTCACTACTTCAAATATAATTTTCTTAAAAGTAATTTAAGATTTTTAAAGGAAAAAATTTTAATTTCTTCAGTCAGAGTCCTTAGTTTGTACTTAATTTGAGATACTCTGCTTAAGTATGGAATTAAATGCATTCATGTTATATTTTTTTACATTTTCCATTTATATAATTTTATAAGTATATTTCCTAAGCTGATAACACTGGCCAACAAAAAAAAAAAAAAAAAAAAAAAAACTTTTTTCGTGCTCCTTCAAAAAAAATATGTGGAAATATGCTTAACTCAAATGCTTTCAGTTTTCTCCCATCTGGTCGAGATTTTTTTTTTATGGGCGTTCTAAATAAGATTACTCGAGTCTATTTCACTATAACTCGAGAAAGGTATACACGATTTATATAAATAATACACCAAAATTTGTGGAATAAAATTGGTTTTAAGTCGTTCAATAGTTTTGAAGATATTTCGAAATAAGTTCATGCTAAATTCAAGATTTCTTTTTTTTACTAAAACTTCTTTTTAAAACTTAAAACATTAAAAATATTTCAGTTTATCATCTTTATCTCAAAGCTGGCAAAACTACGCGTAAATAAAGCCACGTATCATAAAAATTGATGCACAAATCTTGATTGGATTCACAGTTAAGTTAGGATACCATGCATACCTACAGTTAAGTGGAAATACACTAGTCTTTCTATAAAGTATTGATCTTTTTTTTATGGGCATGACTACTATGACCCCGCCTTTAGGCTGTCACACTTGTATAACTCGAGAACTGTTTGTCCAATTAAGATAAATTAAACTCCAGTAGATAGTAAATTGTCGTTGAGTTGAATTTACATAATTTTTTATCCAGTTAATATTTCCTTAGTTATTTGGTAATTAGTAGCGAAAAATTATTATTATTATTTTTTTTATAATTATTATTAGGGAAAATTTTGATTCATAACTCTGAAATTCTTAAGCGAATAATAAAATATTGTTGACATACCTTGAAGACAATGTTTTATTTCTGCATACATTTTTGATGTTTTCATTTATTAAAATAAATTTTAGTAATTTTGGGCACTTATTTCAAAATAACTTCGAAACTATTGCGCATCTTTTGGTATCACTTATGTCAATCGTACACATCGTTCTTGAGTTATGAGGAAATATACTAAAGTAATAGCCTTACTATGGGCGAAATATTAGACACGCCCATTAAAAAAACCCAGACCTGATGGAAAAAAAAACTGAAAGCATATGCGAGTTTTGCACATCAAAATACATCAAGTCCAACTATTCGTCTATGGGGGAGGATTTTATTGTCGACCAGTGTAATTTATACACACAACATACAAGTTGTTATTCTTTATATTTATACATTAACAATTACTCATACGTTAACAATTACAAGGATGTTTACGTATATATGTGTTTGTTCTACTACTTAGCTATTGTTACTTTATTCAAAAAGGATTTAATTAAATTTTCAAATTGTATGCTTGCTAAGAAATTGTTCATTATTCTTTGAGCCTCTTTTCTTTTTATATTTAAATAAAACACAATGAAATTTTAGTAAGAATCAGACCTACATTAACATCCTTTTTTTCTCTGTCTTGTTTATTATTATTATTTTTTGTGCACCCTTATGTGCCATAAATTAAAATATTATAAAAGTTTAACTAAGTAATTTACTTGAAGGTGTATGTTAAAAAAAAAGAATCAAGAAAGATATTCACAGTTTTTAGATTTACATAAGTTTATTACGTAAATCTGTTATAGAAATAATTCTGTTACATCTAGCTTATTGTAAATCTGAAGCATTCTTTTAGGGGATTCATAGAATGAATTTCTTTAAGTATTTTATTCATATGTATGTAATAATAGAACTTTATTTCCCTTTGGTTCTATTTAAATGGTCTCATATATGAAAATATATAAGCAACTATGCATTGCCTTAATTTCAGTCAATATAACAAAAGTTTCTGTAATGTGCAGATTTTAGATTTTGTTATATGAATATGACATACATAATTGTATTACATAATAGTATTTTAGTCGGATTAATGTTAAATAATGTGACAAGTTAAAAGTTACAAAATTATAATAGAAATTACATTTAGCATTTAAACTGATATTAAAAAGCATAAAATTAGGTAGTTTTAAGTGAGGTGTTTTTAGAAATACATACTTAAAATATAAATTTGAATATACACAGAAAAAAGTAGAAATGGACTTCAATTACGAAATTTGTAATATTAATTGATTTTTAATTGATTTTGCTCCAATCATCAAAATGATAATATTAATAACTAGAATAATTGATATTATTATTACATCTTTTCCTTAAATAGATGCAATGAGCTGAAAATTTTTGAAATTTTGCTGAAATTTATTTTATTTCTGTACTTTTATAGACAAATATTTAATTTTTCTTTATATTTTATTAACAGCTGTCAATTTATTAAAAAACAAAACTGAAAACCAATTAGCAAATTAATTATATTAATAAATCATATAATTAAATTCCAATATAAAGTTAATTAATAATTTTATTAAAAAATAATTTTAAATATTTTTTTCTGTGTAAAAAAAAAAAAAACATTTGAAATTTTGAGTACATTTCAGTTCTCAAATTGCAAAAAAACAATAAAACTTTCTCCAGAACATGACCAGATAAACTTAAAATTTAGATTTTAACTATATTTTTAAGAAATAATATTAATATTTGGATCTAAATAAAATCTAAACTAGTAGAGGTATTCCAATGAAATTTCGGCAAAATACAGACATATCCTAAAATCAGAAAATTAAACAAAAACTCACTTTTTTGTACCAAAATACACAAAATCCAAACCCGGAAATTTGTCTTTTTTCATTCAAATAATCACTCTGTCATTATAAGAGGCGTCCGTTATAAAATACTTCTTATTTGTTTTCATAACATATAAAAGTATTTAATTAATGTATTTTTTTTTTAAATCCCAGCTTCGCGTTTTGAAAATTTTAAAAACAAATTTAAAAATATTTTGGAAAATTTGCAAAGTTTGGAAAGGTCTTGTGGGGAAAAAGTAGACCCAAGAACCTCCGAGTTTTATATACAAGCATCTACCGTAAAGATTACTTTTGAATATATTAAATATATTATATAGGGCCAAACAAAAAACAAATTTTATAAGTAAACAAGCGCAAATGTTATATTCGGCTCGGCAGAATCTATATACCCACCATCAACTTTTTAAAATTTTTCGTTCTATGGGAGGTGGGTGGTAAAGTGGGCGCACCATGCCCATTTTTGGTTTACAAGTTTATATCGACCCCCGAACTATCCGTACAAAATTTCATTGTCGTACATTCTTTTGTTTAAGAGATATAAGCAGAAAAGTATGAAATGAAGCTACAACGGACACCCTGTGTTTCTAGTTTTTAGCCTATAACTTTTTTGCTTATTAACCGATTTTGCCCATTTTTAATACCAAACAAACCTTATATAAGATAAACACTTGTGCCAAATTTTGTCTCACTACGTTTTCCCGTTGAAAGCCCTATCCTGCTTTCAACAGATAGACAGGCGGACAGACGGACGGACATAGCTAGATCAACTCAGAATCGAACCAGGACCTAGAAAATACATACTTTATGTGGTCTTAAAAGATTCCTTCGACATGCTACACACGGAATGATAAAAGCAATATACCCCCATCATTTTGATTGTGGATTTAAAAAATATTGCCACCTTTTTCGGAAAAAAGCCAAATTATATGAACATTTTTTAAAGTTTCCACTTCAGAATAATACAACTATTTATCGAATCTATATATTTATATAATTTTGAAGCAATATTATTTAGAGTTTTGTAAAGAATTCAGAGAATGTTTTAGAAAGTTTTTTAAGCCCGCAAAGTTAAAAAAAAAATGAGAGAAAAGTTTATTTCGACCTAAATATCTTTTAAACTAAAAGAGATAGCCTATTTTTTTGTACAGATTTACAAGGACTATCTATCAGAAATTATTATTGTTATTATTTTTTTAATATGTTGTCTTGAAAGAGAATTTTAACAGTGTTAGAAAGGTTTCTAAATCGTTAAGAAAATCTAAATTTGATTAAAAAAAAAAATAACCGATTTTCACGAAATTTAATAGACGTATAGAACGAACCATTGCCAAAAGTGGTTATGTTAGATCTCGATTGGATGTCACGTCCACATTTTACGCCTACTTCTAAAGAAAACAATTTCTTCAATTTTGCACGTTAATACACAGAAAAAAGTCACCAATTAACAAATATATATGAAAATAATTCATTCAATTATAAACTTGTTTAAATTTGCACCTCTCACCAAAATGATTATATCAATCACTAAAAACTGTAAAAAATACAAAACTGAAAAAAAATTCCCAATTAATAAATTAATTAAATCAATCAAGTAGTTGATTGTTTTAATTAAAAATGTATAAAGGATATAAAAGTATAGTCAAATTTTATTTTTATTTCATTTTTGCTTGAATAAATTTATTAAATTTCAATGGAAAATTAAACAACTATGTTAATTGAAAAAAAGACCGTAATAATTTTTTCTGTGTAATGAAGCCTAGACATGAAATGTGACACAGATGATGCTTGCACCGGAGAATCTTATAGGTTACGTTGGATCTTAATCAAATGCCACGCCCACCGCATAACCGATTTGCTTCAAATTTTCACAGCATTATCCTGTGTATCCCTAAATTCTAATACGATATTTTTTTTCGATCCCTTATACTAACCAAATATTAATTATAGCATATATAAGGAAATATTATAATGAAAGCCTTTAAACTTCAAGGGAAGCCCTATCTTATCACATAGTATTGATGAAATGAAAATTGGATGGTTAGATAGAGGAGAAGAATAGCCCCCATTCAAAGGAAATAATAATTTTCGCATACCTAAGAGAGTATTATAGTGATTACAAAGTAGTATTACAAAGTTTTAAAAGTATTTTTCTTATCAAATTTCGAATAGGGCAGATAGATCGGGGGAGTAGTAGTCCCCATAAAAAGTTGTTGCTTCAAATGAGGTTGCGAAGCGCACTGCAAAAAGCTATTAAACTATATTTAAAAATTTTACTTCAAAATCAATAAAGACTGTTGATTAAAATTTGTTTTCTAAATTTAAACACATATGAACAGAAAATAAAAAATAATTTTCCGCTGTGTTGGAAATAAATATATATTGTAGTTTTTAATTTTCTTCAATTCACAATAGTTTTCTAAATAAGCAAATATTCTGTGCTCTAAATTAAACTTGGATAAATTTAATAGTGGGTGTGGATTTTAGTCCAATAATATTATTTTGATTTATAACTCAAAACGAGAGTTATCGTTGACTTTGAAATCATTTTTTTATATATATATATATACACTTAACGGTCATTTAACTAATAACCTTGAGTTTACACTTATTCTCTGATTTATGGCAAAAAGGAAAAAAATATCAAAGAATTTTCGTAGTCCACTTCTATGCCTAGTCCATCGGTATAGGTACATTTAATATAATTTCCATTCTAAATTAATTTTTTTCATTATAAATTAACTACCAATTTAAATAGTAGATTATTAGCAAAATGAAACTGAAAACTGATTACTGGTTTTTAACAAAAACTTATCAACTTGTTGACCTATAAGCTTTTATTATTTAGTATAAATATATGGGAGATTCACAAAGTGTGCTATCATGTCGTATTGTCACATGTCCTAAAATATTTCAATGTATAAAAAATATTTTTATTGCTTTTCCTTTGTAAAATTTTATGACATTATGACAATACGACATGATAGCATACTTTGTGAATCCCCCAATAAAATATACAAAAAATTATATATGCTACAGAGTGATTCCATTGAATTTTTTCTAAAAATAATCACACTTTATTGCTCATAACTTCTAAAATATACGTTGTGCAATTTTTATTTTTTTTTTTTTTTTTTTTCATTTAATATAAAAACACATTGACTTTAAAACGATAAGTAAAACTTTTATAAAAATTCAAAGGTCAAAATCGATAATATAAACTTCAATGCTTAATATCTCAAAAAACGGTATCTTAAAACTCTTAAAGAATATATATATTTATAATGTAACTCTACTCTATATTTATACAAAATTTCAAGTTGGAGCCTCTTTTGGTTTAGGAGCTATAACACACATTTTTGTATGTAAAATTTAAAATATTTACAAAAATTATTTTGAAATTATTTTTTTCTACGAGCACATATATAAAAGAAAAATAAAATTGTATATATAAAATTTGATATATTTTGTTACATAACTTCTAAACTAAAGGACTGTCCAACATGAAATTTTGCACAAGTATAAAGAAGAGTTGTATTAATACTATGTAATTCTTTTTACCGTTTTAAAGATATCGTTTTTGGAGATATAATGGTTTATTTTTTGTAAGTATTATTTTGACCTTTGAACTTTCGATCTTAAGTAACACATTATATATAATTTTGAAGGTAATGTCTTCGCTTCTAAAATTACACTAAAATTAACATTTTATTTTCTATAGCTTAGGAGTTATTAATAATTGGATTTTATTTTTGTCGATAACTTCTAAACTATATAAGGCTTCAACTTGAAATTTTATATCCATATGGAAAAAGGTTATGTCAACAATATATAATTTTTTAAAAATTTTAAAAATACCTGTTTTTGAGATATAATAGTTTGAATTTTTATATATTCAACCTTTACCTTTGAACTTTTGATGTAAAAAAAAATTGTATATATCTTTATGAAGGTAATATCTTTGTCTTTAATATAAAGGAACAACTGTGTATACAACCATGTGTTTTTAAAAATTTATTAGAAGTTAAATAAGAATTCATTTGTAAAGTTTTAACCATTTTTACGTTTTTTAAACTGACATATTTCCGAACCGGAAAGAAACATGGGACTGAAATTTTATAGTTTTTTGGAAAAGCTTCCAATGGTCAATGCTTGTAGTGAATTTCATTGAAATCGGATATGTCAAATCCGATTGCTGTCTGTTTTGACATGGAATCACTCTACTATAATATGGTCAGCATTATATGCTACAAAGTTTATTATGTTATACCATTCCTGTGAGTCTATTGATCTGCTGGTCACAAATCCATATTCATACAAACTTCATTTAAATTGCCAAAAATATTTTACGTTCCAAATATTCACTCTTTTGATAAGACAATGTATCGTCTTTAAGTGATTAATTAACTTTGGTGGTTTGGTGGCTGTATTAGCTTTAGTTTTAAAAAGTAGTATATTATATTGAAATATAATTAAAATGTAACTGTTTTTATTGCAAAAAAATATTATTTTCTGAGTGCAAACAAAAAGATGTTTAAAATATATTAAAAATTACACGCTTTGCAAATCCTTTTATTATTAAATACTTAATTGATTTAAAGTAATACAAAAATATTTTTTAATTCATTATAATTATTTACAAATAATAATAAACAATCATTTAATTATGCACTATATCTTAAAATCCATATACAATAATATAAAAACTGCTTACATTTATATAGTTTTTATTTAAAGTTTATGCATATTTAAGTATTTTGCATGTAGCACACAATTTAAAAAATTAAATCAGTGTCAAAAAAAAGAATAACAATAAATTTAAATTAAAAAATTAAATGTAAACAAATGAAGAACAAAAAAACGTCCTTCCTATTCAACAACAATTAAACAAGAGCTAACTTAATAAAAAAAACATTTTTTTAAACAATAAAAATTCAAAAAAAACAAAAATATTTTTTTAAATCAAATTAAAATTATTTTTTCCGATAAGAATTATAATTTTATTATATTTTGAATGAAAATATAAAAAAATTATAAATTCCTCAAATTGTGGAAAAATAAACATAATAAAATTGAGGTAGAATTTTTGCTTAATTTAAATTTAGTTTCAGTTTTACAAAATTATATTATAAGTTTAAAAAGAGAACATTATTGGGTTTTTGGTTTTAAATTATACTAACAATTTATTTTCTTAAAAATAACTAAAGTGATTTTTTTAAAAACAAAATTAATTGAAAAAAAATCACTAATAGTTGCTTAATATTTTCTTGTAGATTTTCAAATATATTTTTCATTTTGGTATTATTGTGGCTTTTTTTATTTTTATTATTTGATTTTTTGTTTGTTTTTGTATAGTTGCAAGAAAAAGGTTTTGCTAAAAGTTAGTTCTTGTTTGTTGTTGTTACAGGAGCCACCCTTAATACCGACATTGGACCCGATTCTGAAGCCCAAATAAATCCCCAACACAATGATGATTTTGATGGTAGAGATTTTAATAATGGTGAGGAACACATTGATACCACACACCAAACAGAAGAGCCTACACCACCTGTTACTGATAAATTAGAGGCCCAAAAGAAAGCAGATCTCAAAAATAATGGCTCAAAGACCACAACAACGACAACTGCCACAAATGGTAATGGGCATGCTGCAGAAAATAAAACAAATACATCGGTCTAACATGTTCTTTCCATTAAAATTAAAAAACTAATATAAAACAAAATTAACAAGTTTATTAAAATTAAAATTAGAGACATTATGACAGACAACGACATTTTTTTTTAATCAAAACAAAATTACAATCTTCCTGAAATTTCAAGCTTAATATAAAAAAAATCAGTTGTTTAGCTTACATAGGCAGCTTTAAAAAAATTATATTCTTTATTATAAATATTCTTTTTCTAGCTACAAAATACTAAACAATTGTTTCTTATATTAAGACTTAAAATAAATTAAATTATAACTGCCTGGAATTGTATTGCAAAACATGACAAATTGTACACAGATATTTTTTCCAATATTATTTTTATTTTATTTTTTAACCCAGTTTAGAGACCTTTAAGGATTTTTTCAATTAGATTTTTAAGTAAGTTAAAGAAGAAAAAAGAAATCTCAAACCTTAAGCACATTTTGAAAAGAGCACAAATTTTTTTTATATAAAAAATCTTTACTAAAAAAAATAAAATAAAAAATAAAAAAATGGTATAATAAATATAATTTTAAACAAATTATTGTGAATGCCTGTAAGAAATATTTTATTATATATATTATTTTTTTTTTTTGTTTATAATTATAAGCCAAGTATTGTGTTTAGTATGATATTTTTTTTACAATATTTTATATAAAATAAAATATTTTTCTTTGAACTCGAATAATTTTTCACGAAACTCAAATATTTTAATAACCTCATCGAAATATATTGTTAAACCGTCCTAAAATTTATATATATTTTAAAATTTCCGTAAATAATGTACTTAAATTATACAACTCTTTTTATATGAATTAAACAAACAGAATCTATCTTTATAAATTATTATATAACCTCATGTCAAATGTTTTTTATACTATTTATATTTGTATGTACTATATATGAGAAAACAAAAAAAAAAACAAACAATTTTTGTCTATTTACTATAAAAATCAATTAAGCTAAATAATAAATAAACTTTACAACTAAATTAAAAAATAAAATACGTTGCATTTTAATAAAAAATACATTTACATTAGGTCATACAAATAATAGCATGTATTGAATAGAAATATATTTGTATATTCTATTAAAAATATCTATAAAACCTTTTAAAATCAGAAATGATTGCTCAGCAAACCGAATTTGTCAAAACATGTTTATTTTGCATTTCAGAATATTCAAATATTTCTATAAATAAAATTAGGAAAAATAAATAAAAATAAATAAAATTGTTTATCATATTGGAAGTTAAATAAAATACATTATATATGAAAAAGGAATAACCCCGTCTGCCTTCATAGCAGCAAGCCTTATTAACCACATTTTTATACCCACCATCAAAAAGATGGGGAGTATATTGATTTTGTCATTCCGTGTGTAACATGTCGAAGGAATCATCTAAGACCCCACAAAGTATATATTCTGTATTCTGGGTCCTGGTTCGATTCTGAATCGATCTAGCTATGTCCGTCCGTCTGTCCGTCTGTTGAAAGCAGGATAGGGCTCGAACGGGGCAACGTAGAGGGACGAAATTTGGCACAAATATTTGTATAAGGTTTGTTTGGGATTGAAAATGAGCAAAATCGGTTAATAAACAAAAAAGTTGTGGGCTAAAAACTAAAAATACAAGGTGTCCGTTTCATACTTTTCTGCTAATATTTCTTCAACAAAAGCATTTACGACAAAGAAATTTTGTATGTATAGTTCCGGGATCGATATAAACTCGGAAACCCAAAATGGGCGTGGTCCACCCACTTTACCGCCCACCTGCCATATAAGGTGAAAATCAACGAAATTGTGTTCAAATAGTTCAAGGACCAATGTAAACTCGGAAACAAAAAATGGGCGTGGTCCGCCCACTTTACTGCCCACTTTACCTCCCCCTCCCATATAACGTAAAATTTTAAAAAGTTGATGGCGGGTATTTAGATTCGGCCGGGCCGAATATATTTCGCGCTTGTTCAACACTATCAATATTATTTAGAGATTAATGTCTTACCGTCCAAATCCCTCTACCAAACTACATTCTGATAGAAATTTTCAATATTATGGAGTAGAAGGGGAAGCATGCGACATAGGGGCACATTCGTTTTTGTCAATTATTTTTGAAATGAAGTAAACTTTTTTGAGTTAATAATTTATTTTCTTTTCCTCTATTACAGATCTTTCATCTGCTTATAAAATTTTGATATTTTCAACATAAATTTGTTCGGATTTAGACGTAATTAACTGTTTTTTCAATACTTTTCTAAATATTTTACTGTGGGTATTTTCTGTGATTTTTTTGGATTTTATTCAAAGATTTTTTCTATAATATAAACATGATAGTAGTGAACAAGAATTGACAACACATGTTTTAATAATTTTCTTTAAAGAGCGTGTGCCAAACGGTAGCAAAGTTCTGTGGAAATTTAAAATTTCCTATGGTGAAAAAATTTCATAGTTTTGCTGTGCCAAATAACAATTTTTTCCCGAGATAAATTTTTACAAAATCATTAACAAAATTTCACAAAACTTTAAATAAAATTAATATGTTTTTAATAATTATTTGTCTTAAAAATAAACAGCCTTATTCATAATCATTTTGAATAATTTATAAAATGTTTTATTGAAGGCATTTAATAAAACTGTATAAAATTTAAAAATTTTATTGTTGGTGAGAACCAGTGTTGCCAGTTTAGCCTTTTTTAAGGCTAAATCTGGCTTTTTTATTTTGCTTTTAGCCTCAAAATTTTCGTTTTAGCTTCTAGCTTTTTTGTTAGCCTTTTTTATTCTTAACATTGCCTTAAAAAGGCTAAAAATTTACAAATTTTATTTGTACAGAATCATCAATTTAAGCACTTTTGTGTATTAATTCGCAGAAAAATATGGAAATTATTTATATTTAGTGAAAATTTTCGTCCGCGGCGCTTCATTCTACAAAAATATTACAATTATTTTTTTGACAAACTTTATTACCCACAGAAACTAATTATAGTTTATTTAATTTTATTTAAAAATTTACTAAAATATCTTTAAGAAATACCGAGATCTAATGAGGAAAAAAAAAATTTATGCTTTTTTAAATAAAACAATATGTTAACTTTTTTCTGGCTTTATTTTTTGGGGCATTTAGCCTTTTCTGACCTTTTTTAAAGTCCAATTTAGCTTCTTTTTTTCTCAAGTCCTGGCAACACTGGTGAGAACCTACTTTAACAGTTTGAGAAAACAAATTTTTAGAAATATATTCCTTTTTTTTAGCAAATTCAATGCATTTGTAAAAAGTTTTGCATAGTTTTAAACATATTACTTTATATTTTTAGGTATTATTGCACAGTTCCATAAACTAGATTTTACAACTGCATAAAATCTTTTACACAGTCTCCGGATAATAATTAGAATATTTCAAATACAACTGTTATTTCTTTCAGTTGCATAAAATACATATTTAAAGTATATCTGCACATTATATATGTGCGAACAAAACATCAATGTTAATTTAGCTTATTAAGAGTAAAACCAAATGGACTTGTACTTTGTTTGTTGCTAAAGCAAAAAAAGTTCGTATAATTTTAAACCCACCATCAAAAAACTTATCTTCTATCTGGTCAAATACTAGAAAAACTAGTGTGCGTCATATCTCTAGTTGAAACTTTTCCGCCGATATCTCTTAAACAAAAGCCATTGAAATTTTCTATAAGTAGTTCAAGGATCAATGTAATAATAAAAATTAAAAGTGGGAGTAATCTATATGACGTACCTTCCATATAATTTTTCATTGCGTTCTTCTACTTGTTCTTGGGTCTATTAAAAGTGCATATACTAATTAATAAAAGTGTTAGTAAACGTGCTTATAGTATAAATTTTCCCGTAAGAAAATATTCAGTCAGATTTCATCAATTTTGGAGGTGTTTGTTATTTGCCACTTATGAAAAAGTGCTAAGGCTCCATCTGAAAAGTGTGAGTGTTGTGTTTAATGAAATAATTTCATTAGCAATAATTTCGTAATTGCAATCACTGTTCCTTTTTTAAAAATAACTACTTGTAGGTCTACCAGCAATGCAATTTGTTGATTTAAATTGGAACATTATAATTTAACATATATAATTTAACAAAATTCCCGTTTTCAATAACCATAACGCTTTATATATTACATTTGGGAATGCAGGCTTTGAATCATCCCATATCCTTTCATTATGATTACACCCAGTGGCCAGTTGATAGACTACGAAGGGGTTTTTTTATAAATATTTCATAAAATATGAAAAATTATTAATTAAAACCAAAATAGGAAATTCGTGATGTACATAAAATCAAAACAAAATAATTATTCGTGTATTTAAAATAGTCCGCAAATGAATATACCAAAAAGCCCATGAATCCCTTTGCTTCCATAATATATTAAATTGTTTAAGCATTAGACACATTTTCTAATAAAAACTAATATATATATATATATATATATATATATATACAGGCGCGGATCCAGCCCAAGCATTTAGGGGGGGAAATTTTTTTGAGATTTTTTCGTTATCATCACTGAAAAAAATATGTTTCCATATACATATAATCTTTGAGCAATGAACTTTCAATAACTTATTATTATTATTATTAATTTTGTTCGCTATTTCACTACATTATTGAATTTTATTTTTTGAATTACAAACGAAAATACCCAATTATAATTCTTAGCATACAGATCTTTCAGGGAATATTGAATGGATTTAAATTACTAAAGGTGTGTTTTTAATATACTATTATCCTCTAAATAATTTAAAATAAAATAAATTTCTTTAGAATGCATCACCTGAAAAATACGAAAAGTTAAGCTATGTAGGTCTAAATAGTATATCAAGCACTCTACACTATCTCTTCGCTATATGATACAATTTTTAAAATTACTTTTTTCACTTAAATCGATCTAATTCTATTCTTTAATATTTAAATCTTACTGATGTAAAATTTTTAAGCTAATCTAATAAAAGGAGCCTGTGCAGAAAATCATTTTTTTTTTATCTTTTTCTTTAAGACTAATCAAATGTATTTCTGTCTAAAGTTTTAATGCTATTTTCTCAATCTTTAAAATTGTTTAAAAACTCAAAATGATATTAAAAACATTAAAAATTTTATCAACACATTTTTCATGCATTTTAGACAAATAAAATTTAATAAATTCTACAGTTTTTGTCCAATAAAAAAAAAAAAAAAAAAAAAAAAACTAAATCTTGTTATGCTTACAACAAAAATGTTTTAAAAATGATTGCATAATTTTATAGAATTTTGTAGAAAAAATTGTGATAAATTGCACTGGAGTTTTTAAAGCATAACTCAAAACTTTGAGGGGTATTGTACATTTCTAAAACTTATTGATGATGCTATTTATGTCATTTCTCAATGTATTTTTCACTGTAGCAGAGCGAATTTTAAAAATAATTTCTGAATGTGAATATTGTTCACACATGTGTGCATACAAAAAGTCCTATGTTTTTCAACAACTTCTCAGGAACACAAAAAAAACAAATTATTTTTTGTATGAAAGCCATATAAATTACATGTTATTACTTTTGATAACTTGAACTAATGCAAACTGATTAAAATTTAAAATAGATCTTCAGTTAAGCTTTCCTATGGTCTAATAAAATATTTTCGGAAAAGTATTTTTCTATCTGATTTTTTTCTATCTGATGATACGTAATATTATTGTATGTGTTTTCGAAACGTTTTGAATTCACATGAAATCTAATTTCACACGAAATTAAAAATTTGTGTTCCCGTTTTCACATTTTTTTGAACAATTAAAAAAATTAGTTGAACAAAAACAATTTTCCAGATTATAGCCACAAAAAGTTTTTTAAGCCAATATTTATAATTAAAATGTTTTTGTTTTTCTCAAAATGTATGGGAATTATTAGAACCTTTTTTAAAATAAAATTTTGAATATAAAAATGGCTTAAATATTATTAAAAAATGTAAATTTACATAAATAACAATTCAAATTTTCATTATTTGTCGTTTTATTTTACAACTAATCGAATTATTTTCACCAACATATTTTTAAGTGAAAAGAATTCGATTATTTTTGTTCGTGAAATGTGAAATCGTTCGTTTTCACATTTATTTTTGGGAAATTGAATACCAAAACACATACATATAATACATCCCAGCAAAAAGCGATCAAGAGCTTCCAAAAAAGAACATTTTTACCACTTCAAAAGTAGAACACAGTGCATATTTTAAACTTTTTTTGAAGTTCTTAATAATTACTTAAAAAAAAGTGAAAATAAATGAAATTTTAGCTGGAAAAAGGTTAATAATTTCTAAGAAAATTAAAATTTTATAAATTTTAATGCATTTTTTTAATCTTTTAATAAGACTAAAACTGAATTTTTGTAAAAAATTTCACAGACATAGTTTTAAAGGAAGTACTTCAAAAGAAATGAATAAGAAGCATAAAAGAAGAATATCCTACCAATGACAACCATGGGTTAAAAAAAATAACTTCTGCAGCTCTTTTGCACCAGTAAGTACTTTCTTCCAATGCCAACACAATGTTAAATTCATGACTTTTTCAGCTCTTTTTCAGTTCCTTTTTTGCTGGGATTTAATAATATCTGGGAAAAAATATATATTTTGTATGAAAAAGCTGAGAAAAAAGTAATGTTAAAAATTTTTAGCATTTATGAAACTTTTTCTGTATTATTACTTAAATGCTTTTTTTGTTAACATTTCATATTAAAAAATTGTTTCGTACAAATTTTTGGATAGATTCTGATTTATAAAATAAAAAATATTTTTCACAAAGCTGAAATTTTTAAGTAAAATATTAAAATAATTGTTAATTTCAATATATTTGATAAAACTATTTATTTTAAAAAATGTAAATTTTTAATCGTTCATACAATTTAAGCTTAAATTTAATAAAATGCTTTTGGAAACCTTGAAAAAACAAATGAAATTACAAAACTATTACCCATTGGGAAAATTGAAAAACGTAAAATTTCATTAATACTTTTTGTTGTAATTTAAAATATTTTTTAAAGTAACTTCAAAACTTGCATTTCATACATCTTTTATTAAGCATGTCAATTTTTAAAACCTATTTATTTACATTCAAATTTTCAAAGGAATATTCTGAACATAGTTTAGACCTCCATAGACTATATTGAAGATATTAATTTATCTGCCTTCTGCCTTCTTTTACTTTGAATAAATAATTTTTTCACAAGAATTTTTAACTTTTCTTTTCCTATTGTAATTTTTTTTATTTTTCTTAGTTGAAAAATTCATTTTGGGGGGGGAAATTTCCTTTTTTCCTCGCCCGTGGATCCGCGCCTGTATATATATATATATATATATATATATATATATATATATATATATATATATATATATATATATATATATATATGAAATAAAAGAAAAACAAATGTTTTTTTTTTTTTTTTTTTTAATTGCGAATAAATTGTCAATATTTTATTTATCACTAATAGAAAATTGCGAGAAAATAAACGTAGCACTGACAGAACAAAACAAAAACTGTTTAATAGTTATGAACTGTTTTCAATACATTATGAATAATGTTTTTTTTTATAAGAAGTTAATAAGGGAAAACAGTTTAATATCTATTTTGTACTATAAACGTAAAATAAGAATTTATTATGAATAAGACCGAAAAACTACAATTTTATAAAATAAATATTAAAAATCTCAAACGATTTCAAATTATTTAAATTACCCAGCAAAAACTTTGCTTTCCTGGTAAGCTAGCATCAGTGAGTTTTGAACTTGGGACCCTATTAACTAGTCGTTTTTAATGACTAACGTCTTTCTCAAAGCTAAAAAACTTATTTTAGCATAAAATATATTTTTAAAACATTTTGTTGAAAAAATGAATAGCATCAGAATGGGGTTGAACCGGCAACCTTCTGGTTGCTAATCCTGCGCTCTAGACAACTGATCCATGTGATTGTAACTTACTCTCCAATTATACTATTGAGTACTTATTTATGTAATGTAGAGAAGGCAAATAATAATGACGACTATTTTCCAGGAAAGTACTTTAGTAAGTAGTTGACATTACCGAAAACCAAAAAGTTTTTGCTGGGTAATTATTTATTTTACAACTTTCAAATTTGTCTATTCTATTGTCAAAAATTTATGTAGCCCTATCAGCTAGTGAAATTTTATTCACCTCATATACTTCAAAATTTTACTTTTCTACATACTTTGCTAAAGTTTGGCACATACTCAAAGTGTAAAAAATAAATTGGAACTTTTACTCCTCCCTTGGTACATTCGCCAAACTGCTGGTAGGCCGATTTAATTTATCCTCTAGGAACGTCGTAATCAGATACGAACATACTACTTTTAATTTAATCACAGATTGAAATTTTTTTAATAATTCAATGAAATTTGATACAAGAGTGTTCAGTCGTCTAAGGAAGAATTGATCGGTCCATCATTTCAACTAGCCTACATACAAAAGTCCCTCCCATAATCACGGGAATAAATTTCTAACAGAAATATCTCCAAAACTTAAAGCAACCAAAATGTTAATCACCATCAGTGTTGCCAGGACCTAAGAAAAAAGAAGCTAAATTAGGTCAGAAGCGCCACATTTGAAATTTTTCGTTAAATATAAATAATTAATATACAAAAATGCTAAAATTGGTGATTTTGCAAAAATAAAATTAGCAAATTTTTAGCCTTTTTAAGGCTATGTAAGAATCAAAAAAGCAAAATAAAAAGCCTAGATTTGGCCTTAAAAAGGCTAAACTGGCAACACTGATCACCATTGAAAATAATCATATCGAATTAAACTCAATGTGTTCTCCTCTTATAGAAATTTTAGACTATACCTATGTTATTAAAAAAAATTTACCATTTTGATTTGCAAAGTTCACTTTTTCGATGCATATTATATTCATGAACTAAAATAAAGAACATATTTTAAACTTATATTTTTTAAATTAAAAACTAAAAAAATAGTACTACTTGAATAAATAAATTGAAGTCAAACAGTAAAAGTGTATACTTGATTCCACATAATTATATTTCGCTTTATTTTTATTAAAAATTACATTGTAGAAATATAAATAAAATATAGTTTGTTTGTTTATTAAGTTATGGTTATTTATTTTATTTTTATTTTTATATTATTTTTATTTTATTTAACATACAACAATGTGCTTGCATTTCAATTTCCAAAAAGAAATTTTTTGTTTTTAAAATTGTATTTACACTTTTTTCAGGTGTAAAATTTGCTACAACATGAAATAAAAATAAATTAAATTGAAATAAATATAAACATAAGAAGCCTAAAGTAATAAATCAAATAGAAAATATTGTGATAGAGAATTTATTATATTATTATTTTAATTAATTAAATAGTTTTAAAATGATTAAATTGTTGATTGATCAATTGTACGTGTTCCCGTAATATTACTTTTGGGATCAAAATCTTTTATATAAATAGGTATATTTTTTTCGAGGTACATTTAAACGTAATATTGTGAAAGAATATCTTGACCAAGTTACAATGAATATCTTAACGCAATACAGCCGTTTATTTTGAAAAACAAATCTTAAAACAAATTCGCACAAAGTTTAGTTATATATACATCAAACTATAGCTAATGAGAAAGAAAAATATAGTTGTTTAAGTTTAAAACTATATTGTCAAAAATAGAATAATATAAACTTCAATTTTGTTATGAATTATGTAATTCAATATTCGTCCTGCATCCTCAAATGATTTTTACTTCATTTCCTCTCCTTTTATTGTGTCAAAAAGTGTTTGTAAAGTTCATTATTTGACAGCTTGCAAAAACTCGATTTTAACGGCAGGAGAATTTCAAAAAGGTTTATTATTTGCATTCTACATACTTGTATTTTAAAGAAAAATTGTTTTGTATACTAAATGAAAATAAATTAAATTTGTTTATTTAATTGTTTAAAAATATATAGGACGTGTCCGATGAAAATTAGGAAGTGAAAAAAGAAAGTGTTACGTATATGTAACACTGGGTCATTCTCAGTAATCTTTTGGACCCATAATTTTTAAGACAAAAAGGACTAATCGAAAATATATTTTTTTTTTTTTTACTTTTGACCTCAGTATTTGAAAGGTTATCCTTGTAAAAGTTTTTTAAAAGCTTCGGAATGTATTTTCCGACATATGTTCTACCTTATGCATAATATTTTTTTTTTTTAGTTTGAACATCAGTACAAAAAAATTATATCTAAACGAGAAAAGAAAATATAATCGGTCAAGACCGGCCATATGATACCCTACACCATTGCGTATGAGCATAGAAATTCGGGAAAGGGATTTATGTTAGACCTGAGGCCAATAGTAGACCAACACTTTTACTAAATCTAAAATAAAATATACAAATACAGAATAATTAGTAATAATATCTAGATGATTTTATGCACTATAGGGCGATTTCCCGAAGTGTGTTTATATTGGAGCTATGGTAAATTATGAAGAGATTCTCATAAAATTTGTCCATGTTGTTTCTACTTAAATAAAACTTTTTTGTGTCGAATATTAACTTGATACTAACATTCGTATGGTATTTATGCAGATTGAAGTGATTTTCGGAAGAGGGGTTTATATGGGAGCTATGGTCAATTGTGAACCGATTTTCATAAATTTTAGTAGATTGTACTTGTACAAAACTTCTTTGCACCGAATTTTATTAAAATGTTCTAATTTTTAAGGCATTTTTGAGTGTTGAAACTCTATTCTGGGGGACATTTGTATGGGAGATAGGTGAAATAATGGACCGATCATAACCCATTTAGGCTTCGTTCTTGTATCATAAAAGTTCCACCTGCCAAATTTCATTGAAATATTTTCAAAATTGTGACTTTATGCATAAGGTTTACATGGACACCCAGCCAGCCAGACGGACGGACATCGTTAGATCGATTTAAAAAGTGATTATAAGTCGATTGATTTACTTTAAGGTGGGTGTTGGATAACTTTTTCTATGCGTTACAAACATCAGCACAAACACATAATACCCAAACTACCTATGGTGGTGTAGGGTATCAAAACTGCAAAAACTAGACTTTTTCTGAAATCCGCAGAATTCAAATCTGTTTTAATTAATTTTTGTATAGTGTTGTATATAAACCTGCGAATTTTTTTCTGAACTTTTTTGAAATTTGTTTAACAAGCTTTTTTTAAGATTTGAAAATGATATTTTGAAACGGTCTTAAAAAATGTAAAATTTTTTTAGTCGAGCATGGAAAGGTGTTTGGATTATCTTGTAGAAATAAAAACATATTTTTCAATAATTATAGTTCAAATTGAGTTGAAAATAGCATTTTGTTTGAACATTTAAAATTTCGTTGTACACTCTTTACACAAGTGTTCTAAGACACATTAATGGTTTAAAGAATTCATAATAAATTTAACACGTTTTAACCGATTTAGGCTTTTTATACCCACCATCAAAAAGATGGAGGTATATTGATTTTGTCATTCCGTATGTAACATGTCGAAGGAATCATCTAAGACCCCACAAAGTATATATTTTCTGGGTTCTGGTTAGATTTTGAGTCGATCTAGCTATGTCCGTCCGTCTGTCCGTCTGTTGAAAGCAAGAGAGTGCTCGAACGGGGCAACGTAGGGAGACGAAATTTAGCACAAATATTTATCTTATGTAAGGTTTGTTTGGTATTGAAAACGGGCAAAATCGGTTAATAAACAAAAACAAACAAAAGTTATGGGCTGAAAACTAGAAACACAGGGTGTCCGTTAAATACTTTTCTGCTGATATTTCTTCAATAAAAGCACACACTTGTTATATCTTATTTAATAGAGAAATATGTGTAGATTACAAGTTTTTAAGATTTAGGTGAAAAAAAGTATTTAGTAGCAAAATTGTTCTAAAAACTGCAAAAAGGCCAACTTTTTTCCTATATAAACGCACCCTATAAACTTCAGGTTAACGGTATCCGATTTCACTAATATTTCACACAGTATGTTTTTGCAATCCAAAGAACGATTCTAGGGAGAGTTACGGTCAAAATTCGAAAGCTGGTAAATTTTGGTGCAGTTTAATATTTCATATTCTTTCGTGTACGTCTCTTACATAAGGCGTATGAGTTATTTGAATATTTTATTACATAATAGCAAGGTTTAAATATGCAGTTCTAGCTAAAAAAATTTCACTTACGACTGTGCAATAAATATACAAATGTTTCATTTATGCAATACACAACAACTAGAAATATCCACACTATAACATCGTTATATTACTAAATTCGTGTCTCGTCTCAGCAATTTGCAGCAGCAAAAGCAAACCATTGCACACGAAGTAAAATATATTTTTGTAGAGTACAATTTTCTTGAAACCATATTGCGCAGTATTATTTATTTTCGTTTCGAAATTGAAAAAACAAGACTGCTAAATTGCTTACTATATCAGAAAAATTAAATCGCAAATTTTCAAATTGAGAAAAATATCCAGCATAACAAAGAAAACACTGACTGGTGTGTAATATATTTTCGGCAAAATTCTACGAGCATACTGCAGTACGAGGTTGTAGTTTATATATTTGACAAACAAGTTGAATGCTTTTTAAGTATGTTGCTTTAAATTGTAAGCAAACGCTGCAATTTTTAGTATACCACATAAAAATAATGCTGCAGTTTGTAGTAGTATGGAACACAAAATGTTGAACAGTGAATATATTTTTTAGTATGGCGTTTGTTAGTAGTTGATATTCATAACAAATGAGAACTACTATAGTAGAAAAATTAAACCTTGCATAATAGTAATAGCTTTACTTAATCAGTCAAGGTCGTTTATGTAAAAATATAAAAAAATACATTTTGGGTAAAAATGCAATAATAATTTTAAATAATTTTAAACATATAAAAATATTTTCTTACTAAAATTATTATTAATTTTTTTTTTTTTTTTAAATATCAATTAATTTTTGTACTTTGTAAATTTAAAACTATATTAAATTTTTTGTAGAAATAAAAATCAAATAACTTTATTTTTTTCTTTTAAAATTTTCAGGCAAATCTGTAAAAATGTCTACAAACGAAACGTAAGTATTAAAAACCAAATAAAATATCAGAACAAATTCGTTAATCGCTCATAAACAATTGGTGAAAGATTTCCATTAACCAATCCAACATTAACAATTATTAACAAAATGGTAAATTGTATTAGCAATTATTACTTAGAGTAGTACATCATAAGTATCATAATTTTATCTGTTTTATTTTGTTTTTGCATGTATGTGGTGTAAAAGCATGATTTAATATAATTTTGATTAATTAAATACTAAAAGTATAAAAAAGATTAAACCACGAAAACAAACACTACACTTAAGCACACAAACATTTGTATACACAAATACTCGTAAACACCAACAAATATCACACAGGCACACATATTGATCGAAATATACATACATACAATTCCATATATATAGATTTATAGTTTCTTTGTTCATCATATCAACGCCTCATTAATCGAATGCATACTGTTTAATTTCCATAATAACCAACTGTACCCAACTGTCTATTTAGTTTACTTAGTAATAATGTCTACGTCCGAAATTTTTTGAAATTTGTCTATGTGTATTTATGTTTCGAACAAATACCAAGAAAACTTTGATTGTCTATCCCTTCTTTGTTTAATTTTGAAAAAAAAACTGCTTACATCGAACTAAAATCAATAATTAAAATCAAATAAAAAAAAATATTTCACTTGTGTCACATGCGCTCAAAATCAAATTCAATCAATATCATTTTATGCTCATCTAAATAAAACAAATGAAATTAAAAAAATAAATATCAGTATTTCGAACTCACTGTCACTGTTTAGTCCTAAAAATCAGTCTACTAAAACAAACAAAAATAGAACTAAATTCAAACTACATATCAACATGTACTAGTTAAGTATAAGCACTAAGCTAATGTGCTAATCTTCCTTTTTTCTACTATTGTTTTTTTGTTTTTTCTTTATTATTTATTCCCAAAAATCTACAAATGATATGACATGATAATAACGTAATACAAATTATCAAAACTAAAATACTATGAATAACAAACAAATTGTTGCAAAATGAAAATTTCAAATATCCTGGAATGTATAAATATTTAAAATATATGTATGAATATTTGTTTGCATAAAGTGGAGACAATCAACAACATGGTCAAAGTGTTGCTCTCTTGGAAACACCAAATGGTGTTACCATTATTGGTAATAAACCTTCAAATGGCAATGCAACTACATACAGTCATGATCCTGAACAAAATGAAGTTGAAGGACGTAATTTGCGTAATAATGATCTTGAAGATGATTCCTTTGAATATGGTACAGATCGTGAGAGTAGTGTTTATAATCCTACCACTATGCCTTTACGTTCTGTAATGGCACAAGCTGGTGGTCGCAATTCCCAAAAGAATTCTGAAAGCGATAATGTACATGATCAATCGGATCTCTTGACCAAAGGTAATCAATTGGGCATACCCGAATCACGCTTCTCTCGTTGGATTCCTAAAGATCAACGTGAAATATTAGAGAAACAAGCTAAAATTATGGCAGAACGTATGAAACCAAAGACACCAGAACCTAAACGTATAGTGGAAAGTGCACAGGAAACAACACCAGTTACACAATCACCCACAGCATCGAAAATTAATACGAATACAACAACAACAGCTACCGTTAATAAAAATAATTTACCAACGGAAACGGAAATCTAGTGAAGTATTTTTGAGGAAATTAATGGAAATGAACTTATTTAGAAAATAATTTTAATATTAACTTGCAATTTAGTTAAGTGAGTACTTGTGAAATTAATGATAAAGATGATTAAATGTAAGTAAATATGAAAGGATTAAAATTATGAAAATGCACAATTGGAAAGGTTAAATAAAAAATTAATAATTTTAATTTAAAAAATTAAATAAAAAACAAATACATATTTGGTTTTAAATGTAAGAAGACCATACAAACAATACATATTAATTAGCTGAATACAAGAAAAATACAAAAAAGTTAAAGATTTTTCTTAAGTTTCCTACCTGTAATGGAAAAAAAAAATTATGGATCAATTTTATTTTGGCCAAAAAAAAGTTTCTAAATTTTTCTAAAAATAGGTCTCAAATATATAAATAATTTAAAATTTTTTCATCAAGAATTTCTACTCAGTTGATAAATTTTATATGCATTATGAATATAATAAAATACACAGCAGAAAAAGTACTGAGCTGATTTTAACAAATCATTAACATCGTCATTTATTTTTGTGATTCATATTCATATGCTATTGAAGTTCTTCTCTTAACCCTCTAATGGTCGGAGAAAAAAGGATAAAATCAATTTACAGATTAAAAATATGATTAGCGTATTTTTTTAAAAGATATGAGATCTATATTATATTATGTCAAATGATTAGAGTACGAAAAGATGTTGAACTATAAATTATTAAAAAAAAATAATAATAATAAAAAATTCCCTGGAGTATCATTGATAATTAAAGGGTTAAAACAATGTTTTTAAGTTTTCAATAGATATTGATCTGGTTTTTAAAACACTTTTGAAAATATATTTATTTACATTTATTTTTTTTTAAATTACAAAAAACATTCACTTTAAGTAAAGAAAAAAATTCTTTGAAACTATTTTTTTTTTTTTTAATAATAATCTTTCTGTGATGGCCAGGGCAACCAAATATATATACCAAATATACGCATAAAGTATGGTCATAAAAATATTCCCTTAGAATATAGTTTCCCTGGCTAAAAGTAAATTTATTGTTATAAGCAATTATGAACAAATATGTCCTTATTGCTCTTGAAGATATAAAGCTAATATATTGTATCATGAAATTACAAAATTTCTTTAAAGTTATAAGATGGAAATTAATTTTTGCTGTATGCCACTCCCTTCTTACGCCCATTTTTGTCATAATATTATTAATATTATTTAACTTGTTCTTATGTCTAAATGACTGAACCGATAAAAATTAAACATAGCACATATGTATATCCTCGAAGGAAGTACTGACTGAATGCTAAGCCCATTTTTTAATGAAAGAATTGCTTTACTTCGTAGTAGGTAAATTTTAAAATTTTATAAACATTTTGTTGACGATGGTTAAAAAATATTATAGTAAAATAAAAGTGTGCGAAAAAGAGATTAAATTTCATAATATAAAATATATAATATCCAATTATATTGTAGCCTATGGTTTTCTCCAAAAAATACTTGATAGATGTGCTAAATTTAATTTGAAAATTCAAAAAGAGAATTATTTAAAAAAAGTTGGCTTAGCATTTCGATTGATATTATATCCTATATTTCCTTCCAGTGGATGCTCAATATATATGGGCAATTCTCTTTTTATGTTTGCCTTTATGAAACCGATCTTCAACCTCCAATATCTTTTTAAATTATTACTTTTTTAAACAACTTTTGATGCAATTATGTTAACAACACTTTTTGCTGTACCAGAAAAAAAATCAAGACCTGAAATAGTTCCATGTGGTGCCGACAAGCACCCAAAGTCAAAAATTTCAAATAAAGTGTTTGAAACTAACAAGTTGTTTTATTTCTTTTTCATGCTGTAGTCGCAAATTGTAGCATAAATGTCTAATTCTTCTAATGTAAACTATAAACACTTGTAGAAAAGGACCAGCATGGATTTAATTAGCGTGCAATTAACCAGTGTCAAATTGTGTTGTGCAAAAGTCTTCACGACTTTTGCAAATTTTAAAACTTTTTAAAATTTTGCAGTTTTTTCTCTGGGGATTTTACGCCGTTTCGGATATTTCAAAATTCAAAACAGAGCCCAATAGCTCTTGAAATTATGCATCATCTGATATATATCTAGTTAATGTGCACTCAACAGGAATGCTGTAGGAGGTACCCAAACTTGGAGAGAAAAAACGTGAATGGCTCCAAGAGGTGCCTTTATTTCTCCAAGAGGTGCCTTATTTCAGTGAAGCTAGAGTATAGCGTTATCAAAGAAATATTCCAAATGACATTTAAAAATCATTGTGGCGTTTTAAAATATTAATCTGCTAAATGTGTATAGCTATTTTAAAGAATTCAACAATTTTGCATATTTTGTTATAGCGGATGTTGGCGTTATAAATCAATTTTAAACTGAAATAAGTTCCTGTGTAAAGTTTTACTTACGCAGAAAATATAATTTCACTAAAAATATTCATCAACGGTTTTCATGGGCTAAGAACGCGATGTTTTTAGTTTAACATTAATCGTCGAGGCACATCAAAGGCGCTAATTAAAATTGGCGATGATATATGTCAATCTGTAGTTGTTTTAATACAATATATCAAAATCAATATGGCGTTCGAAAAAAAGTACGATTTTTCATTTAATGCAACTTTAGAGATTTGACTAAGTGCAATTAAAAAATACATATAAATGACATTGTCTTATCACTTATTTAAAAAAAAAAATATATATGAATTTTGCAATAAATGGATGAATATGAACAATGAACTACATCACTAAAAACTGATTTTATAAAAAGGTTTAATAATTATTAAATCGCTAATATATCCACGCATACCTAACTTATCGCGATATTTTTAATTTGTATTTTAGATACAGCATTGCAGAATACATAAACAATAAATATTTGTTTAGGACTGTAAATAGAATTTTGGCAATTGTTTTTATAAATTTTTATCTTAAACCGCCATAACATTGATGCCGTTCGATAAAAGTCATTCACGCGAACAGATCTGTGTTCCACTAGAGCCAAGGAATATTGGTAGAAAATATCGTTGATGTGCCATTTAAAAATTTTCGAAATTTTTTTGAACATCAAAAGTAAACGAGTTTGAAGAATTCCCCATATACGTCCAAACTACTACTTTAACCGGTTGAATAATGCGAATACTTACTCATATATTGCTAACATTATTGTTATGGAAAGTGGGCGTAAAAAGGGAGGAGTATTTAATAAAATTATTACATAATATCTAGGAGAAGCTTTTTACTCTACTTATTAAACAATGAAAACTCATAAATACATATATTGAAATTAACAGATTTAAATTCTTTATGTGTGTAAACATAATGAAAAAAGTGTTCTTAAATATCCGAAATTTAAGAGTCCATAACACAGAAATTTGCACAAAACCCTTTGCGTATTTTACTAATCTGATAGTATAATTTCATTTCGTATTGGAATCATTGAGGTAATATTTGATGACCCAAAATTTATCTCATAGTGTTATTAGGGAATTATATAAAAAACATTATTTTATATAATAAAATAAGAAAATGTTTCTCTTAAGTGTAAAATATAAAAAATTATGCTCTTAAGTATCTTAAAAAGTATGATATCTAAATTGCTAAAATGGAATGTCTTTCAAAATATAACAAAATATGTAAAAATATGCTAAAAAAAAGTGATGGCAAAATTCATACAAATTTTCTGATTGATTTGAAAACACACGAAAAAATTTAATTTTTCATATTTTTGATTGCTCTTGTCATGTCGAACTTTAAAGCTTTCCTATGGACCGATGCTTTTTTTTCTTTAAGCTAAAAATTCCAAATATTTTTCTTTTGGCAAACTTAAACCCCATTCCGGTAGTAAATTTCTTAGGACATAGATGAAATAAAATACCGATCATAACCAATTTTGACATATTATATTACGTCTAAAAAGTGTTACGTGACAAGTTTTATTTTAAATTTTATTATTAAAAATATATATAATTGGATAGGGTATTTCTAATGTTATTAGGATTTTATTATTACAAAATAAAACATAAAGTAGTGTAGTCCTTGTTCTAACATGAACATGAAGAAATTGACAGTCGGCCATGCCCAACTATTATTATTCCTCCTAGATGTAACAAAGATTGTATTCCAATGAATTTCTAAATTGTACTGGGATCTAATGTTTATATATAAAGATGACGTTATAGGATCTCCAAAATGCACTAAAAGAAATTCTAAATTATGTAATACTGTTCTAAAATTATTATAAATTTGATAATTACCATCATAGCTCACTAAACTTTGTTCAGTGAGTTGTGGTTTATTAAAATAATTTAATGACCACATATATTTTAACGTTTAGTGAAAAAATTCTTATTGCAGCTTGTGTATAGTGACTGTTCAGATTTTACACTATTGAGTGTAGTGTAAATTTTTTTACTACCACTAAATTTAAGTAGTTATAGTTAAAGAAAAAATTACACTATCACTTAATTTTTTTAATGGTAGTGAAGAAATGTTTCACTATAACTATAGTGATGTCAAATAGTTAAAAATCAATTTTTTTACTTTTGTGCGATTTAGTGAAAAGCCTACTGTACTCACAATTTAGTGCACTACCCCAAAATCCGCCAATTAACACTGATACTACACTAAGTTAAGAAATTTTGTATTTTATTCATAAAACATTACAATGAATCTAACTCAATTAACCGCAGAGTAATGTATACTATAAACCCATTGTAATGACAGACCAGAGTCTGTGGAACTCGAATCCACAACTCCCAGACTGATAGACTATCAACTAGTCAATCGGGGCACCCAAAAAAAAATTTATTGGTATTAAAAAATTAAAAATTAAAATAAGAATTTCTAAAAAAAAATAATAATAATAAATAAATTTTATATGTCATTTTTAATAAACGAATAGTTCGGATAAAATCGAATTCATATTATTTATTACTTTACTCAATTCGTAATTTTTTCGAAATTTATTTTTTTATTAAATACAACATTTTCCAATTGTGCACATTTCATTGCTTTAATCCATTTTTATCACTAGTTTAAGTTTATAACTAAAAGCAAACAAAATGGCGTCATAACAAGACTGCTAAATTAACTGTAATTACCTGGTAAATTTTCTACGAATGCAAATTTAATTACATGCAGTGTTAAAAAGCAAAGCATTTTTACGAATATATATATTTAATTAAATACATTTATAAATATAAACTGTTAACATATTTTTTTAAACAATACGAAGGGAAGGTTAACCAAGTCAAAACCTAAATAACAAAAAATAATTAAACTTAAAGCATATTATTTAAAATAATATTTTATAAAGTCTTCCATATATAAAAACTGTTATAATTTAAATAATAAATAAATGGTTAACATTCCCTTTTACTTTTAAAAATTAAATGAAAATAAACTTATCTATAAATCTGTATTTAACTAAAGTGCCTTATTAAAACATTTTTTAATTTTATTTAAATGAACATAGTTTAAGAACAAGTTTAATATTAAAATGTTAAAAATGTTTTATATTAAAATCATTAAAATGTATTTTGTTAACACCAATGCAAATAATAATTTATTGATTCATTTTATTTATATGTTACTTTTATCCATATAAATACATCAAAATAATTTTATACATATATTTCTTTTATTTATATTAATTTTATTACTTTTATTTAAATAAAAAAAAAATTACTTTATTTATGTGCATTACATTTTTGATTATTATGTTCTTTACATAATTTGTATGTAAAATTTTTATATACATAGAATATATTTTTATTATACAATGATTTTTTTAATTATATTTTATTTTATTATAAACTTGTTAATATTTTCTCCTCATATATAAAACAAACAATTATTTAATTAATTTGCATTAACCTAGTAGATGACAAAATATTTAATAAAATATTGAATAAACATTTTTGAAAAGAAAAACGATTTATGGTAAAATAAACTCATATATAATAAAAAAATATACATATATTGATTAATGTATATACGATTAATTTGAATTTTAAAAATGGTTAATGATGGTTAAAATTATTTTGTAGTTGATTTTTTTTTTATTATTTTATTTTTGTTTTCGAAATTGTTATGTATGAAGTATTTTTAATTGTTAATTGAATTATATAACCATACTAATTAAGGAGGTTTTGGTTGAGAATTGTTGTTTGTTAAAAATTTTTACTGTAAATAATTATGGAAAAATAAAATTGGACTTAAAAAAGGGTTATTGTTACTCAAGAGCATATAGATTCTTAACTGACTGATGTAAAACGTTCCCGGGTTTTAAGGTAAATACGGATAAGGCTAAATTCTCATTTAGTTATTAAACGCAAGATAAAATTTCATATGAGAAATAAAATGCATTTTTGCAAGGACTGAATTTTTTTTTAGATTTTAGAATTCCTTTATTCATTTCAATTGCTCTTCATGCAAAACAAAACAAAAAATTTTTAAATATTGAAAGACTATGGAATCGTTCCATTTAAAACCAACCAGCTGATTTCATATCCTCTTCCGAATTCAATAAAATTTGGTACAGACATTATGCTTGTTAATACTAATAGTTCCATTGAGAGTCCCAGCACGATATTTACAGAGAACATTCAAAATAGCTACATCCTTTTTGGAGATACACGACAGCGAAATTTAATTCGCGAATTATTCACCAATAAAATTAAACATAACAAATATTTCGGGTATAATTTTAAAGGTAATTTAATTTCTTTTAACTATTCGCATCAATGAACTATTCGCATCAAGCTAAAACTTGGTATTTGCGTTATCAGCGTCTTGCCGAATTTTATTACATGATGATGATGATTCTTGGATCCAATTACTTATTTTTCTGTTTTATTAGAAACAAAACAATACAAATTAAAATAAATATTTAATGTTTATTATAACATTTGTTGCAATAATTCATAAAATGACCATTTTTTGAGATATTCATCCACGAACAAATATTCGCGAGATATAATGTTGAGAAAAAAGTCATGTTATATGTC
Organism: Protophormia terraenovae; assembly: GCA_951394005.1. NCBI lineage: Eukaryota > Metazoa > Arthropoda > Insecta > Diptera > Calliphoridae > Protophormia > Protophormia terraenovae. The sequence goes on from OX596074.1 coordinate 121,955,756, forward strand.
ACATTAAAGGTAAATTTTATACTTTTAATATGACATCTCAATAAATCTTATATAGTAAATACTTAGTTTTAGTTTTGACAAGCATAACGATTGTACAAAATATCATTAAATTCGGAGAAGTAAAGTCCAAAATTGTAATTTTTTGCGTTGGTTTTAAATGGAATGACTCTATGATATTTTCTTTACGTTAGTCTCTATATGAGTGTTCTGAAAAACCCCTTTTTGCGATTCTGAAATAGAAAGGTCACTCAAGTGATTCGTATTGCTGAGCTGTGTATGGAAAAAATAAAAAAGAAAAGTGACCTTCAGTTTCCTTCAGCTGTTATAAATCAGAGATCTAGTACGTTTTATTCCCCCAAAAAAAGAAGTTTCTTATTGAAATATATCTCAAAAAAACTCTACTTCTAAACTTGTTAATAAGAAATATTTTAAAAATTTTTCCAATAAGAAAAAACTCGACTATAACTCAAAACTCACAGTTCCCATATAAGACCCCTTCCCGAATTTCGATGGATATACAATGGAGTGGGGTATCATATTATTGTGCTTGACAAGAAATATTTTTGAAAATAATATAATTTTCAAAATAGGTTTTGATTTCTAAATAAGTACATATTTAAAAAAGATTAAAAAAAAAATCAATTATTATTTAATAAACATAAATATCGTCAATTCTATGAGAGAACGACCGAAAAAGCGCATTTTTTTACTTAATGGTTTTTAATTTCTATAAAAATTTGTATACACAAAATCCATTAAGCCTTTTATCAATTTCAGTGTTGTGAAGTTGCAAAAACTAGCGATTTTATTTCGCTTTTTCATTTTTTCAAAAAACAAAAAAAATCAAAAGTATGTAACTTTGAATAGCAATATTTTTGGGAAGGCTTTGTGAATTTTAATGATTTAAACGGCCTTATGACGAACATTTTAAAAATAATAAAGATTTTTTCAAAATGCATTTTAATGCAATTTCATTTTTTAAATGCATTTTTTTTTAAATATGCAATTTAAAATTCTTAATTTTTTAACATAATTGAAAAGTTTGGAATCCTTACATTAAAATAAAAGTGCCAAATTTTTGGGACGCATAAATCTTATATGCATAATCCAATTTTTATAAAAACATGTTCCCAAGTTTTTATATAAAAATAACATTTTTTCTTGTTTTTTGAATTTTCTTTAAAATTTGTATAAAAGTTAACAAAATATAAAAAGTATGTAATTTTAAATATTCATATCCCTTGAAGTTATTGATGGATTTCTGTAATTTAAAAAGTATTCCAAAGTCCAATTTATTATTTTTTTGTGCATTTTTAAAAAATATTTTTTATTTGTAAAATATTCGTGTTGAAGCTGAAATAGTTACAATTCAAACGCCGTTTAAATCATTGATTTCACCAAATCCTTCTTCGAAATATTGTTATTTAAAGTTGTATGCTTTTGAGATTTTTTTGGTTTCTTTAGAAAGTGAAAAAGCAAAATAAAATAGAGTTTGACTGACATTTAAAGCCCAATCTTCAAGTAGCATTGAAAAAAAAAGATTGAACCTAATATGGGGTCTATGGTCATTTATAGACCGATTCTTATGAAATTGTATACTATGATTTATTATTATATTGAACTAATTTGTTTCAAATATTATCTTGACTATGTGATTTATGGACGATTGATGCATGTTAAAGTGATTTTTATTGTATACCTAATTGTGGACCGATCTTGCTGAAGTTGGACGTTCCAATTCACTCTTATATAAAACTTATTCGTGCTGACTTTTATCGCAATAGTGAAATAAATAAGGCATTTGTTAGTGCTAAAAACCTACTCCGTGGAGTATTTGTATTAGGGCTACGTGAAATTAAGACCGATCATTAGGCTTTGTCGTTATGCCAAAATAAACATATATTTCTACACCCAGGGAAAATTTAATACATAGGTACGTGTTGTTTACGATACTATTAAGTTTGAATACCGAATCTACCCTGTATATGTTCAAATTTAACCATTCTTGTTCATATAACACTGGCCAACAAAAAAAATTGTACGTGCTCCTTCAAAAAAATATGTGGACTAGATGGAATTCCGCATGCTAAACTCGAATCTGCTTTCAGTTTTCTCCCATCAGGTCGAGATTTTCTTTTATGGGCGTGTCTGATATTGCGCCCTAAATAAGCCGATTACTCGAGTATATTTCACTATAACTTGAGAATGGTATGCACGATTTATATAAATAATACACCAAAATATGTGGAATAAAATTAGCTTTAAGTCGTTCTACTAACAAATTTTTATCCGCTCAATAGTTTTGGAGACATTTCGAAATAAGTGTCCGAAAAAATTTTTTTCCATGCTAAATTCAAGATTTCTTTTTTTACTAAAACTTCTTTTTAATAGTTAAAACATGAAAAAAAAGTGGGCAAAAAAAAATTTTTTTTTTTGTCTTAAATAAAAAAAATAGGAATCAGCTCCTACTTTTTTTCTATCACGTATTGATTTTTTCACGCTTGTATAACTGTTTATCCAATTAAGATAAATTAAACTCCAGTAGATAGTGAACTAAATTGTCTTTGGGCTGAATTTACATAATTTTTTTATCCAGTTAATATTTCCATAGTTATTCGGTAATTAGTAGCAAAAAAAATTTTTATTTATTTTTTTTTTTTTTTTTTTTTTTTTTTTTTATATCGTGAAAACTTTGATCCATAACTCTGAAATTCTTTAGAAATTTACTAAAGTAATGGCCTTACTATGGGCAAAATATTAGACACGCTAATAAAAAAAAATCCAGACCTAATGAAAAAAAACTGAAAGCAGATTCGTGTTTAGCACATCAAAATACATCAAGTCCAACTATTCGTCTATGTGAGAGGAAATAGTTTCACATTAATATACAAATAAAAGAATAAAAGAAAACTTTTTAGTATATTTAATTTTAAATACATAAAAGATCATTCAAAATTAATTAATAAACATTCAGAAAATTAAAAAACAATCATGTCAAAATATAGCACTTGTTTGAGGATCACATTGTGGTGAGTTTCATGTGCATTTTCACTATAACAATTAATCCAAAAACACTTAACTACCAAAATATTTGTTTTCATACTAAAAATCCTTAAGACATATCATTAATATAATTGTAAAAAGTATAAGAATGTTAATCCTATCCTTTATGAAAATACAATATTGAAGAATTATAAATTTCGCAACAGCTTTTTCATATAAAAAAGTCCTGCTACAATTTTTTCGCTCACAGTTTCTCTTTGAAAACAAATTAGTATTTTATATTTCATTAAGCTTTAAATATAAAGCGATGCTTTAATGTACATGCGTGTGTTTATAAATACATTTTTATAAAAACACATAAATAAATAAAATAAATATTTAAAAACAATTTGTTTATGTTTATTAAAGCACTATGGGACACATGGTAACACGCAAGTTATAAGGTGGAAAGAAAATAAACCTAACAAAAATATCATTGTAGGAAAATAACAATTTATTGTTAATAGAGATACAAGCGAGGGTTGCAGGATAAGTTAAAAAAATATAATTTTAAGATAATGCAAAAATATAAAAATCTCATGAATAGTAAAGTTTTAATATCTAATGTTATTTCATTAAAAAATGACAACGAAAAAAATCTTTAAAATCGTTTATCAAATGACCTTTAAAACTGATTAAAACTTAAATTCGAAAATCTACGAACATAATAAACTGGCGTTTACAACTTTTTTATAATCTCAGCCCTCGTACATGCAATATAAATTGTTAAACTACAAAAACATACAACTATACAATTTTTTATAAACCTACTTAAATTTACAACACTAAAACTATTGTATTTTTACTAACACACACACATACTACTATATATATTACTACGTACATACATAAATGGTAATTGTTGTGAGTTGTTTTATTTAATTCTGTTTTTATTATTTTTTGTATTTTATTTAAAATAAATTTTTGTTAACTTCTTGTATACGAACAAAAAACCAAACAAACGTATTTTAACTAAAACCAATTTTATATGTATGAATTTGTAAAAAAATCCAAACAAAAAAAGTATATATAAAACAAAACCAAAAAAAAAAAAAAAAAAAACGATATAATATTAAACATAAAAAAATACAAAATACAAACAAAAAAAACAATTCATCACTTACACCTGAATCATCTTGATTTTCTAATATAACAAACTCCCTCCTTCACTTCACAATCATACGTACCACCACAAACAACCAACTACCATTCATCACCAACATCGTCAACCGTCGTCCATCATGTAGTAGTGATACCGAAAGTGCTGACGTTAAGGCAACATCGACAGCAACAACTGCAACCACAGCCGCTGTATCGGAATTGGATGCAAATGCCCCAGTGAATAATGAAAGTGGTAATAGCAGCCCCAACAATGGTGGCAATAAAAAGTCAAAACGTTTACCCTCATTTGCTGCCATCTTTAAACGTATGAACGAAAGAGATACTTCAAATAAACGGAAGAACAACGAACAGGATGTCAACAATGAAGGTGAAGGTTTAACACCGGCAAATACAGGAACAGCAGCTACAACAACAGAAGCTAATGAACAATTGCCAACTGATGGCAGCACCAATATAAACACTGATGGCAATGACAATCAACCCAAGGTACGACTATTGTTTAATTCTTTTTCTCTTTTTATTTATTTTTTTCTATTTCTTTTTTATCATGTATTATTCCTATTTTTTTTTTTTTTTTTTATTTATTTTTTATTATTTTCTAAAGCTACAACGAAATCAATTGTTAATTGTTGATGGGGGAAATTTTTTTTATTTTTCAATATTTTTTAATGTTGGGTAAAGAGAAAAGTAATTTGTTTCTTAAAATCTAGTATACATATGTATATTATTGACAACACAGTGTAACAGTAAAAGTACACTTTCGAAATGATCTATTGTTACATTGTAGACCATAACGAAAAAAATATCCTATACAACAGCCAATAAAAAAACTATTTTTATATTGAAACTCTATTATTAAAATATTTATCTGAAATCTTTAGTTAACAAGTTGTACAAGCGCTTAAAGCTATAGCGCTATAGAAAAATATGCCGCGGAATTTAAAAAAAAAAAAATATATATATATATATATATATATATATATATATATATATATATATATATATATATATATATATATATATATATATATATATATATATATATATATATATATATATATATATATATATATATATATATATATATATATATATATTTATTGAAATCGCAGATATTCTTCACAATTTTTCCGCAAAAGTTAGTGTAATGTAAAAAAAAATTTATACTTTTAAAAGGCATGATTTTTCGTATATCTAATGATGTTAAATTGTAAGTTTGTTAACAAATGTACTTTTAAATATTTGTCTATTCCGTCAAGCTGTAAACGATAATTTTTTTTAGCGATAACTTTAGATTTAGAAGGTGTATCGAAAAATTGCAAAATTATATCCTCAACTATACCTACAGCCCACACTAGGTCAACTTATTCCATTTGACCACATGGTGTAATTGTTTAGAATTTATTTGCCAAAAGAATTATTTATTTTATTAAATTTCGGAAGTTAGATTTCTGTTTTTAGAAGGAGTATGATTTTTATATCCTACACCACCATAGGTGGGGAGGGTATTATGCGTTTGTGCTGATGTTTGTAACAACCAAAAAATTTGGTCTAAGACCTACCTTAATTTATACCAATCGGCTTAGAAACACTTTCTGAGTTGATTTAACGATGTCCGTCCGTCCATTTAAACCTTGTAATCCAACTACAGGTTTCAGTTTTAAACCAAACTTTTTGGTACACAGGTTTCTCTTGGTCCAGGGACGAAGCCTATTGAAATTTGGTTATGATCGGTCCATTATTTCACCTAGCCCCCATACAAATTTCCTCTCGGAAAAGGGTTTTACGATCATATATCCCTTAAATATAGCAATATTTTAATGCAATTTGGCACATATAAGTTCCATATAAGTCTAAATAAGTGTGCCGATTTTTAAAAAGATCGGTCCATAAACCCTTTTTAAGAAAATCACTTTAACGACCATAAATCCTATTAAAATGTTAGTATCAAATTAATATTCGACAGAAATAAGTTTTATATAAACATAAATTATAGTGCCAAATTTTACAAAGATAGGTCCCTAATTTACCATAACTCTCATATAAGGCCCCCTTTCGGGAATCATATAAATGTCAGCATCAACGTAATATTCTGTATTCGTATGTCCACATTTGACTCCAAGTCTAATAAAGGACTCCTCCCCGAATTATACTGTACACAATGGTGTAGGGTATCATATGGTCGGGCTTGACCGACTATATCTTTTTCTCTCGTTTTTTTTTTTTTTTTTTTTTTTTTTTTTTTGAGAATTTACCATCATTTGGCCTTTTTGAAGTTCAATATAGACTTACAGGAGAAATTCTCTTATTAGCTCTTTAGATGTGTACCAAATATAAACAAAATCGAATGACCCTCCGTAAAAAAATTGTCATTTTTTATAAATCTTTCGTGGAATTGACGATATATATATTGAATGTTGTTTCAGATAGTCCAAGAGTGAATATCAAGCCTGAAAAGTAGAGAAATTGCTAACAGTTAGGGTGTGTAATGCTTCGTTGTGTGGTTGTATTCAATCAAGTCTAAAAAAGTTTTAAATAATTATGCTCAGAAGCACTTCATGGTGCAGAATGTTCGAAACTGCTCAATAATGAAAAAATAATCTTTTAGAGTTTTGCCTATCTTCCTTTAATGAAGAAAATGGAGAAAATAGTCTTAAAGAGTTTTGTACTGAAAATTCCAAAAAAATTGCCATGTGGCAAGCATACTCTAAATCATTAATAGGCACAAAGAGAGCACATACAAACACATTATTGGACTGTATAGAACTAAAATTGAAATTTTTTTTATTTTCTTAAGATCTTTGTTGTGCGATTTATCTGTTGACGTTCTGAAAAAAGTGAATACTCTCTGCTCCTGGGAGCTATGGGTGCCGACCAATGCTCTAAATACTTTATTTCAGTCTTATTCGCGACCAAGTGACAAACGAATTAATTGCGATAGTAAAAAAGAATGTGACAACAACAAAAATATTTCTATTCTGGGCTTAAATTTTTTTTTTTTTTTATATAAATTTTCGGTTATCTTATTAAGTTATTTTAGTTATAACATTCACAAAAAAAACATAACAAGAACTAATGACTGACAATTGTCATGAATTCGAAAATCGCACTTTTAGTTTTAATTAATGAATTTTTCTCATTTCCAATACCAAACAAAACTTATAAAGGAGAACCGAATTTCGTCACAATACGTTTTCCGCCCAGAGCCCTATCCTTCTTTCATCAGATGAAGGGACATTGTTAGATCAACTCAGAATCTTACGAGGACCCACAGTGTATTACATATAAAATGACAAACCTAATACACCTCCCTCCTTTATTTTACGGTGGATATAAAAACGAACTGAAAAACTGTTAGATACTGGCAGAGTTTCACCGTTATACACTTGTAAATTTAAAAGCGTAATTTTCTGTAAATCGTAAATATCTATTTTAAGTATTTTTGCTTACAGTACATAAATACTTTAAATAAGATACTTATTTATTTACGTTTGGTTTTATTTTAATTATTTTACAAGTTTTTAGTTTTTTATTAGTGAAACTACCCAGTAAGAAAGAATACAGTATTTCCGCTTAGGTATACTAAAATTTAACTGAAAGAAAATTGACGATTGCAAAAGTTTTCCGAAAACTGATGGCACTATTTAAATAGTCATGTAAAATATACGCTTTGGCGACCACTTTCGCATTTTTATATTCCTGAAAGTTCATGCCTTCAGTTATAAGTTGTATTGATAAACAACCCATATGAACACAAAACTCAAGAACAACGACAAATATACGACTTATATAAAATTTATTAAAAGGTCTTAAAATACATCTTCTAGGCTGGAATTTACATTATATATTATTTCTGGTTTTACGGTACAGCTTTCACAATTCTAAATCCATTTAAATAAAAATTTTAAAATTGATATTAAACTACAAACTTTAAATCCATGCCAGTCTGTTAACGTTGCCACATTATATTTTTTAAATATATAAATTTTTGATTACTTGGCTTGTTATAATTTATAAAATGCATACACTTTTTACAAGTTCTTAAATAATCATTTTGGAATTTCTACAAAAATAATTGGATTTTTGGCCAGTGCGCGTCAGTAGAATGGCTAATAATATCTTATAGTAAAACCCAAATTTTGAAGAAATATTTGAGAATAAAAGCAATAGTAAGCAAAGTAAATGAGGGAGAAGGATTCAGATATTTAAGATGGAAGAAAAAAATATCAATTAGCTCCCACAGTAATATGAGGCAAGGAAGTGAAGGAAATATAAGAATATAACTTATCCCAATATCCTTTGTACAGGAATTAAATAGCAATTTGGAAATATTTTTGGAATATAATATCCCTGCGGGAAATTTGTGGTAATTGCATTAATGGACCGGTCCATCAGTACCAGTTGAGTACCAATTGACACCTAACTCGTCACCAAAGTTCCAGTTGAGAACCAGTCAGCACAAACACACTCACTATTTAACAGTTGAGAGTTAATTTATAACATGCTTATTAAGTGCGCAATAAGCAACTCGTGCGCAATAACAATCAGTGGCTGAGTGGTTAGCGTCGAAGACTATAAAACATAACATGCAGATGAACATGGGTTCGATTCGGGGTACATTTACGAAAAATTATAAAATAAAAATAAATATAATTGAATAAAAATAATAAAACAAAAAATATTTAAAGGGGTAAAAACCGAATTTTTATTACATTAATCGTTACTAAACCTGTCCTCTTGGACCAGTCCTGTGACCTATCCTGAGACATGTCCCAAGGGGCTAATTAGCCATCTCCAATGACAACCCCATGCAAAAGTGACAGGTTCCTCTCATATAAAGTTCCGGAACTGGGACCGGTCACTAGCCCCTAGAACCTGTCACGTGACTAGTTTTGAACCGGTTCTCTTTACTCTAGGGATATTAAGAAGACTATTTTTTTAATATTACCAAACTAGAATGACAACAGTAATTAGGGGCGGAATTAAACCCAAGTTTTTATCGAGTTTTATGTTATTTCTTACCAACGGACTAGGACTGATCCCTTATATGGGGAGATATAAGGGATCAGTCCATTTGACTCCAAGTCTAATAAAAGACCCCTCCCCGAATTATAATGTACACAATGGTGTAGGGTATCATATGGTCGGGCTTGACCGACTATAGCTTTTGCTCTCGTTTTTTTTTTTTTTTTTTTTTTTTTTGAGAATTCACCATCATTTGGTGTTTTTGAAGTTCAATATAGACTTACAGGAGAAATTCTCTTATTAGCTCTTTTCTTATATAATTCAGCTTTTATTGCTACATATTATCAATAAACCAAAAATTAATTAATTGTTCCGAGTTAAATAAAGGAAAACTTTTTTTTTTATTTTCGTCTTCAGTTCTTTTTCTTCAATTTCAAACTATAGAATCATGTTACCAAAACAAAGTTTAGAATTTAGAATTCAAAAATCATACATTTTTGGAAAAAATAAAGTACGTTGTGCATAAAGAACTTAAGAAGGAAATAACTTTTTCCCCCATAAAATATTTGATTTCCAATTTTTTATATGGAAAATATTTATTTTTCTTTTTTTCTTGTTTTTTACCATGTTTTGTTCACACTATTGGGATTTAATTTGAACTAAAATCATTTTAGTTTTTTTTTTTTTTGTTTTCCTTCACGTCCGCTTCCTTTGGTTTTTTTCCGTTTTTTGTTGTTGTTTAGAATAACCATAGTTTGCCTTGTTGTTAGTTTATTTTAAGTTTATTTTCGATTGGTATAAATTTCTATGTGTTGATGTTGATTTTATTTTGTTATTTTTTTTTTTTAGAAAATATTTAAATTAGATTTCAATTTGTTTTTATGAAATAATAGTTAAAATACATATACAAATAAATAATTGAAGTTATATCGTAATAAAATCTCTGTGTATGCATGTATATTGTTTCTTTTCAAATATATTTATAAAATACAAAAAGGTTATAATATGGCAAACATCAACACCTGAATGGACATTCAAATAAACTGAAATTGAATATAATCAAGGTACAGTTCGAAAGATTAGAAAATAATTATAATAATTGTAATAATGGAAAATTAATATCAATATACTTATAAAGGTTTTAAATATGTGTATGTATTAGCAAAAATTCTACATACATAATCTAAATATTTGCTAATATTTATAGAGAGTGAAATCGATGATTATTATTGTAAATATATGTTTATGAATGAATTATATTAAAGTATCTTTTTGCAGATTTAAGTAATATTAATTTAACAGATTTGTGATATTTATATTTACATTAATAGGAAAACAATATCATTAGGTTGATGATAATTTATATATTAGGAATTTGTTTGATTATTTGGTATTTGAACGAAGTACATGAATGTTAAGGGTTTTTTTAATTAAGATTTGTAAGAGTTACCTTAATCTTTGATAAATTTCACCAGATTTTAGTTTACATCTATGCTAAGATTTGACATTTAGTACTTTATTAAATTTAATCTTATTAAATCAAATTTTTATGTAGTCATTTAAATATTTAGTTAAATATGAGATTATTTGTTTATAGTGTTAGCAAATCTCAAAAAAAAAATAATAATTAATAATTAAAAATATTAGCATAACTGTTGTAAATATCAGGTATGTAACTGAAGGTGTGAATAATCTCAAAAAATAAGATAAGGCACAACATTTTCAAAAGTTTTACCCAAATTAAAAATAAATATAAAATATACTTCATTTAAATCTATTAAGTAAATTTAAATAATATTTAGCAGGCTTAAGCATGGAGGGATAATTATTATAATAAAACTTTTGAAAAATAATAAAAAATATAATCATCCGTTTCCTTATAGCATAAGTAATAAAGAAATCTTAAAATAAACATGAAAAGTTTCTTTCTAAAAAATTTATATTTTATTATTCTAAACACAAGTTTAACCCTTTTAATTACAGGAAGATAAACAACTCGTCTATGCAGAACTTGTATTAAAACCCGCCGAAAATAATGAACCTTTACCAGCAAAAAGTTCTACAGAATATGCGGAAATAGTTTATGTTAAAAAGGACGAAAACCCCAAATAAAATATAAAGAAAATTTATTCAGCATCATAAAATAAAATATGCTAAATAATTTCGAATTAATAATAAATTTAAAAACAAGTTAATGAAAAAAACAAACACATTTAAGATATAAGACAGTTTTTAAAACTAAATGTAAACTAAACAAATAAAAAAAAAAAAAAACAATTTATATAAATTAAAAATCTCGCATTTTTTAAAAATTATTAAAAAAAAAAAACAAAATTAATGATGTTTTCATGTAGAAAAAAAGCACAAAGTAAATAAAAAATCAAAACATAAAAAAAAGAAAATTAAACATCACATCAAAAAAAGCAAACAAAAAAAAACATTTTTATTTATTACTTAAACAATTTTCTTTTATTATTTTCAATAAAATAAAAACAAAAAAAAAAAAAACACTTCAAAAAAGCCATAAAATGCAAATTAATATAAAAAAAAATCAATTAACATTTATTAATAACAAATTCAATATAATAAATTAAGATCATAAAAAATGTCTATCGCTATAAATATGAGAATTTAAAACTAATTGAAATAAATTTTTTGTCTCTTAAAATATTAGCGAAAAAAAAATTGCATTAAAAATAATAATAAAACGAATTAAATAAAATATTTTATTTAGGCTATGTAATATTTATATAAATATATTTTAACTATAAAACAAATTATTTTTAACAAATTTTTTATATTTAGTAATAAAGACACAGTAATATACATTCATTCATTTATATATACATATTTTCTTTTGAAAATATTTTACGTTTTCATTTTTATTAATTGAAGCCTTTTTCCATCCATTTTATTATTTTTTTTTTTAATTAAAAAAAAATAATTTTTTTATGTGTATTTTTTTAATAATCATACTGTATTATTAACTGTAAGTTTAAGAGTTTTGTAAATTAAAGAAATTTTTGTACAAAACAACTTTTTTTTCTAAATATAAACGTATTTTTTTGTAATAAATAAAATTAAAAAAACTTCTAAAATTAAATATAAATAAATGGTTTTAATTAATGAGTTTGTTATTTTATTCGTAAGTATCAATTGATTTATTTTATTAAAAAATTTTAAAATATTTTCGTTAATACTCGTATTTTAATAAGACATGTTGACAAAATAACAAATTTTTTATTTTTTTTCTGCGGAACGGTATTTCTCAGTCAATTCGGATGCACGCTTTTATGAAGTACTAAGCCTATAAACAACTTTTTTGAATTGCCTATTGTTCCCGGGATAAATCGCTATTTGCATATCTCCAGAATGGCATGTCCTATTTGGTTGTGTAAAGTATTAAAAATTTTTAATATGTTCAATAGCTATGGAGATATAAAACCTATTTTGCGAAAAAAAGAAATAATTTTCTTACAATAATCCAAAAAAAAAAAGTTTATTAAACAATAATGCAAATTCGAAAACAACAAAAATGTACACTTTTTCTTCTTTAATAATAAAACAAAATATATTTTATTTTAATCAATGCACAGTGTATGATTTTGACAATTTAGCTGATCAAAACCTCTAAAAATTTTTTCGGTTTTTGGAAAAAAAATTAATTATTCTCGTTAAAAACCTTCCAAGTAACTGAAAAATTAAGAAAATATTAAAAAATGTTAACCGTTATTAAGTAACGTAAACTTGAACAGAACTGTTGTTGAAGATAAACTTAATACAAAATATTTTTATTGGTGAGGAGTTTAATTAAACGGCTAACATTTTTTAATATTTTCTTTATTTTTCAATTACTTGGAAGGTTTTTAATGAGAATTATTAAATTTTTTCCAAAACGCGAAAAAAACTTTAGGGGTTTTGATCAGCTAAATATAGTTGTAACTCTTTATACCCTCCATCAAAAAGATGGGGGGATAATGATTTTGTCATTCCGTGTGTAACATGTGAAAAAAATCATTTAAGACCCCATAAAGTATATATTTTCTGGGTCCTGGTTAGATTCTCTGTCGATCTAGATATGTCCGTCCATCTGCCCGTCTGTCCGTCTGTCTGTTGAAAGCAGGATAGGGCTCGAACGGTACAACCTAGGGGGAAGAAATTTTGCTCAAATATTTGTCTTATATAAAGTTTGTTTGGTATTAAAAATGAGCAAAACCGGTTAATAAACAAAAAAGTTATGGGCTAAATACTAGAAACACAGGGTGTCCGTTGTAGCTTCATTTCATACTTTTCTGCTTATATCTTTTAAACAAAAGCTGTACGACAACGAAATTTTGTACAGATAGTTTGAGGATTGATATAAACTTGAAAACCAAAAATGGTCCGCCCACTTTATCGCCCACCTCTCATATAACGTAAAATTTGAAAAAGGTGATTGTGAGTATATATAGATTCGGCCAAGCCAAATATAACATTCTCGCTTGTTTATTTTAAGCAAGATTTTTATGAATTTTTTTGTTATAAGGAGTGAGATCGAAAAATTCTTAACATACATAATATTCAATAACTTGGAATCGGTTGATCTTAGAGTTTTCATTATTTTCTCAATCATTTGATAATTTAGCACAGATCCCAGAAATATACAATTTTTATGGTTCTAACCACTAATTATAAAATTGTGGACCATTTTTAAAAACCCTTTCTTTGGAGATTTGATAGTTGTTTCAGTCACTTTTTTGGAACAGTGTGCACATCTTCTGTTAAAATCTTCGGTATTTTGGGACACCTTTTTTGTGCTCTTGAATTCACTTTTCACAAGAGCTCAATATCTCTCCACTGGTATAAGCTATGGACAATTTTGAAAATTGACCTCTCTTGGTACTAAAACTATTTTATTGATTTGGTACCACTCCAGAGCTTTCTTACCGTAGTGACATGATACCAAATGGGTCCAAAAATATGTGGATACGTTGTGCTTTCTTAAGAAAAGATGAAGATTTTTTTGCAAATATTCGTTTATGCATATTTTGCTATTTAAAGATCCGAATGTATCAAATGACTTTCCTGTTTTGACGCAACTGCAAAAAGCTTGTCATACCATGAATTTTGTAAGAAATTTTTACTGCTTTTGGGTCTTAAACTTATCTTCAACATAGTTCAAGCTAATTTTCTACCAGATGTGTTTGGAGTTCCTTTCAATATGCCTTCAATTTTCTGGCCTTCCCAATATCACGTGGTCCTTTCTTCTTACCGAACTAGGTTTCACGTCAATAGCCAAATTCTCCTGATACTGTTTAATAACATTAGAAACGGTTTTACGGACGACATTTAATTCTGTGGCCAATTATTTGTAAGACCTATTTGGATTTTTTGAAATTTTTTAATAACTTGTAGGACGTAAATCTTTTTCGTCACTTGTTTTGATGAAAATAAGGACAAATTAACATGGTTTTTATTAAAAATAATAACTGAAGTATTTTTCCATGATAACTAGATCAAAAAAAAATTTGAATATTGATTCCCAAAAAAGTTATGAGGCAAAATGTGTGTAAGAATTTTTCGATCTCACTACAAAATAACAATAACAATTAACAAAATTTCTTAGGGATTTTTTCATCTTCAACATTTTTTTTGACATTTTCTTTTTTTTTATATTAATTTTTATTGGACAAAAACTAAAAAGTCCCGTTATATAAATAGCACCTATTAACGGTCTTCCACAATCAATAATAAAATTTTGCTCCAATTTGTTCCTTTTCAATTCGCAAAGCAATTACTGATCATGTGAACGTATTTCTCGCCAAAAATTTTTTTATATTTGGTTGCTTGCGTCCAAGAAAATGAAAAGTTTTCGTAGTTTTGAGTTTATTTTTAGAAATATTAGTACAGTTTAATTGAAAATGTTGATATTGAATGAATAAAATCACTTTTAAACAAAATAGTTAATAAAATTCAAGTTGGATGTTAGCGAGAAGAATATCATTTACGATAATATTGCTTAAGCTATAAATCTTAATATATTAATGAATTGATTTTCGACTTTAAGGCTCAATATGTCCGCTACACTACCTGCAATTTAATTCCACTGAAAAATATTTTCGAATAATGGTTTATTCCAATTATCTTCACAAAATTGCATTGAATTATATGAAAAGTAGGCGTGGCAGTTGTCCGATCACGCCCATTTTTCAAGAAATTAGCCCAGAGTTTAAGGAATGGTTTGTGCCAAATTTCATCAATATCGCTTTCTTAATTACAAAAATATAGACTTTTGATCACTCAGAATGCGAAAATCGCACACTGTGTAATGATTTTATTCTCCAAAAATATTAAAAAACATAAAACAAGTTATGTAATTATTAAAATTTTTAAAATATTTTTGTGTAATTTGTACACAGAGAAAACATTTTCATTGTAGCAAGCGTATGTATTTTTACATAATAAAGTATAATAGCATACTTTTAGGCATAACTTATTAAAAATATATAATTACAATTTTTTCCTTAAATATTATAAAAACTCACCAATTTTTCACATGGAAAGGACTTCTTGGCAACATTTCTTACACTGCACATATAATATAGTATATAATGATCGTAAGTCGTTAAACAGATACAGCTTTGATAAATTACAGCAATATTAGAAAGCTATTGAAGATAAGCCGTTAGTTTAAAGAAGATATCTAAAATAAGTACAAAAAAAAAAACAAAAAAATATTGGTTAGGAAACTATTATTATAATTAAATTTGAGTTAAAAATAATAATTGTTGCAAATTTTTATTGAAACCTAAAACTAAACAATTGTGAAGAAGGTATAATTTTTAAATTTTGATTTGGAAATGGCCCAATATCTGATTTGTATTAAAGTGACCAATTAAATCTGAATAAATAATTCAATTGTTTTTATGCCTGCTTTTTTTGTTTTTTCGGATGAAGATATTTTTTGCAGTTTAATTGTTAATATGTATGGGAATTATGGTAAGTAATAAGTATATCTATAAACGTATAAATTGCATGTAGTACAATATTTCATCAATATATGAGTATTTTTTAATATTGAATAGTGGACGCCATAGAGCGTGAGTATTTTACTTCAAAGCGCGTTCCAGTTCGTGCAGTTAAAAAATATGTTATCCTTGTCATATATGTATTTTGTGTATTTGTTTAATAAAAAGGAAAGAAAAAAATATTTTGATTTTAATTCACAATAGTGCAATGACATTTTAAAAGAATTTTATTTGAAAACGGTTGTGTGCACTATATATATACGATAATATCAACTGATTTCTTAGATAGTTCTGGTATTCTACCAAATTCGGTTGTCCTAACGAATCCGTTTTCTCTGTGTGAGTGGCAGGAGATTAAAATTTAACTATATAATGTTTAATTTTAATAAAATTTATTTTTTTAAAAATTATATTTTTTATTCAGGCTCAAGTTCATTAATATAATAATTTTTGTAGAACACAGAAAAAGTATTTATAAGATACTAGCAGGATGGAATGCAATTTCTAATCCGCTACGATCGTCATCAGTGCCTTTTGTGCTAATCGTAAAGATCTTTCATTTAATTCACACTTTTGAAGAATTTGAATACATAACTTCATCACTTTATATTCTAAATTCTTAAGTATTAAGCTGAAATAACTAAGCTTTTTTTCATCATTTACATAATTATTTTTTTAAAAAATGTTTGTTTTTTATTTGACTAATACAACTTCTAGTCGGTTGGGAAAACCGAATTACATTTATATTATTAAATAATAGCGATTTTTTATAAAAATTATTAGGTACTGCAACTAAAAAAATATGGTTCAATTTGTGTTAAACAAATACATTTTTAATAGCTATCCTCTTCAACTGTGTAGCCAATTCTTCGGGTCACTTAATTATATCATTAATGAAGTCCCAGAATTAATTTGAATTCAATACTATTATAATTTTATTAAACGTAGTACTCAGTGTTACCGTTTGGCGACTTTAGTCGCCATTTGCCCCTTTTTCAACCACCTGGCTACTTTTTTGGCCCCTTTTTTAAATGGCGATTAAATGGCGACTTTTTAAGACTATGTGCTAAATGATGAGAAACTAAGTTATTTGAAATATATCGACCCATTATATATTAATTTCAACAAACAAATTCATCATTTTGAGATTGTTTTACAGTATAGTGATATAAAAAGCAGCGGAGTACTTATAAATGAACTGAAACTGTTAGTAACTAAAAATAATAAAGTTTATGAACAGCTATTTTTATCATCATATGCCGAATCTTTTTGAACTGGTTTAAAAAAATATTCGATGAATGTTTATATCCTAATTTATATTTTTACATTCCTCGTAGCAATCCCTTGGGGGAAGGTGTTTTTTTTACTAAATTATCAATAAAAAAAAATAATTTATCTAACAGACTTAAGCCAATACTTGTGGATCCATGCTTTCCGTCCTAAATTTGTCCGATGGGGATTTGAAAGAGTGGAGTACGAATGAAGAACTCGTACGAAAGTACAGAAGTTTAACTAGAAGAGTATGTTAAATATTTTTGTGAATAAAACTTTATTTTTGTAGTAATACAAATTGTTATAAAATAATTATAAATTATTTTGTTAATAATAAAACTGAATTTTGTAGTTTTTCCTAAAATACAAAATTTTTATTATTTTTTGTTGTTAAATAAACAAATTTTAAGGAGTTTTTTAGGTTTTAAAGCAGTTGGCCCCTTTTTTTCAAAAAATCCCCTTTTTTGGCGACTTTTTATTTTGAAATCCCCTTTTTTGGACACTTTTTATAAATTCTCAACGGTAACGCTGGTAGTACTATGTAACTTATTATAATATGGTTATATGTTTGCCTTCAGATGTAATGTTTTAAAAACTTAAAGAATCAGGTATTGATTCAGTACACGCAAAGAAAAAACATGATTCCGAAATGCTCGCGGAAATCAAGTGATGTTCCTAAGTAGTTTATATGGCTAACACAATCAAATTATTGTGTTTTAGACTAAGCTGAATCAATTATTTTTTGTTCTGATCATTTTAACATATGATACTTTGTAATAATATAAAGTCGGTGTACTAAAAGAATAATATGTTTCATAGTAACATATTATTTCAATGAAATATTTGTATGTAATATTTTAATGCGAGGGGTGACAATAATATGCTCGTCTTTATTGTTATCTCTCTTTCGAAATAATTTACTCATTCAGTAATGAAATCTTAAATGTGACGGACGTAAAGTGAATAAAAACGTTTAAAAAAGTTCACAAAATTTTTATTAAAAAACTTTATTATTTTTTAATAACGAGATCCACGGAGTGCTGACGGAGCAAATCATCAATGGCCACATTTCAAATTGGAAATATTTTTCGGTAAGTACAATAAATATCAATAATTCAGTGCGGTCAAATATAAAAATAATAATAAAAAAAAATGTATTTCTACAATTTTCTTTTAGGTGTGTGAATGTTTTCTTGAACGAAATCGTCCAGTGAAGGCTGTTGTATTTGTTTTTTAATTGTTTTCTATTCGCAAAATTTAAATTAAAAAAATAATAATAAATAAAAATACATTTTAACCGTATGCATAGTATTATGATTGGGGGTATTATAATATTTAATATAGGGATCATGTTATATTTATGCAGTATGGTTGTGAGGACTATCACATATAAATGTTATGATTGTGAGGTCCATATTATATTAATATTGGATAGGACAATATTATGTTCACAAAAGGGTATAATAACTGATATGATTGAGGGAATCATAAACCTAAACATTAATGATAGTTACCGATTATGATTTGACCAACCATGTTTTTTCTTTGCGTGTAGAAGCAATCAATTGGCGAAAAGAAATACTTTACGAATCATTAAGGATAAAGAACAAGACACAACTACGTAAAAATTTCTTTAAAAAATAAAAAGCACTATAAAACATTCGTTTGTACCAAAAACGAAAATAGTAAAAAATTTTAATTTTATACCTACAAAGCAAAATGCAAAAATATATATTTATCGTTAAAATCCACTAACGAATCGGCGGAATTTTAAAGATATTTCATGTATTCTTACTGTGCATAGTGAAGACAAAAAATGCATTTGCATGAACACCATAACCTGGTTTATAAAAAAAAATACATTATGAACTTATTATAATAAAAAGGCAGATATTTAAAACCTAGTATCAAATACTGTGTAATTCAATAACAATAAGCATTAAATAAAAATAAGCACGTATTAAAAAATCATGTGAAGAATATTGCTGAAAAACTTACCGAATAAAAGTACACAAAATTATGTATCAATATCAATTAAAATCTTTAAGCTAAAATCTTGTGCTGTTTTCTTATAAGGAGCTGTCAAAGTTAAGAATTTTTTTACATTTTTGAAAAATAGTAAAAAATTAAATTTTCATCAGTGTATTTGTTTTAAATAAAAAGTCTTTTAAGGTAAAAATTTAAAATTAAATCATCAACATCAGATATTTAAGCGTACTTTTCTTCAAGTATTTGTAAATTATATTTTTCCCAAATATTTTTGTTATTTTTTTAAAAATTGTACTAAAATAAACTAATTTTCAAATTTCATGGAATGCAACTTAAAATGTTAAAAGATGTTGGTTCTGAAAATTTTCTGAAAAATAGTATATATTGTTCACTTTAATATTATGAAAAAAAAATCTTGCGCATATACAGCCCGATTTTAGAAAATATTTTTTTTTTTTTCAAAAAGATTTCATACAAAAAACAGCTGAAGTGCCAGAAATAAACAGTGGGGAAGAATAGAAATAAATCTGTAACTTCTAAGCGGCTGGTTGGATTTGCTTGAAATTTCACATAGGCGTAGCAAAGGATAGTAGCAGGATCCAAAATAAATATCAGGAACGGAACTATGGGGGTTTAAAATAGGGTACTAGTGTCATGGAAAAGGTTTAACCACTAGTAAATTTTTGTTCCTTAACCCATTTCCAAGATTTCTCACTTTAAAGTCCTTAATAAAAACTTTAGAAAACATGCTTGCATGTACTACTTATCTCATACTTTTTTCGAGTTATATACATTTGAAATTTCAAAAATCTCAATTTTACAAAATCTTGGATAAAATTTTTCTATATATAACCAAATATTTTCAATCAATTTCATCATGTTTTATGTATTTCATTAAAAAACAAAATTATCTATTGAACAAAGAAAATTTTGAGTCGTTATCTTTATTGAGTCAAAAGTTAAATGATTTTGAATGGAAAGTTTGCAAAAAATTACAAACAAACGGACAGATGGACGGACATTAGAATTCTTTCAAACAAAATCTTAAAATTTTAAAAATATTTATTTTCCACTTCTCGTTTGATACGAAAAAAAAAAATTAAAGTATTCAAATTTTGATATCACCTTTTCCTGAATTAAGAGCATTTTCGATCCATTTAACCCAAATGTATAGACGGAGGGACGGACATTGCCATGCTGCAAAAAATGTTTTAGAATTCTACAAAAGCATATTTTACTAACTAATAAATAGAAAAAATAGAACGTAATTATCAAAATTTGAAAATCTCCTTTTCCTAAATTAAGTGTCATTTTCGTCCCATTTAACCCATATATAGACGGACAGACGGATTTTACCATTCAGCCGAAAAACATCTTGTTATTTTAAAAATGCATTTTTTACTTACTAATAAATAGGAAAATCATGTGATCAAATAAAACGTTATCATTTAAATATTGATTAGCACCATTTTCGACCACTTTTACCCCAATGTGCAATAGAACTTTCTAAAATAAAGTAAAAAAATTTGCTACTTAAAGTTTGTCACCGGGATAGAATCATACTTAGATTTTTCTTTAAATCTGTTGTCAGTTGTGATAAATCTTTATAAAGGCTAAATAAAATTTAAATTAAAGTCTGTGTCAGTACTTTCAAATGCAAAACGGATAGAAAAAATATCTGTAATTTCCTCTGAAATTGTGAAAATGTTTGATCGCTAGAATGAAATAAATTATTGGGTTTGTAATATGATTACAAACCCAGCAAAAACTTTGCTTGCCATATAACGAGATAAGAAGCTAATATAATGACTCTTCACTACTTTCACATTAGATGAATAACTCATTATTTTAACTCGGTGATGTCATTAGAGGCAACTACGTACTCTATATTATTAAAGGTAGGCATTTCAGAAAGTCATTATTTAGATGTCGTTACAAGAACTAATCACTTTGTAGCTATTTAATCATTCATTAATTTCAGAAGTTATTATTAGGAAAATGAATAGTAACTAGTTACATTATCAGTAACAAATAAGTACTGAAATATAGAAAATAAAAAGCTGATATATATTTTTAAATTTATTTATTTAAAAATATGCGGAAATCTGGATTTGACATACTATTTCATATCATAGACTTGGAGTTAATTCTTGAAACGCATTCTTGTGGCCCGTGCAAAAGTTGAATAAAATACCGGACACTCACCTGCTCACTGCAATCACAACCATAGCTGGAACTTCAACACAAGCGCACCTGGGGAATATATGTATGTACATTTTACATGAATGTCATTTTAGGAGTTCGCCCAATGCCCAAATCTCTTTAGAATCCCTCGGCTGAAAATTGTTAAGACTTTAATAAGTTTAACAAGTTGTCTTAAGATAGCCAATAAATTTTTCTTACCTTTATGTAATTGTATTTCTTAAATTGCAGTCTCTTAAGATTTGTTGCCTATTGAATTTCTAAATTTCTCCGTCTAGATATTATAAATTTGTGCCTAATACAAAAAGAACAATACAATAGCCTTTTTAATTATAGCAAATTGATTTTTGTAAACATTAGGAAAATTTTATATTTTCTTGAATTTATTTTTTTTATGTCAAGAATTTTAAATTTTGAAAAATTTGACAAACATGTTATCAGACACAACGTTTATTTAGTACACAAACCAGTAAAATTAATTGAACAATATCAGTATTTGCAT
This sequence comes from Protophormia terraenovae, assembly GCA_951394005.1. Lineage (NCBI taxonomy): Eukaryota > Metazoa > Arthropoda > Insecta > Diptera > Calliphoridae > Protophormia > Protophormia terraenovae. Next base: position 121,977,857 of record OX596074.1, read on the forward strand.
ATAACTAGCTTATTGTGCATCGTACGTGTATTGATATGTTAATACAACATTTATAGATATTAAAATTTCCTACATTTTATGCCCCTTTATTGGTTTGATTTAGCATTTTACATAAACTCAAATTACAGAGTTAATGAATGAAAGTGGCCCAATGGATTTGTTGACAATAAGGTATTCAGTCTGCTTACGTCACATCGCAGGTTCGACTCCACCGAAGACTGGTGTTTCTACGATTACGTGCGATATTCTTCTTGACTTTAATTGAAAGTAATTAATGTTTTTTCGTGTTTTATCCACTTTTAAAATATATAATTTTTATAATATAATTGAAAGTATAAAAAGTAACACAAAGTAACATCATTGAAAAGTGACTACATCCGTAACTACATACCATTACCAAGTTAACAAGAGAAGAATACCGTTATAAAATAATAATAATAATAAAATAATAATAATTTTTTTTCTTGTATTTAAATATTCAATTGCAGAATGTTTTATTTATTTGAAAAGTTAAAATCAAAAATATTTCTCCGTTGAAAAATTATAGAGATTTTTTATTTAAAACGGTGCTGGTTCTATCCTGATGAAGTGCAGTATACAGTGTCTCACTAAAGTATTTGAATTTTTTAAATTAATAATTAAAACGGTTTAATTACGTGATTTAAAAAAAAAAATAATTCTAGATTTATTAACTGAATTGTGTTTGTCCATTTGTTAACTTTATAATGCAAAAAACTGCAATCAAAAATATTTCATTGTATCCAAATTATTACAAAAATAGTATGAAAATTCATCGAATTTACCTCACAAAAGTATTTGAATTTTTATCACTTTTGTATTTAAAAATGTCAAACAAAATAAAAATTAGAGAAATTCATGTATTTTTTATTAATAATAGGTCATAGGTATCACAATTAAATGTTTACTAATTTATTTCCCCAATTTGGAGTAAAATTTTGGGGAATTTTTGGTCCAATTTTATATTTTATAACACGCCTATTTTTTTTTTTTTTATAAATGACAAATATAATTTTTTTGGCATTATAGTAAAAAAATAATAAGGTTTCTGTTCCTTATAAGTTTTTTTTTTTTTTTTTTTTTTTTATTAAAACGCCATATACGAAGGGTCCAAGTCGTTAATTATGAGACATTGCACCATTAAAAATAGAATACCTTAAATATCAAGTCCACTTTGGTACACTACGTATCAAAAATTTATTTCAAAATGTTGGGGAATATATTCCCGTATATAGCCAATTATAAATTTGGAGACTAAAATACCTGACTTTATGATATAGCTCCAAAATATACCCCGACATAATTGTACTAGGGTATATTTTTCTAATTACTTAGCCATATTACTTTTGGATCAATAACTTGCACTCCAGAAATGTTGGAGCGAAAAATTTTAAACTTTATTTTCATCAACATAGATAATAATAACAGAATACTAAACTTTTTCGGATATTTTTAACTATAAATACCCAATACCTTGAAAGTCATATAATATACCTCTTATCGCGTTTTATACTATGGCACCAATTTCTTTGTATTTTTATTAACAGCTAATACCTACAGAAACACAATCTGAAAGTTTTGTTAAAATATGTGGACCAATACTTCAGTAAAATAGGTTCAATGTTGAAGATTTTTAATTTGTAACAACATAATGAATCTATGTACGCCGCTTGGAATGTCAATATTTAGAACTTTTGCAGTAAAAATTATTTTTCGAAGACATGATAAAGTCCATTTATATTTCCAAATAAAACAGATTAAATTTAAGAAATAATTTAGGAAAAATTACCCGATTGTTCCAATTTTCCTTTTTGTAAGAAACTTCGCTTAATTTCTCTAAAATTTTACCCCAAATTTATAAAAAGAATTAGTAAACATTTAACACTAATACTTAATAACAATTAATATAAAAAACATATATTTTTTTGCCTTTTTTGTATTTTGAGTATCTTCAAATATAAAAAATTCAAATACTTTTGTGAGGTACCTGAAATGACTGCACGTGTTATTTTTCTCAATTTCTCGGAAACGAAACAACATTTTGTGCTACTTTTTGCAGCATTTGGTAGAAGACAACACAGGCAAAAAAATCCCATTCATAAAAAAATATTATTTTTTATTTACCTAATTTAATAACTAAAAATAAATCATTTTTTATTTAAAAATTAAAATTCACTAACTTATGTGAGACACTGTATGTAGCATTGCTATATATTTTATAAATGAACATATCTCAAAAAAGTACTCAAATTTAGGGTATTTTGTAATCAAACTTGACCAGCTATTATAATCTAATTTAAAATATTAAATTTTAAATATCCCAAACCTTCATACAATAAAATTCTGAACATACACATTTTCAAAAACCATCAAATGATTAACATTCCACATCTGTAACTGATATTTTGACACATCAATTTTTTTTTTTCAAAAGCTTGTGATTCCAAGAATAGCTTTTATTTAAATATGTATATTTATACTTATTTCCTGTTATTGTCTTTAATATTCTCTATTGTATGCTAATTATCCTTAAACTAATTTGTACATTGTTAATTGACCTTGAGCATATTTTGACAATAAAATTGATGGACTTCTTATGCTCTCACTCTCGCCCTAGCACCAAAGATTGTTGTGTAATTAATGGATACATCACGGTTAGACTTTGGCCTACAATATCAATATTATTGTCATTTCATTATTTTACATTGTTGCCATAATGTGCATTAGCGTCACGTTCCTATTGACTTTGGTGGAGAGATTTAGTGTTTTTTGCTCTATACGCTTTTTATTATTGTCTGTCCTTAATGTTGTTTACTTAAAACCTACAATGTTGCTCCTTCTCTTCATTTTATGCTACTATAACTAAATACCAGTGATGAGGTGAGCCTGTCATTCAATGTCTTTTATCTTCCGTTGTGATACAAGCAAAAGGACAAATGTTGCAATCTATTTTAACCGTATTGTATGTTTGTCCAATTGTGCGTCTGTCTGCGACACATATACACGCAACATTTATTATTGTTGGATTTGGATTTTATAGTTGATTTTTAACGGTGGCCATAAAAGCTGAAAATAGCATAACAACAGATGAGGCACAAAATTTATCTTTTGTGTCTTTTGTTTGATTGCTAAATTGATGAAATAGTCGAAAATCTAAAAGAACATAATATAATAGGACAAGAGTAAAGAATGTAAAGTGAAAATGTATTGTATTTCATCACAGTTTTATTTACAATAAATTAAATTAAAGTACTCACAGAAATTAACAAATGAGCCAAAATGTGTAGACAACTAAAAGCAAAATGGAAAATAAAACGTGCAAAAGATGACTAGAAATTTGAAGGAATTTGTTTTATTTTTTTTGTTAAGCAAGTATTTTTCAAGAAAATAATTTATTATTTAATATAAATTTAATAAAAATGTATGAGAAATACAAGTGATCACTGTTTAAAATTATTTTCACTCTAACATTTATAGAATTAAAGATTTTAGGAGCTTTTTTGAATGGGACAAATTAGCGATCGCAGATTATAATTTTCATCCTTTAGATTTCAAGAAAATATAAATCCATTTTCATAAATTTATTTTTCAAACTAACCATTATTTTTCAACCAAATTTGTTCACAAACACAAGAAAAATAAGTCTTTTTTAAAATATGATAAACCATTACGATTTGTCTCTGCATTCTGCAGCCATAGCCTGATATTAAATACCAACATTTTGTCATTTCATTTTTTCACCAACCGTCTTCTTCATCACTCTGCCTGTCAACAGCTACCATTCCAATTATGTACGTAAAAGTAGATACGTGTATATCTTTGGTCAGGTAAAACATTAAATTCTACTTGCTCGAAAATTACATCAAGTAATTTTACTCATTTATTACTCAAATAAAAAGAAATTTAAACATATTTTTCTTAGAATTAGATATAAAGGAAGAGTATAAAACATTTACTGTCTTGGCTTTCGAGTGCACATAGAACGTTACGCAATAAACACTTAGATGATATATAACTCTGGTTATTTTGAGTATCAAGTAAACCTACGTATTCTCAGGAAAAATACCAAAAAAAAAAAAAAACTTTTCATATTTCTTATAATTCATTTTCTCGTATACTTTTGTATTTTTCATTTTTGGCAAACCTCTACTCTAATGGCCCAAAGGTGATTTGTGTCTGAAAATGAATGGATGAAACATTATGAATATAAATCATCGATAAACGACATGGAAAAAAAGAGAAATATTTATACACATACATACACACACGCACACGCATATCCTAAATATTCCACTTGTCTTATTTAATGAGCGCCGTGGCAATAACACAAAATTTGTAATAATCAGCAGTTTTTTTTTTTTCAGTTGATATTATCGTATCTGAAATTGTTTAATGTGTATGTGTATTTAGATTTTAAGAGACATAAATGTTTACCAATATTAATTTTTATACCCTACACCACCATAGGTGGTTGGGTTATTATGCGTTTGTGATGATGTTTGTAACGCATAGAAAACGTACAGAAAACGTTGGCTGGCTGTTTGGCTGGCTGTCCATGTAAACCTTGTGCACAAAGTACAGGTCGCAATTTTGAAGATAATTCAATGAAATTTGGCACGTGGGACTTTTATGATATAGGGACGAAGTCTATAGAAATTGGTTGTGATCGGTTCATTATTTCGCCTAGCCCCCATACAAATGTCCCCTCGGAATTGGGTTTCAACACTCAAAAATGCCTTAAAAATAAAAATATTTTAATAAGCTTTGGTACAAAGAAGTTTTGTACCAGTGTCAATCTAAAGTGCATAAAATCAAGTAGATGTAAGTACCAACGCATTATTATACCCACCATCAAAAAGATGGGGGGTATATTGATTTTGTCATTCCGTGTGTAACATGTTGAAGGAATCATCTAAGACCCCACAAAGTATATATATTCTGGGTCCTGGTTAGATTCTGAGTCGATCTAGCTATGTCCGTCCGTTTGTCCGTCTGTTGAGAGCAGGATAGCGCTCGAACGGAGCAACGTAGGGAGACGAAATTTGGCACAAATATTTGTCTTATATGAGGTTTGTTTGGGATTGAAAATGGGCAAAATCGGTTCTTAAACAAAAAAGTTATGGGCTAAAGACTAGAAACACAGGGTGTCCGTTTTATACTTTTCTCCCATATAAGGTGAAAATCAATGAAATTGTGTTCAAATAGTTCAAGGACTAATGCAAACTCGGAAACAAAAAGTGGGCGTAGCCCGCCCACTTTACTGCCCACTTTACCGCCCACTTTACCTCCTAAAAACTAGAAACACAGGGTGTCCGTTTTATACTTTTCTGCTGATATTTCTGCAACAAAAGCATGTACGATTGCGAAATTTTGTACATATAGTTTGGGGATCGATATCAGCTCGGAAGCCAAAAATGGGCGTGGTCCGCCCACTTTACCGCCCACCTCCCATATAAGGTGAAAATCGATGAAATTGTGTTCAAATAGTTCAAGGACTAATGCAAACTCGGAAACAAAAAATGGGCGTGGCCCGCCCACTTTGGGTATATAGATTCGACCGGGCCGAATATTTGCGCTTGTTCTGTATTTGTATATTTTATTTTACATTTAGTAAGAAAGTTGGTCTAATATAAGTCCCTTCCCGAAATTTTATGGTCATACATAATGGTGTAGAGTATCATATGGTCGGTCTTGATCGACTATACCTTTTTTTCTCTTTGTTAATATGTTTGTTTATTAAGCTTTTTTATGCTGCCTGTATATTCGTTGTTATAAAAACAATCTCCATATCCAATTGGTAATTAATACTGTAAATTATGTTTGCGTGCTTTTATTTTTAAATCTTTTATACCTATTGAAGTGCTGATAAGAAGTTTTCGAAACTTTCTCGTACAAACGTAATTATTTGCATTTACTAAGCAAAATTGTACTGCTGACCAATCTGCTTAAGCAAATAGATTTTTGATATATAATAGAAAATAAATTGAGCAGAAACATTTTTGCTGGCTATAACTTTCTGTGAGATAATTATTTATTATATATATCCTAATACATTTCTTTTTAAATAATTCCTTTTTGCAGAATTTTTATGTCTAACGCCTCAAAATATGCTTTAAATAATAAGAAGTATAATATAACAATTTTAAAGCTCCTTACTAGTATACTACCAATGCATAATACTAAGTAGATGTGCATATTCTTAAGTATACATCCCTACATGCATAAAACTAGCTTAATATGGAAAAGATTTAATAAAATTTATTGATCTTTAGTTCCCTACCAGACATTCCACAGTGGGGCAGAATCAAATTTTTTTGGAAATAAATCTGATCTGCTATTAGAATTTACATGAAAATTAGTATAAGCATAGCAGAGGAGTGTATAATGTTAAGTTTGGAGGAGGGACCGAACAGATCCCTCAGAGGTGGAGCAAAGAAGGCTCAAAGTTGGGTACTTCTATCATAAAATTTTTTTAATCGCTTGACAAATTTTTGTTTCTCGTCCGATTTCAAATATTTATATACACTATTGTAGGCACTGATAAGACCTACAAAAACATGCTATAAGATATAGTTATTGAGTTATTTGAGTTTAAAATTTTAAGTACCTCAATTTTGCATGTTCTTGGTCATGTTTTTTTTTTTTCTTTTTTCTTTTTCTTATATATCCTAGCATTTCCGACCTATTTTATTTGTTCTTTCTTTAGCTAATTAAAGAACAAAATTATCTATTGAATAAAATTAAAAAAAAAAAAAAACTTGAAATCAATATCTTTTACAGAACCGAAGCCATGCCACTTTAAAAAAATTTTATAAGTCACAGAAAATTCCAAAAACATTGTACTATTGTGAATGGGAAAAAGTCATAACAACATAAATAACTTGTTCCCGTAGTCAATGTGCGAATGTGTGTTGGTGCAAAAATACACAAAAAATGGAATTTTCCGCCACTTAATAAACTTTAAATTCGCATAGTTTCGGTTCTGTAAAAGATATTGATAGCAATGTAATTTAGATGAAAAAAAATCTAGTTAATACTTTTTCTGATTTTTGCAATTAAAATAATATTTTCGCAAAAATTTTTTTTTTTTTTTTTTTTTTGAGAAACTATATATGGGCTATTATCAAAAATTTTTTATTTTTACCCCTTCAAAAAAATATTAATTTTTTTTGATGGCACATTAAAATCGTTTTGTATAGATATAAAGTGACTCGAATGCATATAGAATTAGTTCGCGTTAATCATTTCATGTGAGGGGCACGAAAGTTATTGCGGTTTAAAGTTGAACATATAAAAAATTTTTACAAACTATAAGTTTATGTACAATTCTGGTCAAAATTACACGTAATATCGAAACCTACTAATTTATTCAAATGAAATCTATGATATTTTCAATGTTTGGTGGTGTTAGTGCAGCATATTTTAGGGTTTCCTAGTAAAATTTTAAAAATTTTCTCTCGCGATTTTTAAAAATTTTGTGAAAAAATTTGATCGAATCTAAGTTATTTCTCCATATATTGATTGAAAATATATTTTGCTAGAGTTTATTACATTATTAATATTGTGATCCTTTTTTAACACAAGTAAATACTTTTTGGTTCATAAAATGTTTATCTCTCAAAATTTTTTGATGCGCCTCCGAATTTTCATTAAGCATAACAAACACTTACGATGTGCCTTAGCGAAATGTGTTTTGACAAAAGTGTCCCGTTTTCAATTATCAAAGACATTTGACTTAAATTAATGATCCCAATCAATTGTATTTATCGCCACTCTTATATCTTAATATCTAATATTTGTTTAAATTGCAATTTTCTATATAAAAATACAAAAACAAAAAGTGCAATTTTTGCATAACTTTCAAAAAGTCCATAAAATTTTTGTATTAAATTTATTTTTAATTCTCCTCCGATTTTGTTATGTAAAATAACAAAAAACTAAGTTCACGCAGTAATCCAAGCAATTCCATATGAAAATGTGAATGTGCCTCGCGAAAAACTTACTTTTTCAAAAATTTTCGCTCTTGTTTTCCAAACTTTGAGACTATCTACTATGTAGACCATTTAGGGCACATCAACGGGATATAGCTCCAAATACGCACAATTACAACATGTATCAATCCCTATCCCAGTTTTTGTATTCGGTTGAGGGGCGTACAGACCGCGCCCAAAAAACTGAAAAATTTAAAAAACCAAAAAATTTGATCATCAAAACTTTACAACCTTGTATTTAGTTGTTGAAAGTATGTACAAAGTCCAGTTGGTTTACTTTGTATCTTTAATGTATATTATTTTAGAAATGATTTATTGTAAACTTTCAATAGTATTAAAGGATGAAATATTTGAAAGAAATTTTTTTTAAATTTTTTTTTGAAATACTTTAACAAAAATTCATACATTATAATACCAAAATTCTCCTCTTTAATTTTATATTCATATCACTATACAATATTAATTAAAAAATAGTAATGAAGACGCAGTTACTCTGTATTTTCACATGTATAAGAAATTTATCATGTGTAATACAAATTTTTTTAATTCTGTTATACGCTGTTTCACTATTCGTCAACACTATGCATTGTACTGTGGTTTCGCTGACCACTTTCCTTGGTCAAAATTACCAAAATGAAAAAAAAAACTGATTGGAATATGATTTGGATGGAAATCATAGCAATTGAATGTATTTATTTTGTATTTCAAAAATTTAATTAATTTTTACACTTTTTATACGTCCGACATAAAGTCATTACAACGGAAGTTTCCACATATTTAACTTATAACTCAACCTAAAGGCGTGCATTTGGCTTTAGCAGCATTAATTTTGATATGCAACTATATTTTAGCAATATCTGATAGTTTATTTTTTATTTTGGCATTTTTATTCTTTGGTTAAACCCTTGTAAATGATAAGAATTTCCAATGCTAACTTATTCGGAACAAAATGGATTTTCTCGAAAAACGCAAAAAATCGCAAAAAGAGACAATATGGAAAATATAGCCCAGATATATGTTTATTTATTTTCGTTAAGTTTTTGTTTACCGATTTTCACCGAAAACTTGTAGGTCTAATGAAATGTAAAATTTTTTAGGAATCCAATTTAATTTTGAGTTGCGTAAAACACACAGTATTTTTCCTAGATACCAAGTTCTTACTGATTTCGTATTCAATTATAAAAGTACTTATCCTAAGTTTTATTTTCCATAATAAACTTATTTAAACATTTGTTGTACTCAATAATTATAAGTTAATGAAAACCGTTGAAAAAAGGCACCTTTTTTATATATATTTTAAATTTGCTTAAGAAACTCAACTTTAATCTGTTGTATTATGACGACAAATTAAAAAAAAAGTAAGAAAAAAACTAGATTTTCTGACGTTTTAAAGTGTTTAATATAAAACTACGATAATTAAAACACAAATAGAAAATGTTACCAAAATTAAATTTGACCAAGAAAAGTGGTCGGCGTAACCAAAGTGCTATGTTATAAACGTGAAAATGGCTAAATTTGTACAAAAAATAGTACAATTGTTTCAATTTTACTTTGAATATAGTGTTATAATAAAATATGATAAAAATGCATTGTATATACATAAATAACGTCAAAACTGAATGTATTCCTTTGATTATATTCAATTTATTTTACAACTTCACTTATCTCATCTCCCTCGTAACAACATATGTATACTGCTCAACCTGATATATTAACAAAATAAATAATACCAAAAATTCTAAAATAAGTATTTATATTTATCTTTTTTATCAAGAACTTTAGAAAACATATCAAAATCAACAACAAGAACAACAATTTTTTTTTAAACACCCTCAAAAAAGTTTGTTTTAAAATCGGAGCAAAAAAAATTAAAACAGAAAAAAAAAGTAAATGCAAAAGTTAGTTTTTCATGTTTTTGGCATTGTATGTTATCACAAGTTTTTAGATGATAATCCTGGCACAAACATGAATTATACATTTACAACCATATATATTTTTGCTAGTAAGTATCTTTATTTGTAACTAACTATATTGGTGTTTTTGAAGGAAGAAGTATTGTTGGATATATATTTTTCTTCGCATTACTAATACTCACATGCATTTACAACAATTGCACCTGTAGTACTATGTGGGCTGATAGTTTTTTGTAACTTTGTGCTCAATTTTTACCAAACTTAATCTCAACTAGTCAGTCGACTTACTACAACAGCATTTTTTTCTAAAATACTTTCCTTTTCCCATATTGTTGTTCCGAAAAGAAAAATTGTTTTGAATGTTGTAAACCGAAAATATTTTTTGTTGCATATATGTCATTTTTAGGTTGGATATGTCAGTTCTAGTTGGCAATGTTAATAAACTAGACGAATACGTTGGCATGTTGCTTAGACAGAAAAAACTGGAGAGAAACATAAAGAGAATATAGAATACTTTCTGTTGTTCTTGTTAAATAGCAGAGAATCGAAGTAAAGACAACAACAATAGAACTAACTATTAATATATAGAGAGAGAAGGTTGTAAAGAAAAAGTTTTATTTCAACTGACAAAACATTGTTTGATCAACTTATTTTTGCTTAAAAATGTTGATGATGTTGTACATGGTAGTAATATTTTTACAAGAAAGTTTATGTTATTTTATCCACTGACTGATTTTGCAGCTGCATGCAGTGTTTAAGACCAAAACAATACGAGGTGTGATTATTTTAGGAAAAAAAATTAAAATTTTAAAAATAGTGACATTAAACCATATGACATGGATTTAGAAGAATTAAAAAAAAAAATCTAAAGAAAAATTAACAAAACTCAATTATCGTCTAATAGTAGTACATTAGAATGATTCAAAAAAAGAATACTTTAAAATTTACATAGAATAATCGGATTCGCTAACACGTACCGCTTCTAAACCATTAACTTTGTTGGCTGCATTTACATTAAGTAATATTGACCCTTCAGATTTTTTATATACATATATTTTTTCTTTTCTATTATCAACTCTGCTATTATAATTGAATGGAAAACAAACGTAAACTCGACATAATTAGCTATCCAAATCAATACATATAAGATATCTATAATAAGCAGATGTACATAAATCAAAGTTGGATCGAATTGAAATCTATGTATGGAAAAGTTATAGAGGAGTATCCAGTTTTTTTTTTAATTATCTTTTACTCAAGCTGTTGTAATTTAGAATAAGCGTAAAGCGGGACGAACTCGAGTATTAAAAAGCTTCCACAAGTTATATCCGATTTTAAAATTATGCAAATAACTCCTTTTGAAGTTGAAAAATAAAAAAAGAAAATATATAATATATATATATATATATATATATATATATATATATATATATATATATATATATATATATATATTTATATATATATATATATATATATATATATATATATATATATATATATATATATATATATATATATATGTATATATATATATATATATATATATATATATATATATATATATATATATATATATATATATATATATATATATATATATATATATATATATATATATATATATATATATATATATATATATATATATATATATATATATATATATATATATGTATATATATATATATATATATATATATAAGTGTTAATTTTGAATCTTGAATATTCGATTTTATTGTTTAACCATCTTTTTTGTTGAAATTAGTTGTACGACTTTTACTTTGTTCACAAGGTTTGCATGGACAGACAGAGAGCCAGCCGAACAGACGGACAGATATCATTAAATCGACTCTGAAAATGATTTTGAGTCGATTGGTATACTTTAATAATGGCGACTGACTTTTTCATAGCATTACAAACATCAGCACAAACGCCATGACTAACGTGACCAGAGGGTTTTTGACAAAAAGCGGGACTCGAACGACTAAAAAGCGGGATTTTGAACAAAATTGTATGAAAAAAGCGGGATTTTGAAAAGTTTTGTAAAAAAAGAGAGATTTTATTTTTATATCGCAGTTAAATCAGATGTTATCTCACAAGCACTTGGTTAATGACCTAATTGAGAAAAAAGACTTGATACTTTTTGAATTTGATAGCAATAGTTTTTCTTAAATAATTCTTTGATCTGTTAACAATAAAACCAAGGTTGGCTGCGGTTACCGCTAAAAAAAAACCATCTAACTTGTCTACCGTTACCCCTAAAATACAGTTACCGAAATATTTAAAAATAGCGTTACCGCTAAAATATATAACGCTCAAAAACATTTACCGAAATAGCTCGAAATACCGATAACGCTAAAATACCGTAAGCGTTATTTTTGGGTTTAAGAAATATTATTATTTTTAATAAAGTTTAAATAAAACTACTTGACTACAGATTATATTTTATGGTTCTGAACTGATACCTCGAAATTTCTGAAACAACAGCTACCCATAAAATACCATTAACGAAATAACTCGAAATACCGATAACGCTAAGTACCGTTGCCGAAATAACTAAAAATATCGTTACCTCTGAAAAACCGTTATCAGAATAATCCAATATACTGTTACCTTTTCACCTTTTTGAATCGGCTGCCAACAAGTTAAACACTAATATTGAGTTAAGTCAAAAAGTTAAAATAAAATCATTAACACAAGATTTTCGTAAGCACTAACTTTAAGTAAATTTAATTTTCAGTTTATACCAAAATAAAAAAGCATCCAAAGGCACGTCGTTTATATGGTTCCAGATATTTATTAAAGGTACAATATGAAGAAATATCCATGCTAACATTGAGATCAAAGTTCATGTCATAGATTAACATATATATGAAGCTCTATTGCTAAAAACCTAAGTCGGTTGTCAAAAAATCCTAAGTCTAACAATTTTTCATTGAAAACTTTTTTGAGTAATATTTTTCTGTTAAGTTTTTCTTAAGACTCATATCTATGCTAATAATCTATGTTTCATGTCAAAACATCACATTTTGGTAAATAAAGTTGGTAAACATTAAACAAATATTTTCACGAAATGAGTTCTTAAAATCTCTCTGAAAGAACAAAATTTCTTCCTCCAATAATTAAAGGTTTAAACTTATTTCTGGAAAAAAAATCTAAACTTTTTTGGTCAAAATATATCAGACTTGAAATTTTTCATTCACTGGTAGAGAACTGAAGACATGTTAAAAAATGTGTAAATATTTTAACAAGCATAATAATGCGTATCTTTTGGGAGGTTTTTGCTACATCGAAGTCATCAAAAACTAAACACAAAGTACATTTATGGTTAGTCAAAAGAAACGTAAATATGGAAATAGAATAATTAATTGTTAGAGACAGAAAAGCGGGATTTCTTAATAAAAAGCGGGAAAAATATTAAATAAAAATATAATCCCGCCAAAAGCGGGACGTCTGGTCAGGTTAGCCATGACCACCATAGGGTATAAAAAAGCATGAATAGTAGATAATTTAAAATTTAGTCCAAAAAAAATTGAAGAGCATATTTTTTCATTTTAGTAGCTTATTTTCTGGCTTAAAGACTATTTTCTATGCGTACAAAACAGATTTTTTTAAATACATTTTTAGTTGCCCTCATTATAACAATTTGCCGGTTTTGTGTCATTTTTTAAATCATGTGGCGTATGACTGATATTTACAAAATTTATGTTACTTATACGTATAATTGGCTTTGTGATTATTATATTTTTTATACTTTTATTTTAAAAACTGCCTTAAAAAGGCTAAAATATAAGTTCCTATCACAATTTGTTTTTTTTTTTTTTTTTTTTTTTTTTTTTTTTTGTTATGTGTATAACAAAAATTTTAGTCGAATTAAAGATAACTCAGCTCATTCTATGGACTTACTGAATCAATAATAATATGCTTTTATTTTTTTTTTTAATTTTTATATGAGATTTAAGTTGTAAAAAAAATATTTTTATCAATTTACAAAAGAAATATTTTAACTTTTGTTAAACTATTGATTGAAAAACATCGAGGTTTATTATGGAAAATAAATAACAGAATAAAATTATTAAAAAAAAAAAAACGCAGTACATCACGTTCATATTCGACATAAATAAGTTTTATTTAAGTAAAAATCACAGTACTAAATATTATGAGAATCGGTCCATATTTTATAAAAGCTGCCATATAAACATTTGGGAATCACCCTAAAGCGCATAAATTTATATAAATGTTAGTATTAACTTAATATTCTGTATTTGTATTTTTTATTTTACACTTAGTAAAATTATCGATCCACAATTGGCCACAGGTCTAATATTTGACACCTCTCGCAATTTTGATGAACATAGGGTATTATTGGTCGGTCTTGATTGACTATATCCTTCTATCTCGTTCTTTTTGCACTTACAAACATTCAAAACCAAAATATTAAAAAATTTTTATTAATTTATAAGATAAAAAATTGTTACGGATTCAAATTTATAAACATATGTGACAATAAAAAAATCTGTAATGGCAAATTATGTCAAAATGTATATTGCATGCAAAATATGCAAAATTTTTCTTAAAAGTAAGAAATGCAAAATTCTGCTCTGAACTACAAAATATGTAAAAATATCCCATTTAAATTACCAAACATGCTCTAAAATAATAATTTTCTTAAAAAATATATAACACAGTAAGCTGTTAAGCTGAAAATATGTTGTTAGGATCAAAAAAATGCAGTGACAAATCTATGCAAAAATTCTTCAAATAATAGGATTTTTCATATTTTTTAATGCCCTGATTATAACCTACCTCGTATGCATATTTATCATATAAAAATACCTATTACTACATAATACCTATATAAAAATCTATTTTTATATGAAAAACGGTGTCTGTTTTGCATAGCTGTAACTTATGAATGAAATAAAAAATAAAAATACTTTTTATTTCATTTCTATTTCCTATTTCTAATTAAAAAATTTTTGTTAATCAATCTATTATCTTTTGAATAAAAATATTAAGGATTTCTATTTATACTAAAACAATTGAATTTATTATAAATTTGTATCTGATTGAACAAAATAAATTAAAAATTAAAATATTTTATTTAACAAAAAGAAAAACAAATATATTTTTATAAGAAGATAATCAAAAGTTTTTTATTTGACTATTTTAAAGTTTAATAATATTCATATGTATTTTATTTAAATAAAAAAAGTTCAACAAATTTTTCTGATTTTTATTCAAAAACTTTATATTCAAATAGAAACATTTAAAATAAATATTTTTATTATTTTATTCAACAAAAACTCCAAAAAATAAAAATATTCAACCTCAAAAGGCTTGAATAACAAAAAATTATAAAATTTTTTCAAATATTCAAGTATAAAAAAAAATATTTTACTTATTTTTCTTTTTCAAAGTAAATTTAAAACTATTCAAACAAATTCATGTTGAATAAAAATATTCAAAAGTTTTCTATGAATAAAAAAAATTGAATATTTTAAAACAGATATTATTTTATTTTTAAAATGGAAAATAAAACAAAGAACAATTGTATTCAAACTAAAGAAATAAAATATATTTTAAAATTAGTTAAAGACTTAAGAATTTGATTTATATTTTATAAATTTATATTCGAATACTTTTGTGGAAATATTATTTTATCTAACTTGTTAACAAGTGGAATAATATTTAAATAATTTTTATTCAAATTAATTTCAAGTAACTGAAAATCATATTACAAGATTATAAAATAATTTTAAAGAAATTTATTTCTAAAAATATAAATAAAATATTAAAATAATTTATTTTTAACAAATATTTTGATTGAAAATATTCACAATGAACAGCTATGCTGTTTTGTTACCCAGTTGCAATGGATAATGTTTTGAGAATACAATATGAATTTGCCGTTGAGCATTTCTTGCGGTTCCAATACAAGCCACAAAAAAATAACATACAATCAGAAGAAATGTTAAAAAATAGAAACTAAATGAATTTGCTGAGCAACAGTTGTAAATGGATTCATAAAAAATTAAACATAAACATATTCATTCATATTTAAACTTTCATATTATTGTTACATATAAATAGAAAAAAAAAAAAAAAAACTCAAGAAAAACAAGTAAAATAAATTTGACATAAATCTGTGACAGGTTTATACAAAATATGAAGGTAAAAGCAAAAAAGATGTAAAAGGCTTCAATTACAGCAAAACAACAGAAAATATAAAAACTTTTTTAAAAATTTCGAAGGAATTAAATAGGTTTTTGATATTACATTTCTTTGAAAAATATTGATTAGATATAAATAAAGAATAACACTGAGAAAAATAAAATAGTTAAAATGATAAATTCTTACTTTTTATATGTTCAAATCATATTTATTATTTGCCAATCGGATACTTAATGAATATTAAGGAATAGAGTTAAAAAGGTTAATAAAATAAACTGTAATAATCTTAAAGAAATATTTTTTGTAGTGTAACTTTAATTCAAAGGAAACTAAGTAAAATATTGAAATAAAATTACCATAAAATGAACTTAATACAAATGAAACATCTTAAAGTTTATATCCACAATTAAGAAAAATAAACAATTTAAATTCTATTAAGGAATCTGCCAGCAGTTTTTTTCTTTTTTTCTCATTTTTTGTTTCTATTTTTTCCCCCAAACCCAACTAACAATGAATTGAAAGCAAGCAAAAACATATAGTCTGTAACAATCAGGCTGGAATGCTTATTTATCTGGCCTAGTTTATCATTTATGAAAACAACAATTCATTTATCATTTTCATTTTGACACTTGGCTGAAGCCATCTTCTTCAGCTAAATAAACAAACTTCCTTTCGCAAAATTCAGTGATGTGGCCCAAGCTTGTCTATATGACTGTTTGTCTGTCCAGTCTTAATTCCGTCCCTCTGTTCATCTGTCTGTTTGCCTATTTATGTGTTTGTTTTATTTTTCGTTTGTTTATTTGTTATTCGCATAAATACTGGCGAAAGCCTAAATATTTTAGTATATACTTAGTATTAATATCTCTAGACATTGAATAGATATGTTATTATTTATTGGATGCTGTTGTCAGACAGACATATGACCATTTTTATTTTCTCATTTTGACTGAAGCCAACAAAAACTGAAAACAGAAGAAACAAAAAGAACAAAATCCATTCACTATTTTATGCACAGAAATCTTTAAACATTACTAAATATAATCATGCTCATCATTATTATTATTATGCTCGTTGTTGTCTTTGCCGTCATCGTCATCACCATCATCTCAAGAAGATACATCAAACGACATATATTTTGTGTTTTAACTACTACATACAATTATACTGCTGCTCAAGCTACTGACTGTCTTGTTCATCATATACGAGAAGTATACACATACTTACACTAGTTATGAATACAATCAAAACCATCACCATCAACAACCATTTTTGTACATCAGAATTTCGCAACAATATCCCTCCACATCATATTCACTCGTTATGTGTTTAATATGAATCAAGTTAACAAGTCGAGGAAGATGAAAAAGAACAAAAGTTCTCAACAGTATGATAGCAATAATGGCCAAAGACAAATGCAAATGTGTCCAGAATTTTCAATTATGACTTGAAACTATAATAATAATTTTTCACTCTCAAAATAATATTCTTGTTTTTTGATGCTGCTGCATATTTAACTACTAAAAGCATTCATTTGGCATTTTCAGTTTTAAAATGTTTTTGTGACAGCACGAAATTTTTGAGTCAATAATTATAGAGATTTTTCGTGCATGAGCAAAATTGAAAACACAAATGTGTTAAAAACAGAAAAGAAAAGTGCCGAAATTCTTCGTTAATAAATGATTCGTTACTAACTAATGTTTACTCTTCAAGCTTTAAAATTTCTATTTATAGATATCTTGGTAAGAAACTGTTCATATCAAAAAATTGTTTTAATGAAGTCATTTAGACATTTAGACTTATTCTATCACGCTCTAATTCCTTTATGGCCATGTATAATATAACTCCTTATTAGGCGGCACACTAGCATAACTCGAGAATGGTTTATCTAATTTAAGTAGATAAATGAAACTCCAATATATTCCGACAAAAATGTTCTTCTCATAATTTTTTATTCGGAACTAGTTTGAAAGGAGTAAATTTTTATCGCAAAAAATTATTAAAGTTCCTTTTTATCTTAAAGCCAGATATACTACAATTAAAATAAGCCATATATCATGAAAATTAATGAACAAATAATGATTTTATTAACAACTAAATTTATGCACCTAAACTTTATATGTAAATTTTGTACGTATCATAGTATCACATTTAGACAAATTAGAACGACAAAAATAGAGCTGCAGAGATATAAAACTGAAATTTGGTACACAGTTAGCACATAGTCCAATAAATGTTTCAACCAAAAAATGGGCGGGATAGAACTACTTTCACGCCCACTTTTTACATTACGATTTTTTTAACAATGTTATGGGGTAATATTGTGGTAAAACTCATGCAATAAATGATTCAAATGATTATATCCCGCATTTAAATATGCATTAAATAAAAAAGAAATTATATTATATATTATAATTAAACAAATGCAAAGAAAAACAAAAAATAACAAAATTAAACAAATATTCTTTAGCAACAAGTTTTTTAAATAAGTTCAGAGTAGTTTTCAAATGTCAGACCTTACATTTTTTCTTTTCTTTAATTTTTGAACTGATAATTTTCACAAAATTTTTAATTAGTTTAGCATCAACATCTTTTCCACTTTTCAAATATGATAGTATGAGCGATTCTTGTAATCATCTTGAATATTTTTAAATATTATTCAACGGTTATAAGAGTTTAGTTAAAATTAAT